>CM069232.1:6344860-6944860 GCA_035582765.1 Acer negundo | reverse complement strand
AGTAAATTTATCATTTTATGAATTTATGTCTAGTAATTAATTTTAATATTTGTATATTTTAATTTATGCTTAGTAATCTTAGTATATTTTATTTAGTTAGTAAATTGATGATTTTATGTTTAGTAATATTTTTATGATATTTATGATTAAATGATTTGTAATTATTTTAAATATTTTTATGTTTAGTAATGAATTTAAATATATGTATGCTTAGTGTATTTATGAATTATGATTAAATGATTAGTAATGAATTTAAATATATGTATGCTTACTTGCTTAGTATATTTATGATTAAATGATTAGTAATGAATTTAAATATTTTTATGCTTATATTTATGATTAAATGATTAGTAATGAATTTAATATATGTATGCTTAGTGTATTTATGATTAAATGACTAGTAATGAATTTAAATATTTTTATGCTTAGTAATGAATTTAAATATATATGTATGCTTAGTGTATTTATAATTAAATGCTTAGTTTTTATTTTTTAATGACTAATGACTAATGAGTTAATATTTGTATTGTAGGAAATGGATCATAATCATCCTCAATTTCTGGACGGTCTTAACATAGAGAACGATTATTTTGACCTTTCCGGGCTGACGGAAACGACAACGGGACCTTCTGCTTCCGGCGCAACACCGACATCACGTGCTCCCAAACCTAAAAAGCACACATCAAACGTATGGCAGTGTTTTGACATAGTACCGAAGACTATGCCAGACAGTAAAGTCACGGACAGAGCTCAATGTAAGTTTTGTCCTAAGCACTATGTGACTTCTGGGGGGATCGGTCATCTGCGAAGACATATGGAGAAATGCATGCTTGCACACTGACAGGTAGACACTACAACCCAGACACAACTACAATAGCACCCAGACAGGTCCGTTACAACATGGCGTTACGACCCCGTAGTTGCTAAAGAGTTCATGGCACGTTACATTGTATGTACTGATCAACCCATTAATTTCGATGACAATGTTTTTTATGAAGAATTTATTCAAACTGCATACAACCCCCAATTTAAATCTGTTTCTAGAGGCATTACCAGGAACGATTTGATAAAATGTTTTCAAACCAAACGAGATGAGTTGAAGGCTAAATTATAGCATCTAACTGTCTCTATTGCATTAACTTCTGATATTTGGAGCGCATGTTCCAAACATGACTATTTAACTGTCACAAGACATTATTTAGACTCTGATTGGAATTTACAAAAAAAATTCTTGGTTTTCGTCCTATGGAATCTGCACATACCGCATCAAATATTTTTGATGTCATTAAGTCTGTTTTAGAAACTTTTGAAATAACTGATCGCATCATTTCTATTACATTAGATAATACATCTGCAAATACTAGCTCTATTCCGTTGTTTTTTGAAAAAAATATCCTACAACATGGGGTTATTTCTTCCATGAACGGTGTGCATGTCATATCATCAATTTAGTTGTAAAGTCTGATATAAAAGTAGTAAGCGATCGTATAGATCACATCAGATAAGCCCTTGCTTGGATCAGTAGTTCTAATCAAAGATTGGTTGAATTCGGTAGATAGTGTAAAACCTACGGTCTATGACCCCGAAGATTCCTAACAGATATGTCGGTAAGGCGGAACTCTACTTACTTAATGCTTTTAAATTGTTTAGAGTATGATACACCTATTTCAAGTTTTTATAACATGAAAATGTCCCAAATTGGTCGTCCAACACTGACCTTAGATGATTGGCATGTGGCAAAGACCTTTGTTCAATTTTTAAAGGTTTTTTATGATTCCACTGTAACTTTTTCCGGGGTCTATTACCCTACATCTTCCTTGGCAATCCATCAGATTATGGAAATGGCTGAATTGTTAAACAATTATAGGGAAGATGATATCTTAGGCCCTGCAATTGTTGCCATGGAAACCAAGTTTAAAAAATACTGGTCTACAATTCCTTTCCTTTATGCTTTAGGTCTTATAATAGATCCTAGAGTTAAATTATCTGGTTTAGAAACATTGCTAGATTATCTTGGTGATTATTTGAGCATAGATTATTCTGCAAATGTTTCTGATATTCGAACCAAGTTGTTCGAAGTTTTTAGTATTTATGAGTGCAGGTATGGCAGTGTTGACGCACAACCATCAGCAGAACCAGACACACTCCCAAATCAGACAAGTTGGAACATTCTAAAACGCCGAAAAAAAGTAAGCTCATCAAGTTCTTCTTCTTCACGACCTCCTGCAACTTTCGGTGCCGAACTGAAAAGCTACCTTGAAGCTCAATTTGAGGACAGATTTGAAAGAGATAAGGGATTTCAACTGTTGGTATGGTGGAAGACTTACAGCTATAAATATCCGGTCCTATCACACCTAGCACGTGACGTACTGGTTATTCATGTCTCCACTGTTTCAT
Organism: Acer negundo; assembly: GCA_035582765.1. NCBI lineage: Eukaryota > Viridiplantae > Streptophyta > Magnoliopsida > Sapindales > Sapindaceae > Acer > Acer negundo. The sequence continues at coordinate 6,942,463 of CM069232.1, read as the reverse complement.
CAGAACAGGTATTCAGCTCGACTGGAAGAATTTTTGAAGAAAAAAGAACTTGTTTGACTCCAGAGATGGTAGAGGTATTGGCATGCATTCGGGATTGGGAGCGTGCTCGAAAGAGGTTGCAAAATAAAATGGTAGACAAATGATTTATTCAAAATTTTAGTAATTTATATGTCGAAGAGAGTTCTGGCAGTAACCAAATCTAGGTTATACATGTACATTAACTTGTTTAGTTTATTGCACTCTTTTTCCCTTACCAAGTTTTTATCCCTCTGGGTTTTTCTTAGTAAGGCTTTTAATAAGGCAATCATGTAATTATGTAAATATCTAATATGGAGTCATTGAGACTCCGAGATAAAATAAATAATTCTTCATTTCATACTTTCATAATTTCATCTATTTTTATTTTCTTTAATCTTTTAGCTTCATTTCATATTTTCATAATTTCATCTATTTTTATTTTCTTTGATCTTTTATCTTTAATTTCATCTATTTTTATTAATCCTTAATCTTTTCATTTCTATTTTTTTTATTAAACTAAAATAATAAATAAGATAGACAAATTACAATTAAAATTACATAATTTAAATTGTTTAAACAATATTATAATATACTTATAACTTACAAGTTACAAGAATACAAGTTGTATTTGTATAATTGAATTAAATTAAAAAATAAATAAATAATTATGGTCTGCGTGCCAAACAGACACGGCCCGCTGGCTCACCCCATAGCACGTGCTAACGACACATGCTGGGCCCTTAATTTTTGAAAACGGGCCGGCCCGGCCCGACACTTCAACTTGATGTGCCGTGTCAGGCCGAGTCCGTTTCAAAAACAGACCCTTTTGGTACGGCACAAATGGGCCGGGCCAGCCTACATTAACACCACTAAACATACTACGGATTACCATGAACAAGAATCTAGAAGGAACAACCTAAGATGTCTTGTATATCGCCTGCAAACGGACCTTAGGATTTCACAAGAAAGGTACCTACACAACGAGGTCACTGCGAGGTCTTCAATCTAGCTCATATTCCAAGGTTGGGAAGAATGGAAACATTTTGTCGTTAGCATCTATAATACCCCTACTATTTTAATATAAAGGCAATAATACCCTTTTATTTAATAGTGATATTTTTTTTGAATTAATAATATTTCAAAAAACTGAAAAATTAAACAAATAATGTTTTTTTAAGAATTGTACAACGGTGGCCACCACCGAAGATGGAGGTCGGAGGACAACCGATTTCCTCCTCGACGACGGGGTCGTCAAAGGAAGTTGATTCTCCTTTGACCGTGGAGGAGGCATTTTCCCGTTTCACGATTAAAATCATGATTCCGTCGCAAATCCAGTCATGAGAATGGAGAAGGCTTCCTCCTCCTCCATCGCCAGACCATAACTGGCCACTCTGGCACTGAAGAGACCGGTTATTCTCCGAAGATGGAGGAGTAGTTAGCCTCTTCCATTTTACGGTTGGTTTAGTTAATCGCAACAGAATGTCATGATTTCAATCGTGAGAACTCGACATCGAGAGAAGACGTCGGTGGCCATGTAACGGAGGCTGGCGGCGCACTCTCTATGGAGAATCCGGTGGATCGGTAGATGGAGGCGGAATCAGTGAGGTTGACTAAGGACGATGCTGAGTTTCCGAAGTGGAGCTAGTGAGTTTGAGAAGTAACGAGTTGACTCGGTTAAAATTCTTTATTATTTTTTTAATTTAAAAGTTATTTTTTAATTTTTTTATTAATTTAAAATAAATCTGGAAGGAAAAATGATTTTGTAAAAAGTAGTTGAAAAAGAAAAATAATTGAAAATAAATCTGGAAAGAAAAATGAAAATAAAAATTAAAAAGAGAAGATTATATTATGTGATGACTATTTTAGTCTTTTTCATTAATATAATCAACTTTACCAAACACTTTTTTGTTAAGTTAGTTTCTCCTTACAATCCAATGTTTTTCTTTTTACACTTCATTTCTAAAGACACTCTATTCTAAAATTTTTAATTTAAAAAAATTCTAAAAACACTTTCTTTTTTCCAAAATTATCTTTTTTATCTCTTGACTCTCCTATTTTAAAGACACCACATTTAAAAAAAATTAATTAATTTCTAAAGATACCCCATTTTATTTTAATATTATCCATTTTGAATAATTCTCTTTAGAAAATTTGAAATAGGAAATGAAAAAGAGATATGAAATAATCAAATAAAAGTAAAACTGAGAATAGAACTTAACAAAAGTGAGGAGGTCGAAATAATCAAAAACTGCTTTGGAGATCAATATGTGAAAATGAGAAAACAATATTTGTTTTTCTCTTTTAGATTTTAAGTTGAGTAAAAACAATTCTATTGAGTAAAAAATAATTTTAAAATAATTTTTTTGGATAAATAAATTTTATATATATATATATATATTTCTAATAATGGTGATGATTGAATGTGAGTGGTACTAGAGAAAAAAAACTGATTATTTTGATTTTGGGTTTGATGGTGTTTGAGAAAAATTTTATTTTGTATAGAAGAATATATTTTAGGGTTTGATGGTGTGTGAGAAAAAAATTATTTTTAAAAGAAGAAGGAGATATTTTAGAATTTGTAAAATAGGAAAAAAAAAACACAAAAGTAGAAAGAAAAAAAAAACACTAAAGATGGAAAAATAATAATAATAATAATAATAAGCTTGTTTTCTAAAAAAATTGATGCCCATGAGAATTCTTAATAATTCTATGCATCATTGTAGATTCTGGGTGACCGAGACGGTCATACCAGAGTACAAACATTTTTGGGTCTGAGAACTTCTGATTCATAACTGCATAGATTTCAACACTTTTGATAATAGTGCAATATAGTCCAGAAGATAAAGCAAACAACTTTTCTATAATGAGTTTCTGGTCTGAATCATGAGAAGTGATGCATAGATATTCAACATTCTCTTTATTCATAGTTTCAATGTGATATCCATTTCTTCGTATATCTTTAAAACTAAGCAGATTCCTTTTGGATCTGGTTGAATATAATGCATCATTGATACATGATTTAGTATTGTTTGATAACAATATATGGCTCTTCCGGAGCCTTCTATCAGGTTCGTTGGACCTAATACAATATTAACATTTGCTCTGAGCAACGTTAAATTCATGAAATATTTGACCGTGCAGAATTTTATAAGTTGTTACACTATCGACTAAACATATATCTCAATTATCATGCTTCTAGCTTTTCAATAACCCCCAATTTATCGTTTAGATTCATTTTGTATACTTTATAAAAAATAAAATACACATTAGACAAAGTGATTCAAAAGGTATTTATTACATTGAGAAATATTTTACATAAACAAAATAACAAAATAATACTACTGTAAGTAGTATTTAGTTGGTATGGACATTCCCATCACCAATTGAAGCAGTAACAAAATAATACTACTAAAGTAGTATTTAATTGGTATGGACATTCTCATCACCAATTGAATGATACGTTAGGATCTTAAATCTCTTTTATGATACTCACAACATCCTGTTGGATGTGTAGATCATTCTCTGAATATTGATATTTATAAGCATCAAGCATGTATTAAATGAATAAAATATTATTTCTAATTTTATTATACATTAGGATCTTGAATTCCTTTTTGTGATACTCACATCATCCTGTTAAATGTGAATGAAATAGATAAAATATTATTTCCAATTTCATTATATGTTGGGATTTTAAATCTCCTTTTGTGATACTCATGTCATCCTGTTGGATGTGTAGATCCTTCTCTCAAATGAATGATATGTAAACATATCACTTCATATATATGAGATAAAATAAAAGCATGGATCATAATGATTTTTCGAACTTCAAATTTGAAAGTTTAGACATGCTTATAGCTTCTTTTCTATAAAATAAATTGTAAATTTAATTTAGTGTGAATATAATTAAAGATCATAATAAACAATTCCATAACGATATATATGTTCTGCAAAAAAACATTTACAGGAGGCTGAGCTCACATGTTATGTGCATAAAAAAAAAATTATATAAAAAAACAAAAAAAAAAACAAAAAAACAATTCCATAACGGTATGTATGTTCTGTAAAAACAATTTTAGAAGGCTGAACTAAAATAAAATAATAAAAAACAATCTCATAACGGTATATATGTCCTGTAAAAACAATTCCATGAGGCTGAGCTCACTTGCCATGTGCATAAAAAATAAATCCATAACTTATATAGATAATATGTTGATGGCATAAGTCATCTTATATACAGAACTATAAATAGATATAGAATATTGGGATTTAAAGAGAATAAAAAAAATGAATCCAGAACTATATATAGATGATCCGTTGGTGGCATAAATCATCTTGTACACAGAACTATAAATAGATTAAGAATATTGGGATTTAAAGAGAATAAATAAATAAATCAAGAACTATATATATATATATATGTTCTGTTGACGGCATAAGCCATCTTGTATACGGAAATATATATATATATATATATCCAGAATATTGTGATGTAATTAAATCACTTATCAGGGATTCTTTTTACTTACATATGATAGTGCTGATAACATGTTATAAAACAAAAAGAAGAATAGATGGATGAAGAACAGTTGAACAATTGAATAAGTAAATGAGAGAAACAATTAAAGAAGATATATCAGTTAATGGAAGAGTAAATAGATATGAGAGAAACGAGAGAAAGCATTACTTGTGTGTTGATTTTGAGATAATTTCACCAACCAATTTACAAGAGAGACAAGCATATATATATATAGGCAAAGGTTGGGTGCACAAGTGGGTGATGTCAGGTGAGAGAGAGAGAGGCGATGGATCAGGGGAAGATATTTGTATGATATTTATGTGATATTTGTGTGTATAACACATATGGTAAAAGCTACATATATTATAACAAAATCAAAATTATCCATTAAACGTAAGGACAATCCTAAAGAATTAAATAATTAATAATGCAACGGTCAAAAGACATTTTAATTATTGGTATTTTTCATGAGGATACATATTTCATACAATTGCTTAGAGTAAAAATATTAATATATTTTATTTTAATTTAAGCGTGCAATTTTAGTTTTTTGGTGGACTAAACTGAAATTAATATATTTGAGCTCAATTAATTAATAGTTAATTGGTATTTGGGCCAAATATATTAGAGCTTATAATTAAAATAACTCGTTGATCCTAAAACTTCACAAGTTAAATTGGATCATCTAAAAAAAACCTATTGGGCTCAAATGTTAGGTTTCAAGACAGACTCATCTTACTTCTTTTATTTTATTTCCCAATAGGAATGAAAAATAAATCAAAATAGTATTTTTATGGAAAAACAAATAAAATAAAAACGGAAAAGACTTCTAATAAGATTAAATTTACTAAATCACAATAAGATTTGTGATTCTTGTGTAGAAAACAAATTATTCTTTTCTAAACCTATAAATTGGTAGCTTAAGAGAAAGAATAGATTTACACCAAACATGTCATTCTCATTGGTGTTGACACAAGCTTGAAAGTAAGTTGTAAGTTTTAAATTCAATTTGTCATTTTAATCTTTTTCTTTAAGTCTTGTAGGTGGATTTACACCTTGGTTCAAAGAAAAATGAGCTCACACTCCTAAGTGATTTGATCTTGTACTAAGTGCGGAAGATTTGCTGAGACTAAACTACAAGGATAATATCTAAATTAATTCAATTCATATTACGTTTAGAATATGATTCGGCAATATTTTGACATTTTGTTTTAAAAAGTTACAAGAGGAGATCCAAATTGGATCTCCACCCCACCCCCTCAATTGTTTTTTTTTTTTTTTTCTCTAAAAAAAAAATTACTTCAATATCTTTTTATCTCCATATCTCCATGGTCCTTCTCAAAAGATGGATAGTGGAGATCCATCAATTTATTTTATTTTTCATTTATTTTTTTTAATGGAATATAATAGTGTTATGAATGAAAATACCCTTACACTAGTTAAGTTTGACCATATTTGACTAATATCAATGTAGATTTTTTGAAAAGTTAATTATATATCAATAATCACAACGAAGGTACCAATAGCCTCTTGTCTTGGTATTTGGAGTCTTCAAGTGGAAGTTCCACCACTAAGGTTCAAGTCTTGGTAATTGTAAATATTTATCTCACTTTTGGCTAAAAAATCTCAAAATGTGGGTAGCCATCTCCCAAAAGTAAGAATAGCCCTTTCTCCGGCTGTTAGAGTTATAATTCAAAATAAATAAATAATTACAACTCAAGTAGGTTGGATATACAATTTCCTCTAAAAATAATGTTGGTTGCAGGTATAATTGTTTATTTTGACCAAATTACATCAAACTTCCCTAAGGTTTGCTCTTTTACATCAAGAAACAACTTTATCAAAAATCGACACTCATTTCCCCTAACGTTAGGGTTTGACTGTTAAGTGAGAAGGTTGACCGTTAAAAAATGATAAAAGACAGAAATACCTTTGATACACCGAAATTTTAAAAAAAAAATAGAAAACAAAAATCAAAAGGAAAAAGAAGATATAAATCTATTAATAAAAAAGCAAAAAAAAAAAAAAGGATTCAAAGAAATAAAATTTTTATTTTTATTTTTTTTCAATAAATAGAATTAAAATTATTTTTTAAAAAAAAGATTGAGAAACATGGATATTCAAAAAAAAAAAAAAAAAAAAAGTCATCAGATTGAATCTGGATTGACCAACAAATAATCAGAACAAAGGTAATTGTTTAAAAAATAATAATAATTTTAGTACCCATGGAGATTCCTAGCTAACACGGTAACACCTAGGGATGAGCAAAAAACAGATAAATCGAACCGAACTGGTAAACTAAACTGATCCAATCGGTTTTTTTTTTCCAATTTTCTTATGTTGGTCAGTTCGGTTCGGTTCATTTTTTTTGAAAACCAATTGGATCGGTTTTTTTCTCGATTCGCTATCCCAAACTAGAAAACTGAACCAAGATCCAACTTATATAAATATATATATATATATATTTATATATATATTAGTTTAATGTTCAACAGTTCATGAAACTATAAAACTATGAAAGTGTGTCACATCATATTGTTTTTTCTTTGTTTTTTTTTTTTTTTTGCTAAATATTATTTTAAATTAGTATTTTCGTTTGTTCAAGCTCATAATTTAATTTAGTCGAATGCCCAAAATAATTAAAATATGAAAATATATGTAATAATTAAAGCCTATGAATTTGGTCTTACAGTAGGACTAAAATTGAAAAAATCGAACCGATCCAATTCGGATGTTTATAAAATAAAAGCAATTTTATCAAGATATCCAATCAGTGTTCAAAGGTCATGGGAGGTTTTTAATATTAACCCAATAAAATATCAGAAGAAAGTCATCTTAATTTTTTCAAAAAAAGAAAATTGCATATCTCCTTCATTTTGGGAAGAAATCTGGCTCAATCTCTCTTTGTTGAGATCGAACAAATTAGGAAGAGATTGTGTTATATAAATATAAATATATATATATATATATATAAGAAAATTGTGTGTTGATGGAACTGTTAATGTGAATATTTGGGTTGGTTTGAGGTTTTTTTTTTTTTCTTTTTTCAGTGATGTGAATTTTTGGTGTTGTAGTCCAATAGTTTTTTTTTTTTTCCTAAAATAAAAATCTTAATTTTTAAAAAAAAAATCAATTAAGATCCATTTTATTATTTTTATTTGATATTCTAAATATATTTTTTTTTTAAATACTTCAAACGACTAAAATACTCTTAGTTTTGATAGTCAAAATCGATTAACGATAGAGTAGATGAGTGTCAATTATCGATAAAACTGTTTTGTGTGTAAAAGAGCAAAACTCCAGGGAGTTTGGTGTAAATAACCCTCTATTTATCGGTTATTCTCATACAAGAGACAGCTCATTTATTCCTCTTCCTATGTTCTTTAGCTGCTGTGGAACCACTTGTTGCAAAACAATTGGCTAAGAAAAGTAACCGTTAAAAACTTGAACGTTAAGGCAAGGGTTAGAAGACATTTTAAAAACCAGTGACGCAGATGAGGAGAATCCAATAACTCCAATCCATCATTGATCACTAAACACAACTCTCTCTCTCTCTCTCTCTCTCAAGATGGGTATGGTAATAGTGATATCTCTACCGTTGATTCTGTTGTGCATAATGCTTGGTTTTGGTTGTTTCTTTCTGGGAAGAGCAAAAGGAAGACAAGACGTCCGTACAAATGCTCAGGTTTACGGAGTACCAACTCCTCCACCAGGAATTGCTTCCTCATCCCCACCGCCTGCTCACTACAAGCTTCACCATTCAGAAAATGTCTAAGTCCCTACTCCCTGCCTGCCTTTACAATGTCTATACAACTGTCTGGTCCATTTTTCTGCTGAATTTGTGGTATAATTCAAACTCCATGTTTTTGTATTCACATAGTATTGTTACGTATTATATAGAATTTGAACAAACTGTTGCATGCTTGTTAGTTGTTACATGAATGCAAATTATTTACTCGTTTAAGTTCATACTCGTCTGCTCCAATAGGAGTATGGGTGTTAATCGGAATGAACCGTACAAGTTTGGTAAAAAATAATGTGAATTTTTTGTATACCTGACTGCTCCAGTTCATATTTAAACAGTTATGGAACCGGGTCTAGCAGCTCGGAATGGAGCGAATCGGACGGTAACGAACTGGACTGGACTGGTTTATAATTAGTTTAATTTGAACTGTAATTTAGAATTTTGTAAAGAAAGAAAAAGTGAACTGGGCAGAACAAATTATCACAATTATATAAGAAAGAATTGGTTACATAATCCCTGTTTTTGTAGCTTCTCGGTGGTATTCCCACAATTTAAAAAATCTCTAAATCAAAGAAACCTGTGCTGTATAAGTGTAAAAACTGAAGTTAGTGAACAACCCAACCAACCATTCTTCCCCAGCAAAACTCAGCAGATATTTACCCAACATCTCTTTCCCCCTCTTTATCTCCAATATCCAACGCAACTGCAAGAAGTTATTCTGCGATATTACACACGGTATACCATTCCTACTTCTATAAGGGACGTGTGTGGTACCCCAAGTGCAGTTTCTGGACGCCTGCAGTTCCGCCTCAAGAACCCATATACAACATTAATTATGAACTTCCTAAGATATGAAGATGTTTCCGTAGCCAAGACACAAGTATTGCCCATCATATACGCCAGGCCAGACTCCCTGGCCTCTGCCAATTCATCCAATTCCTTACTGCATCCCACACCACGAAATCTTACTTTTTTACGGCTAGCAACTGCATCCCCCGGTCCCTGTCGGCTTAACTGCTGATGATTCATACTCATTTCCCCTCCAGAAGTTCCAGCATCACAATCATCACCACCGCTGTGCAGAAACTCAGCCACAGTATCAATCAGATGACTCTCAAAAGCATGACTGTCTTTCCTCACATCCTTATATCCATACTGCACAACACACTGAAAGAAACGGAACTCTGATGGGCCAATACGACTGACAAGGAATCGCTGGTTTACAGGAACGTTTGGAACTGTGAGAGGCTGAATGGTAACAAATATGAGGATTTGGTGAAAGGCCGGGAAGTTGGTAACAAAGTGGGCAAACATTGGTGGGACTCCTGGGACCACATTGGAATAGATTAAGCAAATGCCAGGAACCCTAGTCATTCCTTGATTTGATCCAAGGTTTAGAAGCATATCCAGGCATACCTTATTATGAGACTCATAGGAATGTTTATTTAGAGTACCATAGTGCCAAGTGCACATAATAGAAAGAACTATTAGGGAGAATACAAGAGACAGCCAACCTCCTTTGTGGATTTTGGCAAAGCAGGCAGAAAGATACAACAATTCCAAGGATCCAAAAATGACTACAAAAGCAACTGCCGCCAGAACGTTTCTCCTCCAAACCATAATAACAACAAGAAACATCAAGCAGGTCGTGACTAACATTACAGTGGTGACTGCAAGACCTAACCAAAAAAAAAAAAAACATCGAGATGTTAAGTTGTGGGAGTAAATAAAGATAGAGAGAAATAAAGAGAAGAAAAAGCAGCTCAAAACTTGTACCATATGCATAGCCTATCATGTCCGTGTCTCTAAAGCCAACAACAACAGCAAGGCACAATACCATTAAGATCCAGTTCACCTCTGGAATGTAGACCTGCCCATGTATCTGGCTTGATGTGTGTATAACTTTGACACGTGGGAAGCATCTCAGTGCCCTACATTGACTAATAATTGAGAAAGTGGCAGAAATAATTGCCTGACTTCCCACTACTGTTGCGACGGTTGCAATGATAAACACTGGCCAAAATACCACCTCTAAAAAGAAGAGAAGAAATACCATGAGAAATTGAGAACCACAGCCACAAGATATGTTAATTTATCCAATAGATGTAAAACAGAAACAGTGATCACGGTTGCCCAAAACATACCAAAATCAATAGCAAAGTAAAAACGAGCCAAACTTATCTGTTTTAAAACTTGTAACTTGTAACTATAGTCAAGACTCAAGAGTATAATGGCTATAGCACCTTGATATATGCTTTACATTTATCCCATATAAAAAATGATATTTATAGTAAGAAATTCACCAAAAACAATAAGTGGAGAATAGAGACGCTGCCTAGATATGCCTAACTTAACACTGGTAGTATGCTGCCAGAATCCAACTTTTGTCTCAACTAGACCAATCTCATCAATTTTTGGTATTACAAATGAGAGATTGCAACACATGAAGCTAAATATTACAAAATTTAGCCCAAATGCGGAACCTTTAAAGCTCATTATATGTCATGATAACAATGAGTTAATAGTCAAATATGCAGAAAAGGGAGAGTTCAGCTGAATGCAGGATCATGAAAAACTTACTATATAAAGATAGTCTTTTTAATAACCATTTAAATGTAGCCAATTAAACCATAAACGAATAACTAAAAGTGAACCAAATCTTAAAACAGACCAAGAGATTAAGGCATTTAATACATAGAATTAGAAAACTAGTCAAAAGAAAGTTCTAACCTAATCTATTAAATCTGCTTAAGGCAAAAACATACCAAGAATTACCTAGAAATGGCATTTAGTATTTTCTGATCAAGATTGTATAGCATTCAATTGTTTGATCTACCATTAGTAAAATCCAATTAAGTAACACATTGCACTTCATATAAAATCCTACCTGGGATAGCTTTGTAGAAGCTTCTCTCCATATCCTCTTTATGCTTCGAGAGATACGCAGCTTCGCCCATATAAGCAAGAATTAAGCAAGGGTAAACAACAGCAGTGAATGCAATCTGCCCAGTAAAAACATACTGTCACTAGAAATCTATAAATAAAAATTAATCTAGAAAAAGTAACAGCAAATGCAATCTGCCCATAAAAAAATTTGTAGCCATAAATTAAGATAAGTTACTCATGAAAGACAAAAGTTTCTATTAGAAACAAGCATGGAACTTCCAAATAATCAAGCTGAAGAAGAGATATAAATGTAAAAAATTAAAATTCCTAAAATTGTTGGTGAATATTCAAACAGACAATACCAGGCATTTTGCTCATCCTCATTCATCTTCAAACCATTAGAAAATAAATAAGTCGAAGGAACGGCTCACCCTGATAGAAAGCTGAGAAAAATGACCAAGGTCGGCAAACATGGCCTCCGCACCTGATCAAACAAAATTTGTCATGATGAAATTAGAATTAAATGAAAAGGGGTCCAATGAGATGCAAACCAACAAACCTGTAATGCAAAGAACAATGCCTCCAAGAGAACTCCATCCAGCCTTTCCAGCCTTTTTGAAAAAAATATAAACATAGTGTGGTGAAAAGGCTCTGACAACACCTGGGTTCCAGTGTATAGTGTTGTAAATACCAACCCCACTAATGCATAAGAGCCAAGCTAACATGATAGGAGCAAAAAGAGAGCCAACCCTATGTGTCCCAAAATGTTGAAGAGTAAACAGCCCAACCAAAATCACACAAGCAATCAATACAGTATAACCTGCATAAGAGAGAGCCATTATATAAGGGTATGTCTAACTATATTTACTTGCTTTGAAGGAAATTATAGACTTGTTTCAATTAATTATGGTAGAGCTTCACAGAATTTCCAGTGAGACTGAAAATAGTACATCCAGGTATAAATAAAACATTTAAGAGGAGTAGAAACTTAACAATTGCGTATGAAGAGTAGAATAGAAAGTTATGCAGGTCTTAAAAAAGAATAAAAGATGATAGAAATGCTACTTTCACTTGCTCGATTACTGGAAGCAGTGCATGTACGTATGGCTTATTCGCATAAGAAGAGCATCGAAATGTGTATGAGGAATAGAAAATTGTTCACCCTCTAAAGTATATGCAAAGCACTACTTTCACTTACGCTCATGTAGATCAGTAGCCTTGATTTTTAATCCATTAACAGCAGAAAGGACTGCATACAGAAAAGAAATTAATTAAAAAACTAAATAATACTTCAAGTGCAAGACATCTCTTATCTCTTCTCACTAACACTCACATACACACCTACAAAAACACACTAAAGAACTAAGCAATTCTCCTTAATAGAAACACGCATGTCTACATTCAATACAGTGAAGTAGAGGTGGCCATGGTTTCGGTTAAACCGACGGTTTTGCCCGCGGTTTAACTGAAACCGTACTTCCAAAAACCGCCCCAAAACCGAAACCGAAACCGACGGTTTCAAAACCGGCGGTTAAACCGGCGGTTTTAACCGCGGTTAAACCACCGGGTTTTTTATAAAAAAAAAATTAAAAAAAATCGACTAATCAGAAGCTGACATGTGGCATTTTTTTTGAATTTTTTTTTGAAAAACTGAAACCGAACCCAAAACCGTCGGTTTTTAAACCGAAACCTTAAAACCGCCGGTTAGAAACCGTGTACCAAACCGGTTTTCCGGTTACGGTTTCGGTTTTAGATGGCCACGGAACCGAAACCGCCGGTTTCAAACCCAAACCGAACCGTGGCCACCACTACAGTGAAGTAATGCAAAAGCAAAACACTTCACTGCTGATGATCTATTAAGCAATATTTAAAAGTCAAAAAATCTATTTACAGAAAAATACCCTACCGATGGGAACCATAATCATAATTATAACTTCCTAACTCTTACTTTTTTAGATTAAAATCTATGTATATGGGAAAGACGTGATACCAGACATTGATGGGGTCAAGATTCCATCACCAATGACCATGCTGGTTCCCAGAAGCACAACCAGCAATAGTACAATTTGAGAACTGTGATGCATATCAAAGAATTCCTTTAGAAGTGAACTGGTTTTTGTCTCCTTGATGGGCAATCCAGGACTATCAGCTGATAGATGATCATTTTGGGCATGAAAAGCACTGAAAAGACCCAACTTTGCACGCCGACAAAGTAATGAATACAGAGCAAAGGTTCCACCTGAAGGAATTAGGATACTTAAGGAATTCTTCAAAAAAAAAAAAAAAAGTAGAGATTTGAATAAATAAGATGATAAACAATGCAGGTCTTTTGGGAACACCTTCTCCATTATCATCTGCTCCTAATACAAATATAATGTACTTGCAGAGAGGGATTAGAGTCAAAGTCCAGAAAACCAAAGAAAGTACCCCGAAAATGACATCATCTTCCTCATTAAACTTCAGCCTTCCTGAAAATGTGCTAGTGTAAACATAGATTGGCGATATGCTTATGTCACCATACACCACACCCAAACTTTGATATGCTAAGCATAGTGTATCCTTATACAATTTCTGCAAATACGAAGATAATCAACATGTTAAAAATTTGAGAGTTACCCGATACCCGGAGCACTTAATAGTAAACATCAAGGACATGTCATATTGCTTCAAAAATAAATAAATAAATAACATGCCATATTCAAATTTGAAGTCAGACCTTCATGTAATCTCCAAAAAAAAAAAAAAAAAAAATGCAGCCCAATCGGTTATATTATTGAAAACGATTATAAATAATAAAATTAGAAGCACGAACTCAATTTGGGATTAAAGCAGAACCATGAAAGCACTAACACAACCAAAATAACCAACATCAATAATTATATCGCATTTGCCAAAACAAAAATTCCAGTAAAAGTAACACAAAAAAAAAAAAAAAAAAAAAAAAAAAAAAGCATAGTCATGAAAATATACTAACAGGAACAGAAAACAATGATATAATTTCTAATTACCACAAGAATGAAAGAGAGATAGAGATTCAACAAAAAGAGAATTGTCTCGTCCACAGCCACCACTCCATTGTCTAAAAAGTAAGCCAAACAAGAAAGTTAAAAAAAAAAATCATATATCAAATTACCAGTCGAGACTCCCGGGTCGGCCACCCGGATTCTGGATCCATTATACTTTCTCTAAACACTGATTAGTACTGTACCAAAAACCAGTTTTCATGTAAAGTGAAATGGAAGATTTTATCACAGATAAGTGAACGTGGGAATGTGGGATTATGTGAAGTGTGAGAGAGAGAGAGCGCGAGGGAGAATTTGCTTTCTGAATTTTATTTCTTTTTCTAGAGAGAGAGAGAGAGAGAGGTCAGTCAATTGATTTATAAGGTAAATAAATGTTTAGTCAACCAACAAAAGGAAACATGAGATTTTTATTATTTTTTTTCTTATAACGGCGACAATGAGTTTCTAGAGGATGGGAATTGCTCAAAATTACCGCATTAAATATAAATAAGTGTATCGATATTGATATCCATAAAACTTGTTAGTATATTATTATTTTATTAAAAATTTTAATTATAAAAATATCTCAATAGAAAATTATAAATAAGAATAAATTACTTTAATTAAAAATAAATCAAATATTATATACACGTATTAATTACACCAATATCTTCAACTATATTTTTTTATTAAGAAAAACTTACCTTTAAAAAAAAAAAAACTTATAATAAACTCTAATTAAACTTTAATTTTATTTCAAGTATCAAATTTTTTTATCATCACATAATTATCATATTATTTTTGTCTTTCTTTTATGTATAGTTATGAACTCTATCTATAAACAAAATATATATATATATATATATATATATTTTTAAGATAGTTATATAAATAATAGAATTTCAGATTGAGAATCTATTGATCTCATACATAGTTCCACATATTCCCTTTTATAAGACTCCTACATTCGAGATATTTCCAAAAGTAAATTGGACTATCAATAAAAGAGAATTTGATTTAAAAAATAATATGATTTTTTTATATATAAATTGGGTGTGAAAATAATCTAAGAGTGGTTATAAATAATATGTATTAAAATGAATATATTTATTTCAGTGAGGGTACTATTGGCATTATGATGGGTGTTTATAGTAATATTTATTTTTTAAATTTTAGACATGGATGTACTTATAAAAATGGGTGTATTAATAACTTTTATGGGTGTCAATATCTGTATCCTATAGATAATTCGTTTTGGACCACGTATAAAAGTTTAACTGTTAATAACCATTTAAAAAAAAAAAAAAATTCAGTCTATATTAAATTATTAAACTATCCCTACAACTTAGTTTTATTTTTTAAAAACTTGAAATCCGGATGAAAACTTGAAATCAAGAGAAAAAACGTGAAATCTTTGAGAAAATCGTGAAATGTTAAAAATAAAATAAAAAAGGTGAAATGTTGAAACAAAACATGAAATCTCATTCAAATAACATGAAATGTATATATATATATATATATATATATATTCAAACATAAAATTACTTAAACATTCCCTCTAAAATCATATATATATTTTTTAAATAGTAATATTACCGATGTTTCGGTATTGCCTTTCGTCTTTGGATTAGGTTGTTTTCTTTCTTTTTTTTTCTTTTTTTCTACATATAAAATTCTGCCAAAAAGGGAAATCCCCGGCGTCGCATTGCCTAGACCGCATGGTCATGGCGGCGCACGCCATCCGGCAAAGGGTTTGACTGGAGAGAGAGGATAGAAGAGAGTGAAGAGATATATATTGTAAGTTCCTCAAAGTTTGATTGACTTATTTCGGTGACAAACCACAATTGGGGTTTGATGTAAGGGTAGCTTAGGCTTTTGATGGTTGGAGCTTTGCACAACCAATGCCCTCTCAAGACCTCAATAGAAGAAGCACCAAAGGTAAATTTCTAAGTGCTTACTCTTTGAAAAGATAGTTGCACACACTCACAACTCATGCATATGTTTATTTCTTGTATGTTTTGTGTGTTTATTATGTGTGCATTAATGTTCATTAATCTGTTTTCTTGCATGTTTAATTGATTGCATCTATCTTGTTAAATATCATAACATGTTAAGCATTAGAATGCATTTTCTTCACTCACACACACTTGCACTATTTGCATTGTTCATTTGTGAGAAGTTGCATGAGAAGGCCTTGCCCTTCTCTGCCATGGTCTTACTGTCGTGGTTGGATAACCGCGGCATGCAAGCGACAGTAGTTTATTGTGTCATGTCACGGTTGACCAACCGCGACAGTCGGGACCGTGGCAATCCGTAGTGCGCGTAATGCCTAAAACAAAGTAGTTTTGTTAGATGCTTATAAATACCCCACTTTCATTTTAGGTCATCCCCAAAAGTTCAAAATCATATTTTTTTTAACAAAAGATATTTTCTAAGAGAGAAAAATCTTCCAAGATCTCACATTTGATTACTCAAACAAATATCCATGTGCATCAAACATCATCTAGCATCATCCATGATCATCTAGGTGTCATCTATGTTTGGTTTTTATTCAGCACACTTAAATTGGTAAGTTTGTCACTAATATCTTACATATTTTGTGTCTTTCTTAACAAGCAATCTCATTTATCACTTGTATGTTTATAGAACATATTCTATTGACAAGATTGAGATAATTGTGTTGATTGTTTGAGAGTTGTATTTTGATAGCTATTATTAGGATTGTTTAATCTTTGATAGCTATGCTTTATGTCATGTCATATAGTAAGATTGATATCTAGGATTATGATTATTGTTATCTTTCATCATAGATAAGCATTTAGTGTAATCTAGCATTACTTGCTCTTTGAATATCATATTATTCACATTAGGTTGTTTATTCTCTTCATTGAGAAGTAAGTCTTGTGACTACCGGTGAGTGGTGCAAACAAATTGGACTAGGTCCACTTTTATAGGCCTACGGGTAGTAGTGGCTGGTTATAGACCGTGAGAGGTTGAAGTCAACCTAGGTTGTAAACGTCATTGCAATTAGTGGATTCGAGGTTCGTGTGTAACGCACATAACAGCCCGTGGTTTTTCCTTATTGAAGGTTTCCACGTAAAAATCAAGTGTTATTTAAATTCCGCACTTTACACTTGATTTATTGCTTTAACTAGTTTGGGATATTTTTGTAGCATTGACTAATCACGAAAATTAGTAATAATCCTTTAAAATCTATTCACCCTCATCTAAATAGTTTTATATACACCATACATTATTAGTTTCATATATATGTTTAGAGAGAGAGAGAGAGAGAGCGTGCAAAGTCACCTAGGCTCGCGTTGCCAAGTCAACACGCTACTAATCATGCTTGAGACAAGAGGCGCCTTCGCCGGGCGACACACGCTAGATCACCCCATTCCTAGCAATGGTGATGTGAGAGATTTGAGAGAGAAGAGAGAGAAGCAAGAGAGAAGAGAGAGTTTAGTGAGAGTTGTAATATTAGGGTAATTAGGTAATTTCTCAAAAACATAAGTGTTAATGATGAAAATTCGTTAAGCAGATTCTGCGAGATGGATCTTAGCTGAAGGTTCGTCTCGGATCAACCTAGAGCACTTCATTGGAAAGGTTAGAAGGATAAGGATACGTGGAATTTTATTTTTACATTCAATGGAAAGGTGATCAACATAGAGTAATCATGCATAACGCATAGAATAAGCCATCCATAACATGCAATAATAAAAAAAATAATCAAGAACTCCAGTAAATATATAAAGAATAACAGTGCTCTGTTTATATTCGATTGATCATAGTTGTACATGGTCTATCAGACCTCTTTTTTACATCAAGTCCACCTCTTGTACTCATTCTCATCTTCGGTGATCATAGGAGTTATTGCCTCCATTAATCAATGATGGTCGAGTGGTTACGCTTGTTTCTTCATCGTGAGATAACTGTTTCCCTCCATTCACCCACTTCTCCACTAGTTGCTGATCGTGGGATTCTTTGTTTGAAGACTGGGTCAACCAACGAACCTTCAAGTGCCTTAAAGAGTAAATCCATGTCAATTTGGACAAGCCTTGCCACGGTGGATTTGCTGTTTAATTTAACTAGGCTATATCTCTATGTTTGCTAATGGAACAGGACACATGTAGAGCTCTGTAATGTATCTAGTCATCATGTTGTCCATATTCATCATTTTATTCAATGATATCAAATAACACTGACTTCGGTCATGTACTTGGCTTTAAGGTGGAAAGCTCATCTCGATTGGGAAGGTATTGCTGTCATCTTGTGTGTTTCTTTACCGTGTTGTAGAGTTGATACTGGCTTTCAGTGTGGACTAAGTGTCAAACAATAAGCCATGGGGATCATGAATGATCAAAGAAGGGGTTTTTTTGATTTCCATATTTGTAGGGAAACCACCTCGAGACTCTGCCTTGGAAGGTGACCCAAGCGAAAGATTCCTTGCGAGGTGCCTAAACTTTCTAACATTCTGACTTCTGAGGATATGAAGGTTGACAACATTTTGTCATCAACAATAGTTATTAACAATTAAACTTTCGTATGTGATTAAAAATGAAAGTCTAATGTTTTTAGAGATAACTTTTGATTTTCTCTCTTCTAAATATTACAACCCTGATTATTCGATTAGGATGTCTAATCCATAATCAAAAGAAGTTGGCTATCTCTCCACACTCATGTGTTTGGGATGACTTCTAAAGTAAAGCTTCTAAAGTATATATTTTACAAGTAATGCCTATTTGGAAGAGCTTCTCTACTGGTTAAAAGAGCTATTTTTTTTTTATTTTTTTTTATTATTATTTTTTATCATTTGGTTGTCGGTCAGTAGAGCTTTGGATGATTAAAAAAGTTGTTTTACATCTACAAGGAAAAGCCCAAAATTAAAGCTTTTCTAAAGTAGATCTTTTGGAGCTTTTTTAATAACACTAAAATATCTAATATAACCCTATAATTTAATATTTGTTTGAGTATCTTTGTAACCATATCATTAAAAAAAGAGCTTTTTTAATTGACAACCAAACAACCTACAACTTTCCTTGAAAAGTTTTACTTATAAAAGATCTACTGAAAAAAGATCTACTTAAGAAACTCTTCCAAATAGATACAAAATTTATATTGAGTAAAGCTTTTAACAAAAAGTCATATGTTGTTAGATATTCACTTAAAAATGCATTTTTAAGTTAGCAGATTGTTTGACAAAATATCTCTAAAAAAGCTTTTATTGTTAAAAATTACAAAATGAACACTAACAAAGTATTTGTATTATAAGGGTATATGATGAAATATCTAAAGTTCATAAAGGGTATTTGAGACTTTTATTTGTTTACAATGTATATTAGGCACAAACTTTTCTCAACAATATTTACCTTGTCTATTTTTTACTGGTGAGAATATTATAGTTTAATTACCTGGATTTATTGAGACTCTAAGGGGTTGTCTGGCATAGCCCAAAAGGCATGTTTTTGTTTTTATTTTCCAAAAGCGATTTCAAATTTATGTTCGTTAACCGTTTTTTATTTTGTTTCCAAAATACAAAAACAAAATGGAAAATAAAACTAGTGTTAAAAGTGAAAATTTTGAAAAGCAACTAAAATATGTTTTTCATTTTGTTTTTCAACAAATAAAAAACTCATTTTTTTTCTTCATCATTCAACAGATTATCTTCTTCTCTTCATCTTCTTCTTCACCGTCGCTGATCTCTTTGTCTTCTTCTGATCTGCTCATTCTTCGCCGGCCATTTGCTCCTCCAAACGCAAATCGACCCACCGATCTCCTCCTCTTTCAATCTTCTTCTTCTTCTTCTTTTTCTTTCTTTTTCTGATGGGCTCTTCTTCTCAAATAAAATAAACAAAAAACAAAAAACAAAAAAAAAAACAAAAAATTCTTAAAGAGAGGAAATTTGGAAACCTTTCCAAATTTTTTCATTAAAAAAATCTGGAAAATCTTGTTTTGTGTTTTTGGTCCAAGTTTGTTTAAATTTGCTGTTGCTTTAGAAAATATCTTGGATCCAGAATTAAAGTAACAATCATTTCACCTTTTAAAAAAAAAAAAATAAAAAAAAAAAAATTGGCAGGTTTTTTTATTTGATTGTTGAGCGAAAATTGTAGGAGATGTGATTCAAGTGATGTAAAATTTGCAAGCTTGATGAGACATCGTGATTTATTGATGTAAAATTTGCAACTTGGTGAAGAACTTGATTTGAATGTCGATGGGTTCCTTTGTTTAGCATTGTAATTTATGTTTTTTCAAATTCATAAATTACAATAACAAAAATTATATTTGTTAATTTTTTAACCTGTTATAATATTAAACAAAAAGTAAAAATTATATTTTAATTTTGATATTTTCAATTAACCTACCAGAGTACCAGATGCGTTTTTTCCGTTTTCATTTTTAGAATATAGATTTCGGTATACGCTACCAGACGTGTTTTCAAAATTCAAAACCGAAACAAAAAACACTGTTTTCATTTTCATTTTTATTTTTATTTTTGAAAAACAGAAATAAAAAACACTAACATGACGTGCCATAATTGCTCTCATAAATTCAAGAATCGGTCATTTATTAGGTGCATAATATAGGCGAAACTCTATCCAAATCACTACAGATTTCTTCTCTTTAAAAATTGTTTGTTGACCGTGATAATATATAAACGTCGGTCCTAATGGTTTGCTTATTTTTCAGGTTTAGAGAGCCTTGAGTAGTTGAGTAGGGAAGGAAATCCTTGGCCAAAAACTATTGCAGAAACATGAAGATTCCGGATGAGCAACTTATGCGTTAATTCTTTATGCGGAGTTGTTGTCTATCCGATTGTTACCTAGCTGATTGTTACGAGTATCGTTAACTGTTTGAATACTTCACGTGTCACTTCTGTGAATCAGATTTTAATCATTTTATTGTCAACAAATTGTAATTTAATATATATATGGTTAGACTAATCGATATAAATTTGTGAATTAAAATTTTGATTTCAACATATCAACTATTCATATGCTCATAATCTATGAGTTATAAATGCATTCAAATCTCTTAACCATTTGATTAAGAAATTTTAAATTATAAATTTAAATTGATTTAGTTTAACTTATATATATATATATATATATAAAGATTATTACTTGGATAGTTCCAAAAGTTATGATAATAAATATAGATATAGCAGGTATGAGGTGCGCTATCCCATATGACTTTTTCATGCAGGGTTTCACATTGGATAATATATATAGACATGATCCATGACCTACTTTTTTTATAAATGATTTGATATGCTTTTGTGTCCAGCGTTACCTACTTGTATTTAATGTTACTAATCCTTTTCTCTCTTTTCCATTAATATTTCTTTCTAGAGTAATACTTTTATCATCAACACATAAATCATGAAGTAATATGGTGAATGATATAGCAAGAACAAGTCATTTACCATATCATTTAGATCCGTTTTTAGGCTAAATTGTTGGGATGACTAACATTAATGTTTCTTTATATGATTTCCTATTTCTTCTCTTCTCTCTCCTCAACTTTAATAATTCTCTACCCTTATTTATTTTATTTTAATCTTTTATTTTTAATATATTTTTTTTCTTTTTTACTTATTCACTCCACCGGCAAAGCAACGTGACCTTCATTCTTCTTCACTCCTTTAAATACTCTTTTAATTTTTTTTACCTTCTTTTCTTCTCTCTTCCTATTTCGAATTGGCACGAAAGGTAAAAGAAAAAAAATTAAAGACTTATAGTAGTCAATAGTAAATATATGAAGATATTGAATGTGAATCACTAGGTTTACATGTTTTGACTCAAATGTGTATACATTTGTCAAAACTAGTGACTCACATTTAATATCCTCATGAAATTATATTAGTACGCATTGATCAAATCGGGACTGATATATAGAAGTGTTAAAATCAATGCGTATTGATATGTATTGGACTATTAGTATATATATATATATATATATATATATGTGTGTGTATATGGGGTAATGCATAAGGTTTGCTTACTATATATAAATTTTAAAAAATATTTAATAAGATACATATACAAAAGGAGTATACATACATTTTCTAGAAGAGTAGTGTTATTGGCACACCCCCTACTTGTCTATTTATGTCCCATTTTTTTAATTATGCAGTATTTTTTTTTCCTTTACCAAAATTACTTAAAGGGACATACAATTTAAGGAAAAAAATCTTCTACAAAGTAAACTTATTAAAACTCCACATTCCTTTAAAAAAAAAAAATAAATAAATAAAAAAATAAAAAAATAAAAAAAAAACATGTTCTTTTAAACTCTTTTTTTTTTCTTTAACACTTAAACCCTAAATTTTGCTTCTTACACACATACAAAAATATTATGAAATAGTCTTTGAAAGATATTAAGCATATGGAAGAAACGTTCTTTAGAATGATATTAAGCTATCATTGTGTTGAATCAACCCTGTTATATATATTTTTTTCTCTTCCACCATGAAATAAGAAGAAAAAAAACTCAAAATAAAATAAAATAATAAGAAGAAAAAATAAATCATTTAATGGAGGTGAGAGAAAGATGTATACAGAGATCAAAGATGAGGTGTATTAAGTTTGAAAAATAAGTAAATTTGGTAGTTTTGAAAATAAATCAAAACAATTAATAAAAACATTTAATTTTATTTCATTAAGTCAAAATTTTAAAAAGTGGGACATATATAGATTGATAGGTGTGTGCCAATAGCACCACTCTTTCTAGAAATATAAATATTATAATTTTTTACGAAACTATTTAACAAGATTATTTAATGTGATCCATGGGATTTATCTGACGACCTAACCAATTAGTCAAGCGCGAGGGGGCGTGCCCCGACCGGACTCCACAACACTCACGCACGCCTTTCTTCTTTTCTTTTTTTTTTTAAAGAAATTCTCTGCCCATTGCATTTTCATTGTATTGAGTTTAGTATTTGACTTTTTATTAATGGAGAATCGTAACTCTCCGACTTTTGATCAATTTCAAATCAAACTATTAGATTTGATTAATTAACAAAAAAAACTTCCTTTGACCGGTAGTTGGCTTTATTTAAATCTAATAAAATATGATTATTTAAGAAAATTCTTTCTATAATTGAACTAAAAAATAATGAAAAATAAATAAATACATTAAAAATATGTTAGAAAATAATAAACAAATATTCTTTTGATAAAAATGTTAAATATCTTAAAATATACTAAAAATAAAAACAAAATTATTTTAAAATATAAAAAATATATGGATAAAATACTCAAAGACATATTTCTATCAAATATTATTTGGTTTTTAATTTTTTTTAATTTTTTTTAATTTTTTTAATTTATAGATTTTATAATATAACAACTATTATTTTAATTTCTTAATATTATTATATATTTTTATTAAGTTTTCAGTTTTATTCAATTTATTTAAAGAATTTAAATTGTTTTATTCGATTTGGGTAGTGTTAACTTGTACTCTACGGGCACTTGTTAAAAACTAGAATTTTACTATAACAAAAAACTCAATAAATACACGATCATTGCATTAATTGTCTTGTTTCTATCTATATATTTATTGAGTTTTCGATTATAGTAAACTTCTACTTGTTAAGAGCACAGGTCAATACTACCTATTTGATTTAAATAAAGTCAACTAATGGTATGGTTTTTTTTTTTTTTTTTTTTTCTCTGATTGTTCAAACTAAAGAATTTGATTTGATATTTAATCAAAGATTAGAGGGTTAATTACAATTCTCCCTTTTATTAATACGACGGTGAAGCCATCTTTCTTGATTGTTGTGAGTTTTAGTTTTTAAATATATATATATATATAATATTTTTAAAATAAAGTATATTAAATGTTGTGTAAAAAAAGATATTTTCATATATATAAAGAGGGTGCTATTGATACATTCCATATTGATCTATTTACATGACCCTTTTCTTTTCATTTCTTTTCTCACTTGCTCTCCAAACAGAGTTTCTAATGACTTGAATTCAATCTCTCACCAAAAAATAAATTAAGAACCCAGAACCGAAACGCCAACAACAATAATGAAGAAAAGTAAAAACGCGAGTCAAACTTCAAACAACACCTAACTAAGACCATTTCACTTGCTAATTGATAAATTAGACTTTTCCTCTCGTTTGCTCTTTCTTCTAGAGTGAACCAGATGTGGAGGTAAGATTACCTTTAGGACGATCTCTCTGACTCTCCATCCATGGGAGTAGATTTCTCCAGCTATTCAGATCCTTTCCTTCTTCGACTTTAGAACAATCTTTAATCTCGTTCGATTCCTTCATCAAACCTCTAATCTCTAGCCATCATTTCTCTGCACAGTACCCACTTCTTAATCTAGGGCACCTTCTTTCTGAGGCGAATCTCTGCTTTCTTTATAGATCATACCCAGGATCTTGGAGTGATTAAGCATATAGGAGGTGCAAATAAGGCAGGTATTTGTTAATCTGGTGCTTAGCTCTGGTCTTTTTTTTTTTGGATTAGTTATGGATGCTGCGGAAATAGCAAAGCTCTGTGAAATGCTCTCAATCTCAGATGTAGATGGTCCGATTAGAAGAGTATCCTAGCTATCTTCTCAGGGAAAGAGCATGTCTGGACTAACACCAATATTAATTGTATCCTTTCCTGATGCTGATTGTTGTTGTTCTCCAAAAAAAAAAAAATAAAAAAACAACACCACCTATCTTGTGAACCGGAAACAGAGACCCACTTTTCAGATTTTTCTTACAATTATAACGTGAAATCAGATCTAGAGCAACCCCACAAAAAAAAATGCTATATAATATAATGTGTAGTGTATCTAAGAGGACGCCATTGAAACTCTAGAATCCAAAGTCACTAAAGCAGCGAAACATATACCAACACCTATCTGTAACTTGTTCTATCTATAAAGTTCAACAAAAAAAAAAAAAAAAAAAATTAAAAAACAAAGAAGATAAAATCGTCCAAATAAGGAGTTATCTCGAATGAAAATCTTTTCTCTAAATATTATAAAATTCCCACAAAAGATATAAACCCAGTTTCCAGTTATTAAGTTTAGAAAATGAGTAAAAATGGTAGATTTGTAAATAAATAAAATAAATTAATAAAATTATTTAACTTTATTTAATTAAATCAAAATTAAAAAAAAAAAGTATAAATGGATTAGTAGGGTTGCGCCAATAACACCACTCATATAACAAATTATTACGATTTAAGTTTCGATTTACATTATTTTCGTAATATGAATTTTATATGTAAAAAATTAAATAAATAATATTTTAAAATAAAATAAAATAAATACTTAAAAGAAGACACATGTCACAATGCCACAATAACAATATTTGAGACCTTTTAATATGCTAGGTATTGGGACACATGCAAGAAATGTGCTTAAATTAGTATTTTAGTTTCATATTTACAAATATATATATATCCTTGAAAAATAAAAGATGTTAATATAATACAGTATAATTTCAATTATGTAAATGTTATTCATTGATATAACACCCTGAGGAAGTCTTAAATTCATGGGTTTGACAAGAAGTTTCTCTACACTTGTCTCAAAAGTGATTCTTTTTATGATTATTTAACAGTGGTAATCCATATATAATTGTTTGTAATATTGAGCATCTCAACAATTTAAATTCAACAACTAAATTATATTTTTTTTTTACATCAAAAAGTACTTTTCAACTAAATTGCATAAATTATGATGAAATGATTATTTAAATCTTTAAGAACCGATATTCATATCTTCCTTATAAGATGAATCCAAAGCTTGCAGTCAATCCATCTTTTATATACATATATATATATATATATATATATATATATACATTCTTTCTTTCATTTTACAAACTTTCCATGTATATATATTTAATGACTGACTTGACAAATTAAATCTATACCTCTATAATATTTCTTATTCCTTTTCAAGTCATTAAAATGTATATAAAATTATATTTTCATCTCCTATCCCATTTTACAACATAAATTAATCATTAATCCAAATATCTATTAATTTGGGTCCAGTCCATATCATTATATATCACTATTACTAAGACATTTCTATTAAATAATTCTAAAAACTCAAATAAATTCCATTTAAATTTATAATAATTGTAGTAAACTATTTAACAATGATTTAATTTAACCTATTTAGAATTTTAAATTAAGATAAATCTCGAAAATTACTATACAATCTCTGTTGTGTTACTATTACTAAGACATATCTATTAAATAATTCTACAAACTCGAAGGCTTGTATTTGTCATTTGACTTTCAAAGAAAATTTAAGGGATATTATAATCAAAATCTTACTAAAACATATCTATCAAGTAATTATATAAACTTTAATGGTTTTATTTGTAATTATACTTTTAAAGAATTTTTTTTTAAAAAAAAAATACTCGAAAAATTCGAACAAAATCAAGGGGCTATAATTCTAGCTGGCAAACTCCCCTTTTTTTATATAGTGTATAGATATAAAAATGTGAAAGCTATGAATCTATGATTACTGATATGTTATTAGCTTCTTTATTTTAGGGTTGAATTTGAAACTAACCATCTAATAAGTGGAGTTTTTAATTTTACACTATAGAGACAAGAATACCATATAATTAATGGAGTTTTTATTTTTACCTAGCTTTAGTGTTTTGATTGTTTTTACCTGGCATTAATGATTCTAAAAGAAGAAGAAGAAAAAGAAGAAGATTCCAAATAAAAAATTCCAAATTTCTTCAATTAAACACATCAAGAGTCTTCTTCAATTAAACACACTACCGGTCTTCTTCAATTAAACACACCACCAATTTTCATCAATTAAACACACCACCAATTTAATTTCTGACGTGTTTAATCTGTGTGTTTAATTCATATCATGTTTAATTTATGTTTGTTTAATTCTCAGTGTGTTTAATCTGATACGTCTAAGCTCCTTCTTCTTCATAGATTTTCCCCCCTTTTTCTAATTTTTTTATGGTGGCAAGTGATCTCCATTGGTCTGGTCACGACCTCTAATCATTAAAAAATAATATAAAATAGAAGTTTTTTTTTTTTTTAAGAAAAGTAGTTTTAAAAAATAAAAATGAATAGAAAAGTAGGGGTAAATTTATCTCTTCGGTGGAAAGTTGATAAAAACAATGAAAAACTAATTCTTGGTAAAAATAGAAACCCCCTTGATTTTTTTTGGTTAAAAAGTGTTATAATTCCTCTTCTTTTTTTTTTTTTTTTTTTATGTTTATTTTTTTTAATTGAAATATTACATTTATTTTATTAATTATTTTGAGTTTTTGACTAATGTGTTTATTATGTGGTTAAAATTTTGATGATGTATAAGATCATATTTAAGATGGTTTACAAGTTTATATAACAGTATTATTATGTATGCAAATATCATAGACATAAAAAAAAATATATATTAAATTAAAATTTTGATAAATGAATATAATGGCAACTTAGTTGTAAACATAATCCTATCCGGTACGGTTCAATACATCAAGTCAGACATTGCAATTTAGATATATATTTACGGTGTATTATAAAATTAGAGGAGATGATCATTATCAGTGTCCCGTTGAATACAATTATAGAAATACTTGAGTCGTTTTCATTATGGAATAATGCTGGAAAACAAAGGAGCAAATTAGTATTAATTATAAAAATGATAATGTAAGTTTATTCTCTTTCAGTTTCTCCTGTGATTTGGTGGCTAGCTTACTTGCCGAATTATTTAATTGTTTAAAAATCTATTTCTATTGCTGATGACCTAACGAAATTGACAATCTCTCTCTGACTAAGCCTGACTTTTCTATGTACTCATGTCTATTATATCCGTATTTTATCTAAATTAATATGTATTTATGACGATTTGAATTTAAAATATTATTATTTTCTAGATTAAATGCGCGTTATTTATCGCTAAACAAAATTGAGAGGTGAACGGCTTTTTAGTATAGCATTTTAATGATATAGGGTTGGTTGGTTTCGTGAATATAGTTTAGATTTGGCTTCAGTTTTTATTTTTTTATTATTAGTTTAGCTATGCTATGCCACCATAATACAATGCTACATCACCGGTCTTGTGTGGGAGTCCTCAAGTCTCTTTCTTCTTGTTTTATAAAATAAAAATAAAATAATTATATATTGATATTTCTTCTATCTTATTTACAAATGAAAAGATTAGGATTGGTAGGTCAAACTTCATCAAATTCGTACAAAAACAAATTTAATATGAAACACCTTTATCTCGTGTCGTATGAATATCATCATGACTATTATCACAAAAAGTTTATAATGTTTGATGAAACTTCAACTTTTTTTATGTCATTATTCCAAATTTGGAAATCTCAAATAATTTACAAATGCCCCCTACGCTTCAAC
Source organism: Acer negundo (assembly GCA_035582765.1). Taxonomy (NCBI): domain Eukaryota; kingdom Viridiplantae; phylum Streptophyta; class Magnoliopsida; order Sapindales; family Sapindaceae; genus Acer; species Acer negundo. The sequence continues at coordinate 6,913,923 of CM069232.1, read as the reverse complement.
TTGCGGAATGTCCAATTTTAACAATAACAAAAATTATCCGTTATAAAAAATAAAATAAAATAAAATAAATGATAAACATAAAATGTTTATATATAGAGTTGTTGCTTTTGAAGTTTATATGAATTGTATTTATTTTCATTTTCGTAATTTAAAATGATTTTTTTTTATATATATATTTTAAATTTAAAACAACGAGTCCAATTATCTAAATAACCAAATTTAATTATCATTTATCAGACAAGATGAGATTGATTCAAGGTAAGCCTCCCGCACTTACATTCATCGAATTGTGAGTTCGAATCATGTCTTTTTCCTCTAATCCCAAAATATTATAGTAGTTCAAAGAAAAAATAAACTATCATTTAACGTGGTTTACCGGTAAAGAGCGGTCATTCTGTATTTCCATTCAAATGTGGCTATTCATTGATTTTTTATTTTATTTTTTTTTAATGAAGCCATTCATTGATTCAAAACATAGAAAGTGATGAAACATGAATGGTTATGAGATGGGAGAGTACAACCTTCTTTACAGGTTCTAATGAAATCTGTTGGTCTTTTGGGATGTTCAAAACAACATCCATTCAATCCAAACAAAATACTCATGAAAAGTGACGATTCAATGACTTGAAGAGATCCTTTTTCAGTACAAGTGGGTTATAGTACAATTAAAACATTTAAAAATCTATTTTTAAAATTCGATTAACATCAAATGTTGTTCCAAAAAGCAATTGAAGAATTTTGTGTTATTCAAAAATCATTTATAAATTACTTCTTCCAGTATTACATAAATTACTTTGTCAAACTCAAAAAATGTTTATTTATTTCGACCGACAACTTCTCAATAGATTGTTGTTTCACTATAGTGGGAGGATATTACATATATATAAATTGATTCACACCTAGATTAAGTTTAATGAATTCTGTTAAAAAAAATTCATATGTTTTAGCTCAAAAATTTAGAAAACAATTGTTCCCAAAAGCAAAAATTTTTTAAACTTATTCTATAAGTTTATTTTTATTTTTTTTTAATCGCACGTCTCATTAGAATTCATTAAATTTAGAGTAATACTAGACCATCCAAAAATTTAGTCCAAATTTCAACCCAAATGATGTAGCAAGTGAGTTGTCATCACCACACACAATATGGGACAATATGGGATAATGTGGTTAATGAAAAAACCACTTGCTACATCATTTGGGTTGAAATTTGAGTTAAATTTTTGGGTGGTCTAACATTAGTGTTAAATTTATCATTGTTTGTATGGTTTTCACTTAAAAACCATCGTAATAAACATTTTAAGGTGCTAACAGTATTTTATTGTATGTGATCGCATATATATATATATAATGTTATCGTGGAGTCGTATGTGATTGAACTAATACAAAGTTAAACTTTTGATGTGATCAGATGTGAATTGGCACCAAAAAATTCATGATCACAATATGTGCACTGGCACACTGAAAACTGGATATCACATTTTTGACATGATTTTGTGGGCTTAGCAACCCTTTAACTTTAGTTAAAAAACCCAATTCCTCTTTTTCTAACCTTTTGTCCTTCCTCTTTCTCTCACCCTGACCATTTCTCCTCAATCTCTCTTGATTCTCATGTTCTCTCTACAGAAAAAAAAAAATAATAAATAAACTTATTTAGTGTTCGAATCTATGATTTTATTTAATGTTTGTTGTAGTGAAAACCCATGAATATTGTTTTGAACCTTGATTAATTTCACGATTGGATTTTTAGGATTGTTCGATCCAAAACGATTATATAAGCATTTTTCACTGTAGAATGTTTGTTGCATCGCAGTTTTAAACAGAAGTCCAAGTGGAATGCATAAATCTTGGAGACTAGGACTAGCATGTTGTCCAAGATGTTTTTATATGTTATATATAAAAAACATTGTTTTTCATTTTTATTTTTATTTTTGAAATACAGTAAATGAAAAACACTGCCAAACGCAACCTAATCTTTTTGACTCTTGACATAAAAAGGTAATCTTCCACAAATTAGATCCCTCTAGCTCTAGATAAATTTTGTAATCCTTTACTGATCTCCAAAGTGTCAAATAGCCAAGAAAAAAATCAATCTATATGAGCATCCTATACATCACAGATTTCTTAGCAATTTGAAAGCCATGCCTCCACATAGTTTACATCAAAATGGCTCTGCTACTCTTTAATTACATAATATATGTGAAGACAAGTGATCATTAGCAACTTCCATTTATCAGTTCTTCTCAGATCGGACCTAGAGAAAGGACAATATACCTCCCTTTGAACTTTCAATTCACACAACTTCTCTACCTTATCGCATCACAAGCCAGCCTGGTTTGAACAAGACATCTTGCTTAAAGTCACGACCAGTTACAGAAGTGGATTCACCTTGTCGACGAAAACACTGCACAGAGAAGAAAAATAACATTCAAACATTTTTCCTGTGAAGTACCAATCCCACCACTAAAGCAAGAATTAAAATTTGAACTTGACTGCCATTTTTGCCTCTAGGTGACTTGATGAGATGGTGGAAAGTTGCAACTTTTGTAAGGATCTTTCCACTTGTGTAACAATCTTCCACTCAGAGTTTACAGGCAAGGGGAAAAAAAAAAAAACTGAATCCGGCATCTATTTGTGTTACAAATGATAGATGTAAGATTCCAGAACACATTTGTTTCCTTCTCCCTCATGAGCAACCCAACAAGGTGTAGGAGACAACCAAAACCCCATTTCTGATGCGCATTAGAAAGGGACAAGAATACAAAAGAGAAGAATAAAACTATCAGTAATGCACACCTTATAACAGACGATACTGTCATCTGGGTACATTGCAAATAGTTTAGTTCCAAGGCGGGCCTGACAAGAATCGCATAAGCTCTCATCATTGATTTGCACATGCCGTGATCTTTCCTCCAATCTTGCTAACCTTGCATCAATATCTACAGCTCGGGATAGATTATGCACAATCTGGTAAAAGTAATCAGAGTGTACTTCAATTTCTAGGCACTAAAATGGGGCAAGGTAAAAAGGTATATATGAATGCAGTAGAAGATGTTTTATGACAATTGATATCCATATGTTACTAAATCAACCATGTCAAAAATTTAACCTAATAAATATTTGTTATGTTAAATGGATAATCTGAAGAAAAATAAAGAGAGATCTTATTATATCAAACTGCATATTACAAATACATAAGGAGGCTATTTATAAAGCATATGAGACTAGATATGTATACACACACATAAGATATGAAAAGGTTAAATGATAATAGATCAAACGTATATATCACTTGTATATTTCTAAACAAAAGGAAATTTTTAAAGGAGAGGAGAGAATTATAACCAAAAAACTATTAAAATTCAGAAAAGATTTGTAAGCAACACAAATTTGCATATCATGATTACAGGCAAGCAAATGACTTCATCAGGGGGAAAACAAAGTGAAAATAAAGAAACCAAGTACATTTATGAGCTTTTATATATTTGGATGAGGAGAGGGTACACTCAGAAAGATGTAAATTAATAAGAGCTGAAGGTGCTGAGAAGGAACAGAAGGTAGAAAAGGATGCATGGATACAAAGGCATATAAAGTTTCATGATGTAATACAGGAACTCAACAGAACCATCAACTAAGAGAATATTCACTTTAGTGATGAATGGAAGATTTTATTTTTATTTTAATGAGAAGTGGAGGATAGAAGATTCACATGAGAAGAAGTTTCACGAGAAGGTAGTTCCAATTTTGAGGTAAAAACAAAAGCCCTTACCTGTCCTTGACGATGATGATGAAGTCGAGCCCTCAACATTCTCAATATCGTATCTGAAGCAAGTTGAAGAGGCATATCTGGGGACAACGTCTGCAACAAAAGATCTAAGATAACCAAGAAAGAATAACAAAGATAACAAAAGCAGCAAATTAAAAATATGGCGAACTCCACTATCCCGGCAAAATGAAGCAGTCCAAACAGTCAAATGTTGGATATATCCATCTGCTGATGGGATAGTCTATTAATGTCCTTAGGTTTATTTATTTCTTACTCTCTATAGTGTGAATTGTGTTACAATTATCTGAGCACAAATGAAACAATTATCTCTTCCTTGCAGCTATTATGAGTGCAGATTATAGTCCCTTCCAACTCTTTTTCCAGATGAAACATGCATATGCCAGAACAAGCTGTTAAACAGATGCTCATTAAAGAAAAATCAAAATCGTCATCAGATTTCAATTCACTTTGTGAGAGATTTTGGAAAAGGTAAACGAGTAGGTTTTAAGACTGTTAACAGAGTACAAAAGGATCATAGGAATACTAAGATGAGAAGGAAGAAAATTTGATATAAATCCTATTCAAGCATAGTACATGTAACATGAATATATTGGGTTAGACATAGTCACATAGTAGAAAGGAAATACAATCAATCTACAACTATTGACAGCCATAATTTCCTAAATTAATTTAACAAAGATTAAAGACTAATTGTTAATGTATGGCCAATCGTTTATTAGTAGAAAAAATCATTTTAATATTATCAATATGAACTCTAATATTATTTTCATTAACTAGTCTAGCCGATTTCTATAAAACCCAAGATTAAGTTATTCAAAACACAACATAATTTACATGCTTAATGGCATCAGAAGAAGATGGTGTTCTAATATACCTCTAAAACTTGCAAGGGATCCAGTGATTCTCCATGATTGTGTAAAAGACGAACAGCAGCTTTGAACATAGGCTCCTTACCATCTTGCGGATCTAAATACATATCAAGTAACCTGAGGTGATATCATCATAACAGGTCAAAAGCCAGAGGCTAGAAGCAGTTTATTCTAAAAGCATAACATTTATAGTTCAGAAAGAAGGGGTAAAGGGAAAATAAGAGTTCAAAAATACAAATAAAGACGGGGGGACAGAGAAAGGAAACAAAAAAAAAAAAAACACTTAACTGCATATATGCATCTGGTCTTCCAATCTCTGCACAATACTGTTCTGCAGCTTCACTGTCCTCCAACTTCCTGAGGCCATTTTATACCATTTATGAATAAGTTGATGAATTTGTAATAAATAAAAAGGGTCACTTGTTCATTAAAATATCTCTCGCAGACACTGAGGAGAGGAAAGAAATTTTGCTTCTAGAAAAATGCAAGATGCAAAGTCATGTCTTTTCATAGGGAATTCTTTTGCTATATTTCAGAGTGCAACTGTATCATTCTACATAAAACGATATGCTGCCAAACCGAGCTTCGACATGCTCTGTGCACATGACCTATGAAAATCCTCAAACTCTCTACCTTAGCAATTTATAATGCTTTTAAATATGCAACTAATTTCTACCATTAATATACTTGAAAAAATCACAAACTTACAATGCCAAAATCTGGAGGACCAATGTCTCTTGTCCTAATTTTCTGTATAGAATAGCCTGTCAAATAAAACCAAAATCAGCACTAAGTTTTGCTAGAAAGATTGTTATGAAAATAAGAAAATTTCGATGCCGCCAGTGCATCTTGCGCCTTAATTTTGAGTCACGATCAACAAAATTAGCTAGTGACACTGAGATGAGCAAAATCCTTGGACAAAGCAAGAAAACAGTTACAAACATACCTTTTCCAACCATAACTCTGACCCTTCAATCAAGTCAAGGACCTCTTCAGGATCATACAAGTCTGATGACTGTAAAAATATCTGCAATCTTTCCCGTACAGGACTTTGAAAAATAGAGTTCTTTCCAAAATCATAACATTTTGTTTGTTCCACCCCTCGGGTACCGACATTGTCAGAGCTACTTGCTGCTTCAAGTGTTTCAAGTGCTGACTTGGCAAGTGAGAGAGCATATAAGGTATGGAACTGAGTGTCGTTAGAGTCCTTATCTTCAATCAACCACTGCAGGTAACTGCACACAGAAGAAGCTCAATACAGGATCCATACTGTGAAGACCACATCATATAACAGTGTAAGAAAAAAGAAAAACGAAGAAAACTCATATCAGAAGAATAAAAACTAAAACTTAACAGTGAACAGCAGTATAACAAAACAAAAAATATTGCTGATCGGCATGATAAGAAATCTGTTGAGACCGTTAGAAAATCTAAAAGAATTATGGAACGGCGGTCCAGACCGCAAATTGATGATAGCAGTTTAGTGACAAGAGACACAATTTGGACTCCTGAATTATAAGGAAATTGATAATGTTTTGGAAAAGGACTTTAGAGTATTTCTTTAATTTTTATTTTAGTTATATTGTTTTATTTATGATTTAGACTATTTTCCTATTTTAGACTAATTCTATCATAGTCAGGATAGAAGATTAATTCTAGTATAAATAGAACTATATTTTTTTGGGTTGTTATCTTTTGAATGTTTAATCAATAAAATTGACCCAGTTAGGGTTCATCTAGTTTCTTTTGAATTCAGCTTTTCTCAGTTAATTGCTTAGAATAGCTTAGGCTAGGGTTAGGTAAATTCCGTTATCTGATTCTAGAGAATCGATCGCTCAATTCTGTGAGTGGGTTGATTCAAATCTATCTAACTTTACGTACAAGTTAGGGCTTGTTGTTGGATCCTAATCAAGGTCCTCAACAAATCTAATGATATTTTCAAGGTAATGGACATATCACATAAGGATTGGTAAGAGTATAACTCAATATCAAATGCATGTAACAAAACAAACCAGAAAGATATCAAGATCCAATTACAATTATCAAGGAAGTATAAAACAAACCAATCTGTTAGCCACTTGTCCCTTTTGTCACAAATTGGCTTGAGAAATAACTCAATCCAAACACAAAGATATAGTTCATATATTTAAATAATACTTATTGTTTTAATCAGAAAATATATTTAAAGACATTTAGTAAATGCTATACTGAAAAGCTTGTCAGGAAATGACCCAATAATTGAATTTAAAGACTCTTAACATATCCTCTCACGTGCAATACCAACGGGCTTAAAACAATATATTTAAAGACATTTAGTAAATGCTATACTCAAAAGCTTAGGCTGTCAGGAAATAACCCAATAATTGTATTTAAATACTTTATCACATCCTCTCACGTGCAAGACCAATGGGTATCTCGCGTGACTCAAGCCCAAACACAAACACATACAACTTCAGATAACAAAAAACAAATTCAAATATAATCACATGGAGGGGCTCAAACACAGGGACTCTCGATAAAATTAGCATTGTATAACGTTAAGTAACCACTATATCTAAAAGCTTAGAAAGAGCCCAACAATGGTTTTTAAGCACTTTAACAAAGATACTTGTGTATTTACAAAGCACCATCTACGGTCAATCTGATCCTCAAATGATAGTGTTTGTAACACAGAACAGAAAAAGAATATAATTTGTGATTATTTATCTATTTAATCATTTTGTTGTTTTAGTTAATTTTATGAGTTTTTTTCATCCTGGTAAGTTTGTATTTTTGGTTATTTACGAATATTTAGTTTGATCATTTAGAAATTATAATTATTAATATTATTTTTTTGGTAGCTTTTGAATTATTATTTTTATTATTATTTACATAGGCTCTTGTGTATTCGGTTTAAGGACATGGTTGAAAAATATGAAGGAACTGAAACCCTAAATCCGTCTTCTCTACAGTTCTATTCTTCTCTCTCATAACTCTTGTTTTTGCCTTCCCAACTTTGATTTCTTTCTTTCCAAAATATGTTTCTCATTTTCTCTCCTGCATCAATTGGTATCAAAGCCCAATCTCAATTCCATACCTCTCTGAAAGTACAGTAAGTCAGTAACCAAAGCACCCTGAAACACCTTCCTAGCTCCATCACATATTCACATGCACCATCTCCATGAGAATTTGTCACTGCTGTACATGGAAAATCACCATCAGAATCAACAGCCTCATATCTAAAACTATTCCTAAAGCACTGACCTTCAATTATTCACCAAATGCTACTAGCCAAACAATCTGCTTTGAAACTGTCCTATGCCTGCATCAAACTATGGGCGATTGGGACGACGCCGCTGGCACCATTAAAACCAGAAAGCATCATCCATTAACCCTAACCTCTCTGCCCTTTGTGTTGTCTATTTTAGCTGTACATACCACCCTTTTGTTTCATCCAAAAACCACCCTTCATTGTCAGCCCTTTTACCATGTTTCAAAAATCTAACTGAACTCCTTTTTTTCTTGGACGTGCTGCATGCAAACCAGCCACACATAAAACTTGTTTACACAGTCCAGAAGCTGTTTTCACTGTGTTTAGCTGGTTCACCATCATTTTCAAGGATCAAAATGCTTTCTTTGATTAAAGGTAGGTCCAAAATGGGCCGATCTACTTATTTTTACCATTTCTTCTTTTTATTAGTTACAACTCGATCTAAAGCTTAAGTTGTTAGAAAAGGTCCCAACAATGGTATTTAAACACTCTAACACACCCCCTCATGTGCAAGACATGCTTGCCACATGGCCCAAACCAAAACACAAAAACATAAAAAAAGATAACTCAGATATAATCGCGTGTGAATACAGAATACTTGAACCCAGGCACTAATGGTAAAACAAGGCTCTAGAATCATATTAGTAGCCACTAGACCAAAATGCTTAGAATATTAGAAAAGGGTCCGGCAATAATATTTAAGCACTCCTAACACTTTTCTTTCTTGATTCTTTTTCTTTCTTTCCTAACTCTGATATTTTTTTTTCTTAAATTTGATTCTCATTTCTTGTCCTGCATTTATCTGAGCTAAACCTCAACCTAAGCAATTAGATCAGCTATAAGGGTTACCCACAAAGCCCACTGATACAACCACCAAATGAAAATATCTCATTTCAGTCAGTAGCTCTATTCATATGCCCCCAACTCTAGGTAACCGGAGGCACGATAAACTCCTTGTCTTTAATATTTCAGGAAACAAAATGTTGTATAACTTGGCACTGCTCTCCTCCCTTGCTCCCTAAGTGCCCTGATCAAAAGCGAATTTAAGTCTATTGCACTCCACATATGCAAGCTGCTTTCTTTTCTGAACCAAGCTGGACACCTTACTCCATATCCAACCTACCAGTTTCATGTGAAATATAGAGGGAAAAATTATATTTATATAACTGAAACTTCTATAACACTTTGGAGCATAAGTACTGAAATAAAGGCTCAACTGTTAACACACTTTGATTATAATTGTTTTTATTTTATTATATTATTATTATTATTATTTCTCAGTTGAACTTAGCTCTCTGATGATAGAATAAAAACATTCAACAGAAAGAACCAATATAATTGCATGTGTATCTTGTAAATACCCTGGAAGCACTATGAAATCTTGATGTATATTACACATATCCTGGAGGCATTGTAAACTTGACCGTATATTCAGAACCAAAAGAAGTATATTGAGAAGGAAGAAATACAATGGCCATCCACCAGGATAGTGAACAGGGAAAACACAACTGACCATATTCTCTCAAGCTTCTGCATCAGCTTGTGCTTTGGCCATTTAGTTTTCCCAGATTAACAGAAGATGAAATCAAATCACTATTTAAAAAGCTTCCAACACAAAAACTAATCCTAAGAATTTTCAGATTACAACAACCATTATTTTTAAATGCAATTCAGAGAGGTGAGACAAAGAATGCAATGATCTAAGCAATTCCAAGAACGCCGGGTAGAATATTTCTGTAACTATCATTATTTAAGAAAAATGGGGAAAGCAAAGTCAGTAACTTCATTGAGAATACTATAGGGGCAATAGTAATAGAAAAAGTATAATGAGTGCACCTTTGTAGAATTTCAACCTTTTTCGAATCAATTGCCGCAATCACTTCATCTGCAGTAAGAAATTAAAATTAATTAATTAAATAGCAGTCACCCCAGAAGCACCAATATACAGGAAAAAAGGAACAAAAAAAAAAAAAAAGAATTTTCATACACAATATAGTCTATAATTACTAGCCCTAGAGTCTCTTAGACTGTCAATAAAATAGGCAAAGTACCATGTTAATCCAATAGGATTTTGGCATACAACTTGTAAAAAGTAACTTGACCGACTTTAGAAACATGTACATTATCAGTCTATGTTACAAATGGGAAGTATTTATGCACTTCGGAGTGTTAGGTAATTGAAATTTTTAGTTTCGCTAAGATATTACCATAGATTGCAACATAATTAAAACCAAATTTCCAGTAATTCTCATTGAGGATTTGTTCTTGAAATCTTATTAAATTTAAGAAGTTTTGTACATTTTAAATATGACATTATGTACAGAGTACAGACATAAAGGCTTTCTAAGAATTATAGTGTCACACTCCATACAAAGAACTGAACACCAGGAACTACCAAAGATGTCAAAAAAAATAAAAAAAACCCTAATTGAAATTGGAAAACAAAAAAGGGTAAAGAATTTCTTAGAAATGAAACAAACAGTGTATGAAAGATGAAGTTTACCTGGTGAAAGCTGATTTGGTCTTTTATCTGATGTCAAAACTTTAACTGCCAGTACAGGGTTTATATCTGCAATCTGGTAATATATAAACAATATATTAATTTGTATTTAGTGGATTCAGAGGGCAGGTGTAATCAATCCAAGTGATTTATGTTAAACGGTGCTGTCCCAGAACAGTAGAGGACCAAAAAATTGGGAAAAAGTAAAACTTTAAAAATTATATTTAAAACCCAAGTTCTACAATAAAACGAGGGTTAAAAAAACATACCCATCCAAGATGCTGCAGTATTAAATCCTCATCAGATGACTCCTCGAGAATCTCTGAGGCCTCCATTGCAGCATTCTCCATACCAGAGATAGCATCTGTACTGTCATCATGCAAGTCATTCTCTACAGCAGGGTCTTTCCACAGGCCAGATGAATAGTTTTTAGCCAAGACACGCCAAATGGCTAAGGCCTTTGAGCTCATCCCTTTACTTGCATATAGGAAGGCAAGTGTTCGTAGATGCCCAGATTCATCTAACAAAGTTTCTAACTCCTCCTGCACCGCCCATGCAAGGTGTACGGTCATCCTTCAAGCAAGCCCCTGAGAACGGACTCTCTGTTTTCAAAGCATTGGAATACTAAGATTCCACATTTTACCAGCAATCACACAACGTGCATTGACCTTGAGGCCTATAAACTAAATTGATCTTGACTCTACTACCATTTCCCCCTTTTTTTATATAAGAAATGAAATAAATTTAAATTAGTTTTAAAAAGATGTCAAGAATGATTGAACAAGCTGTCCACAAATATGACAATCATTTAGGATGAGAACATCTCAGAAATTCATATTAGGGGTATGACAATCCGAAAAGTTCTGAAAAAGAAGAAAAAAGCAAAGCTACACAAAAACCCTGACCGACGACACCACTGACTATACAACTAATTAAGTATATAATTTATTTTCATCCCCAAAGAAGTTGGATGGTTCCAGCTGTCCTTACAGGCAAATGGTCAGTGTCTAGTTAGGATATCAAAGAACCATCAATTCATGAAATACTTTTCTATTTAGTGCAACTCACTATTACCAAGCAGTTATCCTGACAGACTGAGCCTAAGACTGACTTGAGAACAAAATTCAGGAACCTTCGACTAAAACTCTATATTTTTGTTCTTCCAACTTCTCTTATTAACAAAAGAGGCAAGTTACAGAAAGAACTAACAATCAAAACAAGGGAGTTTCATTGTCAAATGAAACTATAGCAAAAGCACAACATGTGGATTAGTTGCTTCAAATTGCTACTTTGTAGCTCAGACAGATTACATAGCAAGCATGAACTACATGATTTTATGTTACCTTTTCGTTTTCTTCCCTTCTAAAGCACCACCAAACTCCTTTCAAATAAACGAACCAATTTCCTTCTTAACATAAGAAATAGTTACATATTGGATGAATTTTTGAAACCTCCCTTGACATTTGGTTGAAATACATGTGGAACCAGCTGTTTTATTTTTTATTTGGATAACTTGTACATACTCCAAGGGATTTATGGATGTATCTCATAAATACCATAAAAGGTCTTTGATGAATTTAGAAAAGTAATGGAGGTTTTCGAAAAAATCTGAAACCATCAGAACCTGTCTATATTATAACAAAAGGATAATGGTGATTGCTGAAATATATCCTCTCTCTTTGTTTTTCTTATTTGTGCATCTACAACTTATGAGACATTAACTAATCATTCTCACAAGATCCAATGGTTCATGCTTCAAAAATTATCAAAACATAAATCTAGTGTGACAAACTGTAGCTCCAATAAGCAAAGATAAAAGGGGGAACATACCACAATGCAACTATTTTCAGAAGCAGCTAACTTCTCCATATCATGAACACGATTTAAAGCTCTATAGAGATACATTAAAAGTGTGTCAACTCCCTCCTTCACCGAAAAAGTCAATTCTTTCTCACGAGAAACTTCTAAATATCTGTCAAACAGAGAGAATGCGTGGTAGTTAGAAACATAACCAGTCAGTTAAAATACAATGTTAAAATATGGACCAGCTATAAATAAATAATAATAATTAAAAAAAAAAAATACAAAATGCTAAGAAACAGATAACCACAGAAAATTTGGGGAGACCTGATGATGTTTTTGATTGCTAACTCCAGCAGATCAGCTCTAGTTGGAGGATTTGATAGAAAATCATCATCTATTGCAGTTTCTACACCTGCTTTTCTGAGGAAAATAGCTCTTTGGATACCCATCAGCCCATTATCAACAACATCCTCAAGAGGTGCAGGAGGTGGATGCAAGCCCCAGTAACGGTTTCTAGGAACCTGCAAAATGAGTTGAAATGATATAACTACAAATGTTGAGAACAATTACAAAAGCAGTTTAACACAAAATGTGCAAGCAATTACATGATAAGACTACTATGAACAATCAAAAAGACAAGAAGAAATCTGGTTTATTCTAACATAAAATACACATTCAGTTTTGAGTACTAAGTAAAACTTTATTAAGTTGTGAGGAAGAAGATAGAAGTAAAATCCTTTTAGACTCAAAAGTGTGTGCTATTTAAAATCTTTGTTATGGATTATGGAATAGATGTTTAGTCAACAGCCTCTTTTGAAGTAAAATACCTAGATCCTTAAGAAAACATCACTTTAGTGAGGTTCTTATAAGCCTGTAAGCTATTAGTCTGTTACTAGATTCACTTGGTTGTTATATTACTCCACGTCTCCACCATAAAGTAACCTCCCATGAAGAGCTAGAAGGTACTTTCTATGTTTTATGAGAAGTGATATATATATATGTAGGTGGACGGCCTTACAACCTAAAATACTAGCCTATTGGATTTTGGCATCCACATGTATATTCAATGTGGGTATTTGACCTTTTCAATGTAGAATTTACTCACTTCTTCTCTAGCTTCACATGTGGGTAGTTTGTTGTATTTTTTTATGTTTTATGATAAGTGATATATATATTGGTGGATAGCCTCACAACCCAAAAGCCTAGCGGCCCCAGCCTATCCTATTGGGTTGTGGCATCCATTGGTATATATACTCTTCCATTGCTTTTTATGTTTTCAATGAAGGATTCACTCACCATGTGTGCAATAGACACATTGCCTCAAAATTACTTCAATTGTTTATAGAAAGAATTAAGGCAAAAAAAAAAATGTTTCAGCTGGATGCCACCCAGCCTAAAGATATAGGCTAATATATAAACACCTCAAATTGTTTGCAGTATCAAAAGTAGGAAAGAAAAAGGAACATAAGATGACTTGAAAAAAGAAGATAAAAAAAAATGCATAAGATGACTTGAAATATCAGCTACTTCCTTGATATACAAAGGTTTCAACCACACACACACACACAAAAAAAAAAAAAATTAAATAAATAAATAAAATAAAAAATAAAAAATAAATAAAAAGAGTAAAAAAGAAAATATATCTCTACTTCCTTGCACTAAGACAACAGGATGAGCTTCAAGAAATCATAACACCTTTTTTTTTTATATTAGAAATTGAAAATTTTATTCAAAGATGAAGACAGCATCTCAAATTTGTCTACCTTTAACAAAAGCATACTGACGATCGGAGAGTACAATCCAACACCTTCCTTAAATCTAAATGATCAAACTTGGGAGTTTATCACACAATTCATTCAATAAAAACTCGTGCACATTACTATTCATTTGTAAGAAGCCCATAATTTTTCCCTCAACACTTAAAAGTACACAATGTGCGTGACGATGTCCCAAGTGCGTCCTAGGCATATCCCAAATGTAATCATTTTGAATCTAGATTTTAATTTTTTTACATAAACTGAAGATTTAGATACTTATGAAGCTAAAAAATACACATTCTTGTCCTACAAAAAGTATTGACACGTCTTAGTTATAACTATATCACACAGAGCTTACGAAATCAATCCTTCCGCTTCAGAACACACTAAAAATTAGATAGGATGAGTCATCATTATAGCAAGGATAAACTGCCACCACACCTTTGTTTTGTTTTTTTTTTTTAAATAATTAAAAAAAAAACACACACACACACACACCCTTTTGTTTTTTAATAAAAACATAAACTTGCCATCCATGAGATATATCAAACATGGAATAGACAGTGACACATTGCCGCAAGCCCGCAACTAAGGGAGAAAAGAGTGGGTACTACACATCTCAGCAGAGGGTAGAGATTACATATGTAAGAGACCGCAAATACCAAAAAGAAAATGAAGAGCACCGAAGAATAAAATCCCTCACACTCAATAGAAGCATCCATCCTTCTAAAATTCGGGTGGTAGACCCACCCCAACGAGAGGTATGATCCAATTAAGAACTACTAAATATGAAAAGTCAAGAGATAAGTCATAGCAAGGGAAACATAGATTTCCCACTAGCTAACAATTCTCTAGAAAATATGAGCCAAAATCAAACTAATCATATTTCCACTTTGCCTACTAAATGCACAACTCATAGCTAACCTAAACCAGTAGCATGTTTTTATGCACTTAAAGATAATATATTCACTAGATTCTTAAGGCCACGAGTCAACATACAATGAAACTACCACAGACACAAGCATATAATAAATACCAGCAGCGACCAGCGATTTGGATCTCGCATTATAAAGGGAAATACTTCAGAAGGCTGCATTGTTTCTGACTGCAAAAAGTGATTTACTGCTTCCTCAAAATGCAAATCAAAAAGCAAGAGAAACCCCACTTGAGCATGTACAAAGGAGAGCATTTCCTTTGACATTTCACCTTCACACTCAAGTTCCTCAACCAAGGAGATGGCTTCCTTGAAGTCCTTCTTTCTCAAAAGATCTTTGATTTGTTCTTCATAAGGTACTTTCTGATAGCAAATAACCTGAAAACATTTAACAAAACCCAGGAAGGTGAATCCAGAATTATTAGAACTTAAAGTTAGTACATGGGTAAAGTCATAGCCAAGCAATGAATGACAGTAATTTATGCATCAAGCTTTAACATGTCTAATACCAAAGGAAAGCAAAGGGGACTGCTTTACGAGCTCCTTTAAATAAAATCCAAGTGCAGACAATGTCAACATTCTTTTCATTAGTAAGTTATTACTGGATGAGTAATTAAGCTGAACTTATGTCGAATATAAGATGAAACAATGAATTCATGATACTTGGTCCACACCAAATACAGTTCAAATTTTCCTTGTCATAATGGATCAGATGATAAAAATGCTTGTACTCTTTGTAAAAGCTTTTCTAAAATTAGGGGACAAAGAAAAAGAATACCGGAAAAAAAAAAAAAAAAATTAACATTTAGAAATGATAGCTTCAGTAGGCAATAGAACTTTTACGAAAAAAAGACAGATCTATTGCAGTCATCAACTACAACAAGATGACTAAGTAAATGAAAGTTTGCCATTACAGCAATGATTGAATCCAAAATTTTTGCAACATACAGCATAAGGCAACACAGAACTTCTCACCTTAACCTCCCTACGCTTAATTCCACCTCATTAATAATTCTTTATCATACTTAAAACCACCTGATCTAAATGGCTAGAAAAGACCCCTCATTTTTTTTCCTTTTTGAATTTCCTAAAAATAATCAGAAATGTTTAAATTACTTTTAGCATTAAATCAGACCTTTTTTCCAAAGAATTTGCAGCCAAAGGAAAAATAATGATCTGAGAAACATAAATGTTCAATGATAAACTACATGAGCTATTTTTCGTTATAGTTTCATCATAATTATTCCATAAATTTCACCAGGTTGATATTTCCCACAACCGGAAATTATGACACATAGATAACACCATAAATCCTTGTCTTATTACTTTACAACACACAGATCAAACCAACAGGAAAAGCAGCTAAGGCAATTACCCTCATGTTAGTTAGGGCTCTAGTAAAGTGAAATACAATAGGGATAATTAACCTGCTGTAGGGGATTACTTAATCATTAATTATGTCGAGACATAGACGTACCTTTGTGGGTGTAGCAACTACAAGAAGTTTCCCACTTCCACCTTCCTCGTTTGCAGCAATACACTGGCCAAGTCCTTCCCCACCAAAAGTAACTGTTTGAATACAAATACCTGAACTTTTATGATACAACTCCATCTTCCCATCTCTCACAACCACCAAATACATCAATAATTCCCCAATGGAATCTGGACTCCGTCTAAACACCAAGCTCCCGCCAACTGGCTGCCCGTGTGCATCAACAACAACCCCCACATTGTCCACCAACAACAGCACCTTCCGCTCTTTCAACAACAATTTAAGAAATGGTAGGCTAGATATATCTGGTAATGAAAAAATCACACCACTCTGACCGGTAACACAAGAAAACAAACTGTATCCATTGGCAGTGCCAACTATTATCGAATCATTGAACCACACCATAGTCTTAACCCCATCAATGCATTGAATCTCTTTTAAAATTACAACAGACGCATTTAAGCTATCTGTGTCTCGCCCCAAAACAAGTTCAATCAATATCAATCTTTTACCAATTACAAGTGCAAAAACATTGTTACCTTGGCGATGTTGCTCTTGTTCTTTGACTTTAACTCCATTTGCTCTAATTCCACTTCCTAATTTCTGCAACAAACGCTGACTCGTACTCGAACTAGTACTAGGATAATTTGATAAATTGACCGAATTGATTTCCGATAAATTACTACTCTCAGATTCACTACTTGTTATTCTCTTCGCAATAACAATAATTCCTTTTAAGAAACTAAGTTTCTTAGGCGGTTGCGTCAAAAGAGAATCCACCAAAAACAAACACTCATCGCATAGCACCAAAACCTTGCCGACTTCACCAAGAACAATAATCGACTCCACTGGAGAGTTACCCACCAAAACGCCTTTTAAAAATGAAACATTTTGAGCGCTCAAAGAGAGTAAAATGAGGAATCCAGATTGAGTGCCGGCGAAGATTAGAGTTTGGGAATCGGAGAGTAGAGAGGAAAGAGAAAGAGATCTGATAGGAGAAGAAGTTGAGTGGGGAGAGAGATCCAGCTGAGCCAGTGGCTCCACCACGGTTCGACTTTTAGGTTCCGACTTGGCCATCGAAAGGTTTCTAGGGCACCATTATGATTTCAACACCATTGATTTTAACGAAGGAAGAAGAAACAAAAGATTTACAAGTACTAGATGTGCTTCTTCCACCTACCAGTTCGTG
Organism: Acer negundo; assembly: GCA_035582765.1. NCBI lineage: Eukaryota > Viridiplantae > Streptophyta > Magnoliopsida > Sapindales > Sapindaceae > Acer > Acer negundo. The sequence continues at coordinate 6,896,345 of CM069232.1, read as the reverse complement.
TAGAAAACAAGGGATTCGCTTGCGTCAGCTGTCAACCAAAAATATTTTATTTACAGACCCACTCATCCTCTCTTTATGGGTAATTTTACTAAAGTCCCTACGTTTTTGTGAAATACCATCGTTTTAAATATCTTTGGTATATCAGCAACATTAGTCCACTCTTTTTTCAAATTAGTCCTTCCATCAATCAAAAATTAGTCAGACTTAACTGTAATAGGGTTATTTTGGTTATTTACACAATAATACAATTCAAGTAAAAAATGATTAGTTTAAAAAATAATAATAATAATTAACGATGGAGATCCATTGATGGAGGTTCATCAATGGTAAAGATCTAATATGAATCTCCACCAACGATAGAGACCTAAAGAGGGATCTCCATCGCTGACTGATGGAGATTCTGCTTGGGAAAGTGCCCTAAGAACAAATGTTGTTAATCTTTTTGCTAAATTAATAAATAGATTTACATTTTATTTTACATTTGTGTGCATTTAATGTTATTAATATTGTATTAATAACATAAAATTCCATGATTATTACATGTAATATTAAACATAGTATATAAACTGATATATACATAAGGATTATGTATAAATATAATGACCTTAATTGTCTGTAATTAATAATTAAAGTTGTGATCTTTAATTAATTAAAATTACTAGTATGGTTCACTCCCATTAAGAATGCAACAGTCTTATCCGAACTATTGATGTGGTGACATTAGAATAAAAGTACTTTGTATAATAAGATTATATAGGACGTGAACATGATAAATTGGAATCTTTAATAATCTCTATTTTAAACAATGTATTTCTATTTATCAAATCAGATCGTCATATATGAAACGTTCTAAATATTGAGTATTTAACAGACTCCTACTTATAGAGTTGTGTCTTTTGACTTACTCTGTATGGTTTGTTCATAATGTCAAACCTAAACTTTGTATCTTGGAGACATAATGATATATTTAGCCAAAAATGATAATATACAAAATGGAATCCATTACTTCTTAAATGAAGTTAGACAAATAGTTCTCTTGAGTAAATGATTCGAGTCTTGAACAATAGAACACTCAATTCATGATAAGATCATAATAATTGTTCATTAGAGAGTCACCGGAACTCAAGGATAAATATGTAATTGAGAAGTCAATGGATTTGAACCTAGCTCATATTGCGAACTATTAATGGAGGATCGATTTATATGTAATGATTATATCAGTGGGCTGTTCAATTCATATTCGAGTAGTTAATTCTACAATGACAAGAGTGCAGTTCCAATTTTTTAGTGGAATAATTATGGATTTAATAAATCAGATATTTAATTAAAGAGTTTAATTGATAATTAAAGATTTATTGAAGCTTGAAATTATAGGTCCATGGGTTCTCATGCCATCTCCATAACATTGTATTGAACATTAAGGTATAATGAGTCTTAGTAATTAATTTGGAATTAATCATCTATATAGAAAGTAGTTTATGTATTGTATAATTAATTAAATATTAACCGTTTTATTTAATTAGTTAGGAATTAAAAGTTATTTAAATAATGTGATTATTTAAATATTTAATTGGATGACATGGTTTGGTGGGACCATACTGTATTTTTGAAAACTGCATAGTGACAGTCATTGTGCAATTTCGAAAATAGCAATTTAAATTTATCTGTTAAATTATTTAATTAGTTATTTGAATAATTATATTATTTCAAATAAATAATTATTTAATAAGTGGATTATTATATATTTAAATTTTAAATTTAAATTAAACATATGTAGCACGGATACGGATACAAGTACGGGATACAGATACATCATGATACAGGGATATAGTAAATCTTAAAAAACTAGGATTCGGATACGGTATGATACGTCGATTAAAATAATATATATATATATATATATAAATAATAATATATGAAAATATATTTGATAATTCATTCAAAATCAAAACATATTCATAATCCAAATAAAACATGTCACATATTTACATAAGTCGGGTTAATTGCACTAACATATGTTGACTTTATCGAATCTAGCAAAATTTCAAACAAATGCAAGAAACTAACACAAACACCCCTTGCCATTAGTCAACACCGTTAGAGATAACTATTGACTTTCAAATAGACAAAATTGACCTTATTATTGAGAAGTCGAAATTACAACTACCAAACAAATTTTGGAAAATTAATAAAAAAATATTGTCACGTAAGCTCTAATTTTTTTTTTTTATCAATTTAAATAAAAAACAAAACAATTTGATTTCTAAAAAAACATATCAATTTTTTTTTTTTATTTGAGAGTTTTTTATTTGATAGTTTTTTTAAAAAAAATTGATATGTTTTTTTAGAAACCAAATTATTTTGTTTTTTATTTCAATTGATAAAAAAAAAATTAGAGCTTACGTGACAATATTTTTCTATTAATTTTTCAAAGTTTGCTAGGTAGTTGTAATTTCGACTTCTCAATAGTAAGGTCAATTTTGTTTTTTGAAAGTCAATGGTTAACTCTAATGGCGTTGAATAACTGCAAGGGGTGTTTATGTTAATTTCATGCATGTGTTTGAAATTTTGCTAGATTCGATAAAGTCATGGTATGTTGTTACAATTAACCCCCATAAGTCATAATAATGTAACATATTACATGATCTAAATAAAACATGTCACATAAGTTGTAACATATTACAAAATCCAAATAAAACATACGTCACATAAGCCATAATGCATTACAAAATATAAATAATACATAAAAAAAAAAATCATAAAACATATTCTAAATTCCTAATTAACTTCACTATCATCATTCAAATTGTTAAATGATCTAGATAATTCGGCCTCTAACTCTGGTTCATCAAGAGAAAGGTTTTCAATATCACGTATCCCGTTATTCTCCATGTCAATGGAATCAAAACCAAAATTTCTTTATAATTTCATTTTGACGCCTAAATTTTTGAAATTATAATTTGACTACGTTTTATATAATAAAATAATTATAATATTGCCCTAAAAGTATCCTTAATGTGTGACCCTAGTATCTTTCAATTATCCCTCAAGTATCATCAAAGTATCCTCTAGTCAAACTTATGAAAAAATCAACGGATATGCCATTTGGCGTATCGGATATATATCTTGAAGTATCCAGGGAGTATCTGAACCGGATACGAGTTCAATACGAGTTACCTTCATCAAATGAAGTATCCGTGCTTCCTAGAATTGAACAGATAAAAATAATAATCACAAGGGATGTTTATCATGTATTGGTTGAATTTACCGGTGGATAAATCTATTGGCAATTTCGAAATTTATCTATTTTTATAATAATTAAATAATTGTGATTTAATTATTTTGATAAGAATTTTTGAAACTGCTATTCTAAATATTTAATTAAATCGTTTATTTTAATATTTAATTAGTATTATAATCCAATTGGGTTTCTGTCCTAAAAGGGCTATGAATACTCATTTATAGAAGACAGAAAGAACCGTAATTATTATTTTTTTGTGTGGAAATTCTAGCCTCTAGAGAAAATTGTGAGAAAGTCTCTCAATTTATTTCTTGTTGTCTCATGTGTTGAGTACGCAATAAGAACAGAAATTCGAGGGTCCATGTTTTTTCTATTCAATGCCGATACGCCCACTGGTCAATTCTGTAGTATTGGAGATTCGGTGTGGAAGAACTCCGTTCAAGGGAATCACAAAGATTCTATAAGGGTAACGATTTTGTTCTTTATTTCTTTTTGAATCAAATATTAGAAGCAATAAGATTACAACGATTCAATAAAATGGTTTTGTTTTTAGAAAATTTTTATTCATGCCCACCATTCTACCGCGCCTTTGTTTTCAAAACCAACGAGTGGTAATAGAGCCATGTTGTAATTCATATCGATTCTAATATTATAATTGATTTCCGTAGCAGGCACTTTGCATTAGATGTGATTTTATGGTTATTTTTATTTATGTGATGAATGGTAAATAAAAATGATTTCTAGTCGTTAATTATATGGTTCCATTGGATTTTTTTTTTTTTTTTGTTTCTTCAATTTTTAGATAAAAATTTGTAAACCATATGGGGTATAAGATTTTTTTAATTGTAAATTGTGAAATTAAAGAAGACGGTATTATCGACAAACTAATGAGATTGGATCGCATCCGGTAGAAAACTTACAACAAGACCAAGTTTTTAATTAGATTAATTTTTGGATTGTAATTTAAATATCCAAAGGAACTCAACTAAAATTCATTTAGTTTTCTATTTTGCTTTTTTCTTATTATATTTTATGCGATAATTATATAACATGTTCATGTAGATAATATGTAATCTAAGTTTGTAAGTGTTTACAGGAATCGTAATAACATGACATGCATCATGTGCAAACATTTATTATTCTAAAAATTGTATTAGATAATACTATCGCTATTTTCAAAACTGCAGTGGCTGTCACTGGGCAGATTTCGAAAATTTATATTTGAGTACATATATTTTTTTAGGATCAAGATACTCTCATTGATTTATTTTTCCTTGACTTTTTATAATCTAATGATATATAAGCAAAATAAAAAATACATGGTCAAAATTTGATCACTTTTTTCTCTCTCATGCAACTTGATATTTTAATTATACTTGAAAAATGACAAGGAAAAACAAGGACTAAGGAGAGGATCTTGATCATTTTTTTAATAGTTAAAATTTTGTATTTCAAATATTATCTATGCTAATAATTATAAAGAGTTTATATTTATGGATAGCTTAGAACATCATAATAAATTTAGATTTTGAGAAAATCCCATGAATTTATTAGATGTAAATACACATAAGTCTAAGTTGATAATTTTAAAGAGTTTAAGGGCCCGTCCTGCAAGCTGTTTCCAGTTGTTGTTGTTCAAAAATAAAAATAAAAATAAAAACAGTGTTTTTGGTTTCAGTTTCGAAATTTGAAAATGCGTCTGATATCATATACTGGAATCCGTATTTTAAAAATAAAACCGGGGAAAAACGCATCTGGTAGACTAACCGAAAACTATCGAAAATTGAAATATCAATTTTTACATTTTGTTTAATATTATAACAATTATAAACAAATTGATTAAATAATTAACCAATAAAATTTGTTCTAATTTTATATTCTGATCCCAAATTAGGGTTTCAAACTCTTTAAGTTAGGGATTCAAATAAACTCTTTATATTCTGATTTCAAATACAACTAACCCACCATTTGTTTTTACTTTATAGAAATCTCTATAATCAACATAATCGATTCACATAAACTTATGTGTTGAAAAACAACTGATACAAGCAAGTTTCAATTAACCCCAAAATCTCTCCAAAATTAAGGATTCGAATCGTAGACTGAAGCAGCTAGCCTTCTATTGCGTAATCCTTGCCGATCGACAACGACTAACAAGAAGAAGAGGAAGCGGTCACGTGCATTCGCCGAGAAGTAGTCGATCACTGCTGACGATTGGTCGCGTGACAAGCGAAGGGATGAGGAGGAGGAGGACAAGCAGATTGGCAGCGGCGAAGAAGAAGAAGGCCAGAGGCGGCGGCGAGAAGAGAAGACTAGAGGCGGCGACGGGAAGAGAAGACCATCTTTGTGTTTTTTTTATTTATTATTAATTTGGAGAAGAAAGAAGAAAGAATGAAGAAGAATGAGAGTGGGAGACGAAGAAGACAAAAGAAGTTGGTGGAAAAAAAAAGTTTTATTAAAATAAAATATGTATTAATGATATGGGCCTACTTATTTAATGATATGAGACCTACTTCATATGAAAAACAAAAAAAAAACTCAAGAAAAACAACTTCCTTTTTTTCAAAATTTTCACTTTTAACACTGATTTTGTTTTTCATTTTGTTTTTATATTTTAAAAATAAAATGAACAAAATGAAAAACGGTTACCAAATGCGAATTCGAAATCATTTTTGGAAAACAAAAACGAAAACAGACTGAAAACAGTTTGCGGGATAGACTTTAATATTATCATAATTTAGAGCTTTTTAATAAATTTAGATTTTGAAGAAATCCGGTAAATTTATTATGTGTGGATATGATCAACACAACAAACCTAGTAAATAAAAATTTGGTTAAATCTGTTTTAACATTTTTTTTTTTACTAGGATTATAAAATATTAGTTATTTTGTAATTAAAATACATCATATTCAAATTATTGAGTAGGAGAGGGTAATATGACAATGTTACCTACAATACCATGAGATTTAAATGACGCCTCGAGATGCCTTGATTTTGTCCTCCTTACTGAGGGTGTCCATTTAGGTCAATAGCAAGGTTGTCTTCTATAAGATAGGATTTTTAGATGTATTTCAAAATTGACCTACTCTACGGTGGCAATTTTTGAATTAAGTCGGAAAAATCTGAAATGGTAAATTACACTCGAAAGATGTAATTAAGCTTGTTAATTACAATTTTGACCAAATCCAATGGTGGTTAATAAAAGTTGAAAATATGAGATATTTTGATTAAACTTTTATTAACTGAGAAAGTCTCAATTCACCTATCAAATACGTCACCTATCATATGACGGTACGTTATTTGTGAAAATTAAATTATCATGGTAATTGAGTAAATAATTTTTCTGTATTTTTTCACATGCATCATGCATCATATTTATATTGCCAAAGTTTATATATGTGATATATATATATGGGCTACCCTTGGATGCAACGTTACATGATCCAACGAAATTTTTTTAACAGTGATAATATCTTCTTTGGTACAACTATATCAACTTATATGTGATTATATGTTCTAACATGCAATCACAATAATTTAATTGTGTGATCACGTACAATTCATATGCGATAACATTATATATATTTATGATCACTTGTAATCATATATGATCACATACTATTTTTTAAAATTGTGTAGTGTCATGTTGCACTCAAGAATGAGCCTATATATATTGTGGACACAAATTAAATGTAAATGATTGTTTTTTTAATTTCAGCAAACCAAACATGACCAATCCAATAATAAATGATACTCACTATTGAAAAACTGACCGGTGAAAATTTTGTCAAATGGAAAAGTAACATGAACATCGTGCTTGTATGTGAAAACTTCAAGTTCTTCCCAACAGAGGATTGTCCTCCACGCCATCACGCCAAGTCCTCAACAAATGTTGCTAAGGCATATGATCATTGGCAAAATGCCAACAACAAAGCCTGCTATTACCTATTGGTAGGCATGTCTGATGTGCTTAGAAGTAAGCACGAAGTGGTTGAAACTATGAAAGGGGTTATGGACTCCCTACATGCTATGTTTGGGCACTTTTCTGAACAGTCTCTGAAACTAATAATGCACGGTGTGTATTAAACTATCTAAAGGGAGGTGAATAGATTTTAAACTATTAATACCAATTTTCGTGATTAGTCAATGTTACAAAAATACTCTAAATTAGTTAAAACAATAAATCAAGTGTAAAGTGCAGAATTTAAATAACACTTGATTTTTACGTAGAAACCTTCAACAAGGAAAAACCATAGGATGTTATGTGCGCCACACACTAACCTCAAATCCATTAATTGCAATGACGTTTACAACCTAAGTTAACCTCAACCTCTCATGGTCTATAATTCGTCACTACTACCTACAGGCCTACAAAAGTGTACCTAATCCAATTGCTTGTGGCCTAAGTAACCTTAGCCACAAGACTTAGTTCTCAATGAAGAGATAAAATAGTCTATATGAATATATATGATATCCAAAGTGCAAATAAAGCTAGGGTACCCTATATGGTTATCTAGGATGATAAGATGACAATTGAATCAATCCTAGATATCAATAGCTAAATTGCATGTCATAAAGCTTAGCTAAACATAGATTAAGTAATCCTATGAAGCTATCATAATACAACACTGAATCAAAAACAACACAATCTCTATCTTGAATAATAGAATATAATTCTAATAACATGCAAATAATTAAAGAGATGACTTGTTAAATTAAACACTAAGATTAGATGAAATTAGTGAATGGCTTACCAAAGCATGTGTGTTGAGTAAGACCCATGCAAACAACCATCATAGATATGCTAAATGATGCTAGATAAAATTTGATGCATATGAGAATGGTTTTGAGTGTTTAAAAATGAGTTCTTAATTGATTTTCTCTCAAGTGTCCCTCTTTGAAGTTTAGGGTTCTTTTTAGTAAAAGGAACTGAAATCAGAGAATGAGAAAGTTGTATATTTATAAAAATCAAGAACAGGGCAAGTGAAAAGACAAGTTTACCCCTGAAACTATAGATCGGCGGTTTCGAAACCATTGAATTGAACTCGAGAGAACAAGGGATCATCGATGGTTTCATTCGGTGGTTTCAAAACCACTGATCACAACTGCATAATAAAAACCGAGAGAAATATCAATCAAGTATGAAAGGGTGGTTTCATTCGGCGGTTTTAAAACCGTCGAAATGAGACCGAGATATTTATTTCAATCAGGTCTACTTCGATAGTTTCGAATGGCGGTCGTGGCAGCTGATCTTAACCGTAGAAACTCTCCAGAATATTCTGGAATCAAATGGCGATTTCATTCGGTGGTCTCATTCGATGGTCATGGCCGTTGATCTAACTGTCGTTTCATTACTTTTGGTGAAACCAAAGGAGAAGCCAAGAGCATTCTCCGAAGGCGATCTTCACGCTGAACCAAGCACACATTCGTGCATGCGCTGACGTTTCTGAACCATCTCGAATAATGAATTACTAGACAAACTAACACACAACAAGATACAACAACAAAGTGAAAATGTGAAATGTGACATGTGAAGATTATGCACACATATGCAAATATGATAAGTGTGTGTGCGCAACTAAATCTCTTCAAAGAAAACTAACCAAAGTGTGCGTGCGCAACTAAATCTCTTCAAAGAAAACTAAGCACTAGAGATATACCTTTAGAGTGTTTGTCTCCTTGAGGTCTTGAAAGAGCATTTGAACTTGATCTTCTATCACCTAAGCCACCCTTACAATTCAAACCCCAATTGTGGTTTGTCACCGAAATAAGTTAATCAATCTTTGAGGAACTTACAGTCTTGTCATGAGGCTGTAAAGGTTGTCATGGACACTCGAATGAAGAAGGGAGCTTCAGTCCGTGAGCACGTGCTCAAGATGATTGAACATATCAACGAGGCTAAAATAAATGGCGCATATATCGACGAAGCCACGCAACTAGGGATGATTTTGGAAACCCTATCCCTTAACTTCCTTTAGTTCAAGAGAAACTATTTCATGAACAAATTTAAATATAACATGACTTAGTTGCTCAATGAGCTTCAAACCTTTGAATCTATTTTGAATGAAAAAGAAGGTGAGACAAATGTTGCTGAAGCCACAACTTCCTCTTCTGGAAAGTCCAATTGAAGGAAGAATAATAATGGAGCAGGTGACGAGTTGAAAAAGGAAACGGGCAACAACAAGGCTAAGAAAAACAACAACAACAACACCACCACCAATAACAAGGTGAAGAGCTCTGACAAGAAGGCCAAACAAAAATGTTTCCATTGTGGCATAAAAAGTCACTAGAAGAGGAACTATAAAAAGTACCTCGAAGAGCTTAAGAATAAAAAGAAAGGTAAATCAGATTTACTTGTTTTAGAAGCTTGTTTAATTGAAGATAATATGTCTCCCTAAATAGTTGATTTAGGTGTGACTAACCATGTTTGTTATTCTATGCAGATGCTTGATTCTACAATAGAGCTGGCCAATGGGGAATACACAATGAGAGTGGGCAATGTGGCTATGGTGTCAGCAAAAACAGTGGGAGAAGTGTGACTTCTATTTAATAATAAATTTCTTTATTTGAACAATGTTTGTTATATTTCTGGTTTTAGGAGAAAATCAAACTCGGTTTTCGACCAACACTCGAAATGTTCTAACCATCTTGGAAAACCTCCAAAACAAATTTAAATTTCCAAAATACTCTCAAATCCATAAATGAACCTGGAAAGCATCGGAAACATTCAAAAACACTTAGGTGAGACTCTGAATCCCTCAGAACTCATCTAGGGACAAAACCAAATATGATTAATGATTGAGCCAAATAGTATATGACTTTTGACACTCATTCCTGACTCTTTTTGCTTGATCTCGGGTTATTTCCCTTGATTTAATTGTTTTAATCAAGTGTTATAGGTATATTCAGGCCACAGGTGCATTTACAAGAGATGGAAGAATTTCAGGTACGAAAGTGCAAAAAGGAGAAAAATGGAAATGAAGCCAATGAGATGTTGCGGTCATATTGCTTGGAAGCAACGTCGACCCAACTTCCAAAGAATGTCACGGCCATTGAATCGCTAGCAAGTGTAAGCCCTAGAGTCGTGCAGTGGAAGAAAATTAAGTCTTTAAAATTATTTGAGCGACTTAGAAAACCATGTACGATATATAAAAATAAAATAGGTAGGATTCGTAATCATACCTCAAGGCTAACTGTTTTGTTCTTAATTTTGTTTCTTTCCTATTTGCACCACTGGATCTTCCTCGCTATCTCCCAGGTTTTAGCAACTGCTTATGGGCATGTCACAGGCTTCATGAGTTTGAATGGAGGTAGAAAAAAGAAACACAAAACAACCCTTGTCTTGTTGTATGAAGATTTCAGCCACCCTTTGTAAAGAACAAGAAGCAAAATTATTTTCTTCTTTTCTATTTCCCTTAGTTGGCCATACACCCTCTATCTCACTTTCTTTTGTTTTGCATGTGTAGTGATGTATCTTATGTCAATTTTGGTTAATTGCTTAATTGATAAAGATACCTGATATATATTAGCTAGGTTTATTTTAAATATCAAATATTTAAAACCTAAAATATCTTTTATCTTGTTTTTAAAATCAAATATATTAAAAACAAAATCTCTTGATATTTATCTATATATTAATATTATGATAGGGTTACAAGTGACCTAGATTAAATAGGATTCTAAATCCTATTTAATTCAATGTCGTTACTATGACTTGAACCTCTAACCTGCTAAAGATAAAATAATCAATATTATTTTATATCTTTGCTTTGGTCTTGGCTCGAACCTTTGACCTCCATGAAATAATTAATTCTATTAATAATTCATAATTATTAAAATAATTAAATAATTACATTATTTAATTTAATTAATTGTTAATTCATTAATTAAATAATCACATCAGTTAATTAATTTTCTGAATTAAATCCTTGTTACTTTTGTAACAAAATCAATTGGACCATCTGATTAATTATATGTGACCCTTGTTACCATCAACGTTCCGGGCTAGCAAGGGAACCTAATAGACCCACAGTCTTGAACTCCAATAATCCTTATAAAAATTAATTAAACTCTCTAATTAATATTTCATGATTATTAACCTAGGAGTTACTCCACTATAAACCCGAGGCTACACTCTCGTAACTGTAGATGATTTTTACATAAACCTAAATTCATTGTCCATCGATATAGTTATTACATATGGTATGATCCTTTATAAGTAGTTCATAATTAGAGTTAGGTTATAAAGTCTGTTATACCCCTCTAATTATATCTTTTCCTTTAAGTACCATTGATTCTCTAATGAACAATTATATCCCTCATTCCTTTACGGTAGAAGGAGAGCGCTCTTATTGTTCAAGCCCCAAATCAACTCTTAAGGGAACTACTTCTATACTTCCATACTTCTCACAAGAAGGAATAGATTCCAACATTGTGTACAAACCTTCCCAGCCACAAGTCAAATCGCGATTCCAAGATACGGAGATATTGACCAAGAATACTATTTCGATCTCACCCATGGTAAATAAAAAACCACGATCTAACCTGAAGGAGTTAGTAAGACACTCAGGGTTAAGATCACCTATATACAACCATCATTTGTCGGTATATATGAATATCCCTATGCAACAGATATTGGAAAGAGATTCATATAGATCGTGGCCCAGTCCTATATGATCACATTATATAAGGTGCCTCCATTCTCATATAACCATATTATCATTCCTCTTGCAAGGCTTAGGCATACACACACACACACATTGCATCCATATGTGTCCCTGTATCGTTGTACTCAATTGATATAACACATACACAACATATCTTTGTATGCACATGCATTATATTTAAATTGATAAATTTTGTAAAATGCATGTTCTAGGACTATATCTAGGAAATAAAATACTAGTGTGTTCATGTGTTTGTTTGTTTGTGTTTTTGTGATATAGGACTTGAATATGTTCTCATATTGTTCCTTGTTGAGTCCTAAACGTTTTGACTACTCACTCATAAGTTTTTGAGTTTCGAGTTAGAAGTTACAAAATTGTGTATTGAATAGATTTTCATATTTTTTTGTAAAAGTTTTGTTGAAGTCCATGTCCGTGAGAGAGTCCCGATTCATAATTCAAAAACATATTCGAATTCAAAGTTTAGAGATCGAAGAACGCAAGAGGAGCGCGAAAGGGAGTAAATGAGGAAATAGTGGCAAATTGCCCCTTGCACCCTTTTCCTGTGGAAGCGCGTGATCTGTAAGGCTCACAAGCCTCCATGGGGAACTGATGTGGTAGGCCCTCATTGGTTGCCCAAAATCCTCCCTTTTTTCCCTCTTTTAAATCTCCTCTCCCTCTCATTTTCGAATTTGAAGAAAGAGACTTGTGCATAATTTCCATATTTTTTTTCTCAACTTCCAAACACCATATCTCACTCATTTCATATCCGATTTGAATGATTCAAGTTGAAGAATCTTTGTATTGAAGCCCTTATCATCTCTAAGCAATCTTGAAGTCTTTTGTTCAAGTTTTGTGGTGGTTCTCCACTGATTTTGTGACTACACACAAGTTGTCAAGGTATTTTAATATCTTTTATGTTTTCCTCATTAAAATGATCAAATACTTTTGGTATTCTTCTCATTTATGTGTATGTTATTTGAACAAATGTTTTCGAGAGATAGAGCTTCAATTATAAGCTAGATTTGTTTAATTAGAGACTTGGATGTGGACTAGGTTTTTCTCAAATCTAAGATTTCACATGTTTGTGTGTTATATTCTGACTAGCTTATAACCTAGGGCTATTTGTGCTTTGATTGATCTTATTTTGATGATTGATAGCCTTTTCATTTGCTAGAACTTTTTAATTGAATATATCTAGGATTAGCACCTTTGTTTTCGTATTTATAGCTAATTAGGATTTGATTGATTATTGTGTGAATATATGCTCTAAATGATTGCTAGAATTTTGATTGATCGCATCTTAAGAATCTAGCATTTTTGTTTAAGACTAAAGTCTTGAATATGTGTTTTGATTCAAGTTTTAGTTGCATAAATAAATCTAGAAGTTAATTGTGTTTTGGTGTTTCACATGTTCTAGGTTTTTATTCATGTATAGCAACTAGACAACTTTGATGTGTGAACTTACATGATTATGTCTAGTTCCTATAGAATGTGTTGATCTCATATTCTATGTTGAATGCTTGTTTGCATTTTGTATTCATTAATTACACTTAGGAAGTCCTTATAAAATGCATGAAGTCTTGGCTAGGATATGTTCTGGATAGTCAAGCAAGAAAACTTAACTAGGATTTGGATCTAGATAGTTAAGCAAGAAGTCATGACTAGGATTAGGATCTGAATAGTTATGAAAGGGAAACTTTCTAATGACATGGGTTGTCTTGGATAGAAAGTTGGCTATGTCTTTTTCATCGGAAGACCTAAGGGTTGGGTAGAAGTAGAGTCCAATAGGGAGTGTATCATGTGTTGGTCACTTTTGAGGAAGTTCTCTCTATCATCTAATGAAAGATAGTTGGCTTATGGTTGTGGATTGAACCCTTGGTTGTTTCCTCTTTGGAGGTTTTACCACGTTAAAAAAAACATCGTGCTAATTCTTCCTATCCTTATCTCTTTTATATTTGTATATGTGTGATAAGAAAGAATTTGGGGGAAGAAAAGAGAAGAAGAAGAACAGAGGTTTGAAGAGTGTTTTGTTATTAATCGCATACTTTATTCCCTTAAAAGTGTAACCTAAATAGGTTACCAATGTTACAAAAAAGATCCTAAGATAATAGGAATTCTGACTTAGTGGAACCGAATACTAGGGGAGCTTTCAACCACTCTTTAACTAAACAACTAACTTATTAATTGAGTCTTTCAATTGCAATAAATCAAATAAATGAAATACAATGAAACAACTAGGCCATACACTCAAGCTTGTCAGCCTTTACGCGTATGACCTGAAGACTGATCCAAAGCAACACATGCAAGTTATACAGTAACAACCTGATCCATATCAATCCATCCCCCTAGGAAGGTCCTTATCTTAAAAGCTAAATTTTGGATATGTTTTGGAGAAAAGCCATAAGTTCGCCCACGTTGCATCCTCCCGAGATGCTCCATTCCATTGTACCAAAACTTCCATCTTCAAACGATATTTTCCTTTTAGAATCATCTTGCAGTCCAAAATGAACTCAAGTTCTGGCAATACAGTAGCATCGGCTGAGACATGAGGGAGTGTGACTATTGTGGACTCAACAACAGGTCCCCATTTCTTTTTTAGCAAACTAACGTGAAATACATCGTAAATTTACGCCTCAGCTGTCAGGTCCAATTTGTAAGTGACATACCCAATTCGAGCAAGGATTTTGAAGAGTCCAAAGAAACGAGGTGCTAATATCAACGAACTCCAGAAGGCCAACGATTTTAATGGTAAGGTTGCAACCTACATAATCACTCATTGCAAACGTAACTTCTCTGCGGTGCTAGTTCGCTTGAGTCTTCATAAGTTCTTGTGCAGCCAACAAATTTCGCCACAGCTCGCGAAGAATCTCTTCTCTTACGCATAGCAAATCATCTACTGATTGCACCTTTGTAGTTCCTGGACCATAAGACAACATTGAAGGAGGAGAGAACCCATAAACCGCTTCAAAATGAGACATTTTGGTAGAGGAATGCATCGCCGTTTTGTACCTATATTCTGCCCAAAAAAAGCCACTACATCCATTTGTATCACCTTGGTTTGGTCGTCAGTTTGCGGATGATAACTAGAGTTGAAACACAACGACATGCCATGTAATTTGAACAAAGTTCTCCAAAAAGTACTAATGAAGATTTTGTCTCGATCGCTGACGATTGAGAGAGGCATACCATGCAATCATATCACGTTAGTGATAAAACTTTTAACTACGAATGTTGCCGTGTGAGGGTGGTTCAGTGGCACAAAATGTGTGTATTTAGAGAGACAGTCCACCCAACCATAATCACATCGTGGCACTGTGACGTTGCCATGTCGGTAATCCTTTGACAAAGTCCATGGATATTTCAGTCCAAATTCGCTACAGAATTGGTAAGGGTTGAAGCAATCCGATCGGACAAAAGGTCTCATGTTTATACTGTTGGCACACGTCGCAATTTAGAATAAATTCCTCAATTGTGCTGTGGATTCCAGGCCATACAAAGCTAGAAGAAATTCAACAGAAGGTCTTCAGGTACTCGAAATGGCCATCGGTTGGAGAGGAATGGCCATTAGCCAAGGCAATGGATAATAATGATGATGTAGGACTTAAATGAATCCTACCAAAGTGGCACAGTAAGGATGAGTTAGTACCTCATGTCGTAGTTTCACCCACCAATTCGCAACAGGCAATGACAAGGCATAAAGTTGGAAAACGGCAATTTGTGAGAGAGAGTCGGCTCCTTGATTTTCTTTACCTTTCCTGTACTGAATTGAGTAATTGAATCTCATTATCTTCGATAGCCTTCTCGCTTGCAAAGGTGTGGTAATCCACTACTCTAAGAGATACTTTAGAATTCAATGGTCAATTTTGATCACAAACGACTTGCCCAAAAGATAGGGTCGCCACTTTTATACTGCCTTTACTACCACTAACATCTCCTTGTCGTAAGTGGACAACAACTTAGCTTTTCCTTTCAACATTTCACTATAATAGGCTATAGGTTGGTGTTACTGAGATAAAATTGCACCTAACCCATCCTCACATGCGTCACACTCCACCACAAACGGTTGTGCAAAATTGGCTAGCCGCAACACTGGTGCTGAATCAAGTGCAGCTTTTAATTTGTCAAAGGCAGATTGAGCTTCCACCGTTTAGTTAAAACCTTATGTAGTCAACAGCCTTGTTACTGGGGTTGCTATCACGCCAAAATTTCTCACAAACTTATGGTAATACCCAGCTAATCCAAGGAACGGAATGTATCTTCACAGGATCAACAGACACTCCTTCAAAGGAAATCAGGTGTCCCAAATACCCCACTTGAATCACCCCAAACTTGCATTTGGATTGCTTCACATACAATCGCTGGTTGGACAGAATTTTTAGGACTTGTTTCATGTGATGTAAATGCTCATTCCAAGACCTAATATAAAAAAAAATGAACCTACGTAAATGTGGCCTGAAAGTGTCGTTCTTAAGACTCTAAAAGGAGGTGCATCACAAGGAATTCATAATGTCCATCTTGAGTGTGAAAGGTAGTTTTAGGTATGTCTTCCGACTGAACTCAAATTTGGTGATACCCTAAACGTAAATCCAGTTTCAAATTTTTTTTTTGCCCCATGTAACTCATCAAATAGCTCGTCAATGACTGGTATCAGAAATTTATCATTTACCGTGATCTCATTAAGTGCCCGGTAATCAACACAAAAACACCAAGTCCCATCTGACTTCTTGATTAATAAAATTGGTGACGAAAATGAACTGCAGTTTGGGTGAATAATTCTGGTATTGAGAAATTCTTTGACTAATTTTTTGATCTCATTTTTCTGATAATGCGTGTACCTGTACGGTCTTGAATTAACTGGTGGATGATTTGGAAGTAGAGGAATTAGATGGTCGTAGCAGCGTATGGGTGCCAGTTTGGTGGGTTCCTCTAACATGTGTGCAAATTTCGTCGATAAGTCACTGAGATCTTGTGATAATTCAGTGGCTTGGATTGGGAAGTCATCTGTTACCATATGCACAAAAAATGTCATACCTGACAAATGTAATAACTCTTTGTCACTAATGGGAGTGAGTTCAGAACGCCTCATTCCTTGCAATATATAAGTCTGGCTGGCCTGTGTGAAAGACATGGTGAGCCTATTGTAGTCTGTCCAATTGGATCGAGAGTTTCCAACCACTGCACGCCCAAGACCACCTGACAGGTTGCCACCGGTAACATGTAAAAGTCTACTCGTATGGTGAAACCTTGAATTGAAAGAGAGAGTCCAAGACAACTCCATGTGTATTCGATTATTTCTTTATTACCAACGGTTACCTGAAATACCTTGCTGCGAACAACTAGTAGCCCAAATTTGGTAACAACTGACTGATCAATGAAGTTATGTATGCTACCCTTATCAATGAGCACTGTCAAATCTTGGTTACCTATTTTTTTGACCACCTGAAAGATTTGCGGGTGTGTTGTACCAACCAAGGTATGGAACGAGATTTCCGATATGGATTCGTTGGAGGGCTCTATTTTCATGTCCACATCATTGAGTTCTTCTCCCGGTAACACATCTTCTATCATGAACAATTGGGGTCGTGAACATCGGTGTCAAGGGATGTATTTCTCATCCCCATAAAAACAAAGTCCCTTTTCTCTTCTTTCCTGAGCTTCTTGTCCCGTAATTTGGCGTACAGGGCCAGAAAGATTCTTGGTTGACTGATTTGTTCGCTGAGAAGGAGGTGGACCCAGAAATCCTACCGTGGAACTTGATTGGGGTCTGATTTGGTTCATTGTCTTTGCTGGTAGAAAATAATTTCTAGGTTTTTGTTGGAATTGGTTTCACTCCTCAATGAGATGAACCACATTGATGGTTTCAGATAGCGTTTTTGGTTGTTTAACGTGTACATCCAATCAAATTTCATCCTTCAACCCTACAATAAAACAACCAACAAAGAAATTTTTCAAAAGATCATCTACCTTATGGGATAATTTTTCGAATGCCTCTTGGTATGCATTAACTGACGTCGTTTGTCTGAGATGTGACAAGGCTTCTAACGGATCATCATAGTCCATTAAACCAAATCGATGGAGGACTGCTTTGGTAAACTCGTTCCAACGCTAAAGACCTTTGTTTTTTGTATACCAACGATACCATTGGAGTGCGACATTTTCCAAGTGAAACAATGCCAACTGCACTTGCTGTTGTGATTTGATCCCTTTGATTTCAAAATATTGCTCAGCCTTACGAATCCACCCTATTGGATCATCCATGCCACCGTACGTTGGGAAGTTCAATTTCAAGTTGGTGTGATTTCGGTCATAGTTGGAATGGTGATGATCTGGTTGGCTGTCGTGCGATGGTTCCTCTGTTTCGAATGTATTGATTTCTTTTTCGGCTGCCGATCAATTATAGTCTGTGATGATTTGGTTATGTTGTAGTCGCAAGGCCTGAAGTTCAGTGATAATCTGGTTGAATCTTATTTCATGGATGGACAAGATTTCGTGAATTTTGCTGAGGAATTCTGTACTTGATTTTGAGCAAGTCTCCATGGAAGTAAGCTCTAATACCACTGATAAGAAAGAATTTGGGAAGAAAAGAGAAGAAGAAGAATAGAGGTTTGGAGAGTGTTTTGTTATTAATTGCATACTTTATTCCTTTCAAAGTGTAACCTAAATAGGCTACCAACGTTACAAAAAAGATCCTAAGATAATAAGAATTCTGACTTAGTGGAACCAAATACTGGGAGAGCTTTCAGCCACTCCTTAACTAAACAATTAATTTATTAATTGACTCTTTCAATTGCAATAAAACAAATAAATGAAATATAATGAAATAACTAGGCTATACACTCAAGCTTGTCAACCCTATGTGTATGACCTGAAGATAAGATTGATCCAAAGCAACACATGCAAGTCATGCAGTAGCAACCTGATTCATATCAATGTGTTTGGTTGAATCTTGTTTAAAAACTTCATCTCTAGATATCTTTATAAACAAGATTTTGTAAAGTGTCAAATGCAAACATTCTTTTGATCAAAGTTGTATTTGTCTCTTATATCTTTGTAGTGTTTGAATATTATATCATGTGATATTCTATATCAAGTTATATTCTATATCAAGTTGTAAAGTTCTACTCAGTAAATTTACATTGTAATATTCAAAGTACAACTTATGGAATTGCTTAGCATCGAACATATCTGTATATGAGATACATTGTCTTTTATTATATGATTTATAGACTAAGGTTTGTGAATTGAGCCTACATGTGATAATTGTTTTTTCATAGCAATCATGTTAAAGGTTAATTTGTATGCTCACTAAATGTTTAACAAAAGTCTCGAAAGAGTTGTCAACATAGTCACCCCCTTCTTAAGTTGTCTAGTATAAGCCTGTAGGTACTTCACAATTATAATTAATTGATTATTTGAATTTGATGCTAGATTCATGCAGATGAGACTAAAAGCAGTCTTCAAATTTCCAGTAAAGCCAAATGCGTCTCAAACTGTGCTCGTGTGAAAGAGGTTTCGCTCTAAGTTATATTACATCCTTTTATTTTTATCCGATTTCCCTTTTTTTGTTTCTTCTTTTACTTGGATTCTACCCCAACTTGTTTTTTCCATCTAGATTTTAAAGGGTGCTGCTCTATTAAAACATTAAAAGAAAGAAATTGAAGAGCTTAGAGCCAAATTGCAGGTGAGAATAATTGTAATGAAAACGTAATTTTCTATATATAATTTTACAAAGTGTTTTTACGCCAACCATTTTCTTTTGAATTTTAGGGTTATCATTCAGAACATTTAGAGGAAGAGATTCTCAATTTACGAAATACTTTATTACTTGTATAATAACTTTCCTTCTATAAATATTTATCTTTTATAGAACGTGTGGCTGGAAGATGCTATTGATTTGCAGTTTGAATTAGAGAGGGGGCGCATAGCATTAGAGTTGGAGGAGGAAAAGAAAACCCAAGACAAACGTGAGAAAGTATTGCAAGAGCAAGCAAAGAAAATAGAAAACTTGAGCTCAATGGTGTTATATTCAAATAGGGATGAAAGTCGTGACCATCTTAAAAAGGTTTGTATCATGATAGATATATGTTTTTGCGTACTTTTATCATAACTTTTTTTTTTTTTTTTCTTTTCAGTCCTTAGTTTTAATGGTATATCCAAATTATTTGCTATTGAATTTGGATATACAACTTGATAGGTATTGAACATCCCATAACGTTCTTAACAAAATAAGCCTTATTTGGAGAATCGACCGATACTAGATATGCATACTTAGTAACATAGATTGTTTAAGCTATTTTTGTGAACTTCCGTGCATATACCATTGTTAATCATATAATATTATTCATCATTATGAACCTGGACTGTCTTCATATTTTGAGCTATTACTTTACATTTTAATTGGTTCACCATTCCACTTTCCTAATTGTTGGTGAATATTTTCAGTTTTCTGCTATAGGAGAAGAGACGGGATACCTGGTGCCCCGATAATCTTTCATGAGAGACTCTTGAATAGGTATTTTATTCTTTTGTTTTCCAAGGAATTTTATAGCTTGCAATGTGTGTGCTTGTAGCATTCACTATAATATCTTAATACAGATTAGTGATGATTGCACAACATTGAAAGGTCAAAATTGTTCTCCATCAGCTATTATTGTCACTTATTCTGCATGAACTTTTTTCAGTATATAATATATGATCTTATCTAGTTTGAATTTAAGCTAAAAATAGTATTCTTTTGCTGTTTTGCTAAACTTTAGGTGTATTCAGCTTTCCAACCAAAGGCTTCTGCCGTAAAATCTATGAGAACTGAGCGTCATATTGGGCTGTTTCTTCCATTTGAAGAGTTGGTGAATGAAACTGAAGTGGGGGATGAATCCTGCAAACAAAAAGATTGTAAAATTAATTCATCGGAAGATTGTAATATTCTCGATCTGTGTGCCTTATTACATGTCAAAAACAGGAGAAAAGTGCCACTCGGAAAGCAAAGCTCTTTTGTGGTTTGTACTATGCCTTTTGCAGAACCTGTCTTTGGATAATTGAAGTTTGTTAGCAGAGATAACGTGTATTCCTGCTGGTTCACTTATTCAGGGCAAGAAAGCTTTTGCTTAACGGGAGATAAAACGATTGCATGGTCTGAAGACTCTTATTGAGCATGATATTAGCAAATGTGACTCAATTGTTGGTAGGAAGCGTGATTCAATTGTTGATCGGAGTTCAAAGGTGTTTAATTCAAAAAAGGGAAAGAAACCTGGTGTTTCTTATGAACCGATGCGGATGTCAATGTGACCTAATTTCATTTAGATATTAGCCTTCGAATTGGACATGTTTTGTATAAATTGCAGCTTATGTTCAAATGTCAATCCTAAAGAAATAATAGAAAATGATCACCATTATCACTAGAGTTTTGCATTACAGAGTATGTTAGATTATTATACGTTGAGTTGAAATTTTTTGCAATTATTTGTTTTCCATATTCAAATTTGTTAGACATTGACATGATAACACCACAGTTGGTAGTCTATCATATGGTATAGAAACTTATACTATTGTTTTACAATTATCAAATGTTCAATTTTTAGTTAATAGAGTGCACTGTCACAACATGAATTTATTGTAGACATTCTAAGATATTTATGAACCTATAATGCATTGAACACATGTGAATGGTTTTCTTGAGTCTTGACATGCTATCTTATGTCATCTTATATACATAATGTATATGATGGCTTAGTAATCTTTCAAGGAGTTCTCCTACATGGCTAGTTGAAATAAGGTTTTCCCCCCGGTTTGCATTGCAGTTTCATTTTTTCGTTTCTTTCATGTTGATTTTCTTGCCCTTCAAATTTGAGGAATTTTTTTTTATGGTGAATAGATAAATAGAGTTTGTCTCGAACCATATACTTTCTTTGTGTTTCGCAGGCTACTGATTCTCAAACCCCCCCAAAATATTTTCAACAAATTTTTCATTTTAATTATAGACATAATTATTGAAAGTTTGATGTGAAGCAAAATAAGAAACCATGAGCATGTAACCATAACCGTTATGAGAAGAAATTATTCATATGATCCTATTTATTAATGTATCTAAAAAATAAATATCACAAAGATTACTAACCATAATTACTAATTCACTTTGTCAAGTGCTACAACAAAAATCTCAAGACATTTAATAATTAAGAGATACTGAATGTAATAGATTATTTACTTTAATAAGTTCATTTTGTGAGACATGCAACATAGATGCTCGATATGAATTCTTGTTACATTACAATACGAAATCGAATTCATCATCAATAAGATAATTAAAGAATTGAACAGTATTACTGGGTAGATATATTTTATGTTACAATCGGTTCTCAATTTCAAGAATTAAATATGAGTATAGATTCGAATATATATTCGATTATAAATGATTTTTTAGATTTTAAAGACCGGCAAATTTCATTTTGATTCATAAAACTTGTGTTTATTTTATTAATTAATTTACGTGAAATATTTCCTTGATAAAAAAAAATATTATTAATTAATTTATGAGACTAAACGGTATTACATTTAATTTGTTAACAATTTAGTTTTAAAATTTTAACATATTTATCTTGCAAAAACTTGAATTGTTTTTTTATCTTGGCCCCCCTAAAGCCAAAATCTTGGCTTCGCCCCTACTCGCTACTTACTTTATCAACACAAGTGAGTAATTTCCTTCCTTTGATAGGCTATATTGTAAACACTATGACAGTAAGATTGTCATAGTTTTTTAGATTGTAGTTTATATTAACACTTTCAGGATGTTAGTTGCTCTTAGACCTTGTCGGCTGTGATTAATTTTCTTTGATTTCATATCTTCAAATCGCTTATCTATAAGTTACATTTGCGTACAAGATACAACTAGGCAACCTGTCATTGTCAAAGTTGCTGCCAACCTCATCAGTCTAATTGCCTATGGTAACAAGGTTTGAGTTTATTCTTTTAGTTTGTTCATCTTGATTGCTCATTTTACAAAAATATTAGCTAAAAAAATTGGAGAAAAAGAAAATATAGCTTCCTTTCTATTAGAATTCTTTTTTACTTTTCTTTTATATTTTTTATATAGGGATACTGTCTACGAGTTTTTCAGTATATGATCGTTTGTGATACTTTTTCCCCTTAGATCAGTCCAATTTTATTATAAAAAAAAAAAAAGAATTCTTTTTTACTACTGTAAATCATTGAATGGTTGTTTCTTGTATATTCCATTGAAGTGACGACTTTAATAGAATAATAAGTTCAAAAAGAATATATGGTATCTGCAATATATATATATATATATATATATATGAATACATTGCAGCTAGCATAACTGAATATATGAAGTTCCTCTTGGTGGAACACTAATTGAGCAACCTTTTGCTTAGAGATGTACATTTTTCCATGGGATCCAAATTCTCCGTGTTCCCGTCTCCATCCCCATTTGGGGATTTTTTTTTTTAATTTATTTATAGGGAAAATGGGGAAATGAGAGGGTATGGGGATGAAAATCATCCCCAAATTGAAATGGGGATGGTGGGACCCCTCCCCATCCCCATTTTCCCCATATTTATATTGAAATGGGGACCATCCATATTTCCTCATTTCCACCAAACATATATAAATATAATTATAATATATATTTTTAATTATTTTTTTTATTCTTTGAAAACTTTAACTCTCTTAATTTAATTTGTAAATTTTAGTCAAATAGGGAAATAAAGGAAATAGGAAAAACGGGAAAAAACGGAAAAAATAGGGAATTTGGATAAGGATGGATATAAGTCCCCCAAAAATTCCCCATTCCCATTTTCCCCAAATGGGGAAATGGGTGGGAGTGGGGGGATGGGAAATGGGAAATGGGAAATGGGAATGGGGGGACTTATATCTATCCTCATTCCCTAAATGTGCATCTCTACTTTTGCTATTGAAGGTATGTTATTACACTTTTTTTTTTTTTTTTTTTTTTTGAGTATGGTACAAACCATCACATTTGTATTTAAACACACTTAAAATGCTAGATCAAAACATCTTAGATGAACTAGATATGCAATTAAGATCAAATGAAATGTATCTAGTTATAAATCAAAGTAGAAACACCAATCTATGCTATCTAGATCAAATAAAACACAAATCAAAGCAACAAATATAGGATTCATGCAAAACAAATCAATACAAGTATAAGTTCATGGAATACCTTGACAAGTGAAAAAGATATCCACTAAGTAGAGTGAAATCACTCTAAGACCTAGATATTTGACTCTTAAAAAGATTGAGCTTTATTCTACTTTGAAAGACGAATCTCTCACACTTGGAATCACTTAATTTGGCTCAAAGAAGAGTGAGAAATTCACATTTGGAAAACGATGCGCTTTGGCGAAGCTTGGAGAGGGTTGTCCCTCGCCAAGACAAGGTTGCCTTTCTGCCTAGCCAACCACGAAAGGAAAACTTCGCCAAGGTGAAATTTCCCTATACTAATAGGCAAAGACTACCTAGATTGGTTGTTGTGGGCGAGGCGCTAAATCAAAACAATTTATGAAGAACTAGATATTAACAAGTAATATCACAAACGTATGTTTCTAGTTCTTATAACATGTGATTAAAAAGCTAGAATAAGCAATCAAAAACTCAACATTGAGGTATCTTGTTTTTAATACATGTCAACAAAGTTAGAATAAGAAATCTAAGAACAAAATACATGTTTTTATTTTGATATTTTAATTAACATTTAAATTGAAAAATACCAAGTTTCCTTTTGCACCGACATGAAACTTAACTTTCATAATTCAAAATCACTATTTTGAATCAAATTGAAATAAGGTTTTTATTTATTTATTTATAATAGCATAAAACTATAATGGCTTTTTTAATACAAGTTAAATAAGAGGGATTCAATTGAAAGTTATTGAAACAACAATGACGATGACAAAAATTTTCCTTTTCATTTTGCATGATGGTTGTAGGAAGTAAATTAGTTCAAGAGAGAAATTTTATAAATGGCTCTAGAACTGACCTAAACGAATCGACCTGAACCGAAATTTGCATGTTCGGTCGGTTGATCCAAGATCTCTATTCATCTTCATTTTTCCTTTAAGAAAATCGAAAAAAATGGTTTTGATTCGGTTTTAGTTCTCGTGACCTGAAACCAAACCGAAACCCAAGGTTTATAAATGATTTGTTTCCTCTCTTCACACAAAACCCTATATTCATTTCTCCTCTTCAGTCGTTTGATTTCCTTTGCTAGCCATCTTCCAAACTCCAAGTCATTTGCTTACAAACCTTAACCGTCAACATCTAGACCCATCGACCACCGTTCTTTCTATTCCTCTCCATTATGTCTCTTCATCTCTCTTATTTGGTTTCTCGCTTAATCTCATCATCCATTCTGCTATCGATATATCTCTCTATGGTAAGTTTATATTTGCTACTATTTTTTTAGGTTTCACTTCTTTAATTATTTTCCTTCATGTTTGATTTTGTTCTTAGGTTTGTATTATTTTGCTCTTAGGTTTGTATTGTTGATTTGTTGTTGATGCTGCCATATATCTCTCTCTAGTAAGTTTTCTTCTGTTGCCATTTTTGAGTTTTTTTTTTTTTTTTTTTCACTTCTCTAATTACTTTCTTTTATGTTTGATTTTATTTTTAAGGTTATATTATTGATTTGTCGTTGCCACCATCATATATTTCTCTGGTAAGTTTTCATTTCCTGCCATTTTTAGTTTTTTTTTTTTCTTTCACTTCTGTAATTATTGATTTGTCGTCGTTGTCGCCAACGGAAGAATTATTGTACAAAATTTCCAATTTTGTCATGCATTGCAAGGGATATATTTACAATTCTAGCTTTTACTATGATTTAAGGTTACAGAAAAATCAACACATTATTTTTATGTGGAAAGCCTTAAAAGGGTAAAATTCAAGTGAGATCCATGTGGCTATCAAGTCACAAAATCCACTAGTTGAATAATTAGATACCCTTAAGGTTGACTCACTTAATCACACCTCCATCAAAATATCCTAGTTAGTCTACATGCATGTCTTTGCTAGTGATTATAAAGAGGTCAGGTTGGGTTTCGGGTTAACCAAAAAAACCGACCCAACCCAATATAATTTCGGGTTATTCATTTATAATCTAAAAATGTTTTTTTTTTTTTTGATGGACTGAAAGTGCCCACCCCTATTCTAAAGGTAAGAGAGAGAGAGAGAGAGAGAGAGAGAGAGGTTTATATAGTGAGAGCAAAAAAATTGGCGACTAAAGACCGTGTGATATAAGAGACACAATCAGGTTGTTGTGCAGTAAGGTGTGTTGCATATGCATTGTCTGACGTGAGATGTTGCTATAATGACCATTTCGCTCGGCGACGTCTCGTTTGTCTTGCAAAGACTTTACACAACCTTTAACCACATCGTAGAAAGACACATAAATTATATGTTCATCCACTGCCACATTCACACGTGATGACAATGTAACACCTTCTCTCCTCGCATTGAGGACATGAACTCACTCTATAATGACCATATCACGTTATTCGTTTATCGTGTTTAATACCAAAAACTTCCTTTTGGTTTTCATGACCTTCTACCGCAATGTACAAGTCTTGATACCTCACATTGTGAAAACAACCAAAAACTATACTTCTACCCTATCACCCCCAACAATAATGACAACATTGCATCACCCTGCTGCACTTTAGACCATAAACGTTTTTGAGTCCTGCGACGGCCATGTTGTGTTACCAAGTTACGCCAAAGACTTGAAACTTCTTTCTAATTCCCACGATGACTTATCATGACACTTATATATGCACTTATGCAAGGTTCATAAACGTGCCAAAATTACATCACTAAGAAGTACAAGCACGAACCCTCCCATCACACAACATGAGAAACAAATTATGAATGCACACACACAATGACATAATGCATGGATGAAATAATATGAAATACATGAGTATAAGATTTATGTATGTGCTCCTAACATCTCTACAGAGTTCAAATCTTACTTTAAATACTTAGGTTATGAACCATCTTCTTGAAGATGTTAATGATGTTTGTAAAGATGTTGAATCTGAAGATGTCGTTGATGTTTTTAAAGATGATACCGATAATATAGATATTATAAGGCTACAACATAACCATCATAACTCTTGTTTGAACACCTATAGAAATACAACATAAATGAGCCTACATTTTATAGCTTGGTCACCAAAAGTAGCATAATCATATCCTAATTCTTACATGAATACATGTTACCACCTTTTGACTTACAATAAACACAACATATAAGAATTACTCCAACAAAATCATTAAACAAAACATAAATTCCATAGACAAGTAAAAGAGAGATGCATGATTGAAGAAAAATTAATCATATTTGTTCTTTCGGGGGGTCTTTATAAATATTTAAAGATTGACCATGGACTGTTCTGCATAGTTGAAAAATTAATGGGCCATCAATATTATCATTACAAGATCCAAATCAAATATTTTGAAAAATTAAGATAAATAAAAAGTTTGCACACATTTTTTTACAACCATACAAAATTTGGATTAGAAGTATCTGCTCTCATAGTATTGGGATTAAAATGCCCTAAATTATTTAATTCTACATTCCAATAATCATGCAATTCATATTGTTCTATAGGAATATAAGTCCTTATTCAATTCTTATTGTTTTCAAAGTGTTCATATTGAAATTTTGTTATATTTCCAAGTAACTCTCCTTAGTGGGAATATTTTTCAATTGAACATCGCATCCAACATGAAGGATCATGAGTGCCCACTCTAAATATTGTGTTGATATAGTGAAATAAATAAAACAGAGGTTTGCAATATTTGCTACTGTAATCTATATATTGGTAATGGTGTTCTATTAAAGAAAAACATATAAACTATTAACAATCAAAATGAAATTAAAAAGAGCAAAAAGAAAATAACAAATAAAAGTACAAGAAGAAACACACTGATCAACATAAGCTGAGGGTAGCCAAATATGTTGACAATTAAAATGGGATTGTTTGTTGATAATATGCCCATCATTTATTGGTTCAAAATTTAAATTTTTTGTCTCTCTGATAGTTTTTAAAGTTCGTTTATGGACCTGTAAGTTTCTCATTTTTGATTGACTAATTTCGTTAACAAACCACAATTGGAGTTTAATTATGTAAGGGTAGTTTAGGGCATCACTGTTCGTGATCAAGCTAATTGGATTTCAAACCCTTAAGCTCAAGTGCTCATTAAAGGTATATCACTTGTGCTTAACCCCTTTGAAGAGACTAGTTGCACACACACACTTCTCATGCTTGCATTTGTGTTCATTGCTTATTATGTGCACTCTCTTCACACTTCACAATTCACATTTCACACTTGTACCTCTTTGTTTGATTTTGTTATGTGATAGTGTGTCTTGCAATTCGTTTCTTGAAGTATGTTCGGAAACGTTCACACGTGCACATTAGTGTGCTTGGTTTAACGCGAAGAGCGCCACCAAAGAAAGCTCTTGTCTTCTCCTTTGGTTTCACCACAATTGGTGAAACGGCGATTATGATCGGCTACCATGACCTTCAAATGAAACCACCGTTTGATACCTGATGCTTCGGATTCAAATCTGCGATTATGATTAGTGACCATGATCATCGAATGAAACTGCCATTTAATACCTAACACCTCGGGTTCAATTCTACGGTTATGATCGGCGACCATGACCGCCGAAGGAAACCGCCATTTGATATCTGATGTCTCGGGTTCAAAGCTACTGTTATAATTGGCGACCATGACCATTGAATGAAATCGTCATTTGAAACCAGTGCTCTCGGTTTCAAATCTGCGTTATGAGATCGGTGGCCCTGACCGCCAAATAAAATCGTGGAATGGCCCATTTCTGGGGTAAATTTGTCTTTTCACCTAGCTTGTTTTTTGCTTTCTATAAATACCTATTATCTCATTTTCTTTGATTAGCTCTTTGAACACCAAGAAACCTAAAAAAAGAAATAGAGATACTTGAGAGAGAAAGCACCAAGTTTGCTTCTTTAATTCTCCAAACTCATTTCTATGTGCATCAAACATCATATAAGAATCATCTAGCTTCATCTAGGATGTGTTCTTGCATGGGTCTTCTTCAACGCATATGACTTGGTAAGTTGAACACCATCTTCATCCATAGTGTTCTTACTTAGTAAGAAATCTCATTTATGACTTGTTTGCATCTAGATTAAGATTTATCTACAGGTTGAGATTTTTGTGTTGATTGATTGAGTTGTTGTATTATGATAGTTATTGCATCTAAGATTGTTTTATTCTATATAACTAAGTTATATGTAAGACATGTAGTCATATGATATCTAGGATTGTTTGACATGTTCATCCATAATTAGATAAGTATTAAATGTGTCGACTTAACATTTATGCATTTGATATTCACATAGGTTGTGTTCTCTTCTTTGTAGTTTAAGTCTTGTGACTAACTTAGTGCACAAGCAAGTAGGTCTAAGATTACTATTAAACGCTCGTTAAGTAGAGTGGAAAAGTTAGTGACCAAGAATGGTTTGACTTGAGGTCAACCTAGGTTATAAATTTTCATTCAAGTAGTGGATTTAAGGGCTGTGTGGCTAGCACAATAGCCCATGAGTTTTTCCCAGTTTGAGGGTTTCTCACGTAAATCAATTAACGTGTAATTTATTATTTTCCACACTTACATTTAGTTAATTGTATTAGCTTATTTTGGGTGATTATTGAATATTGACTAATCAAGAAAAATTGGTAATTAACTTGATTAAAACTTATTCACCCCCCCTCTTTAGGTATATTTAGACACGCATTAATAGTTTCAGGACCCAAACTTGGTTGGGTGGGATTGCTTGTTCAAAGCTAATAAAACTTTTCAATGGGTGATGGTTGTTTATATGATCTTTGTTGTCTAAAGTTGAGAAGAGAGATATTGTTTTTGTAAGTGCCTCATTTTTTGATTGGCTTAATTTCGTTGACAAAACCACAATAGGGTTCAAGTATGTAAGGGTAGCTTAGGATTGAAGAAATCCTCATCAAATGTCAAAAGACCTCATTATGGACATCAAAAGCTTCAAGGAAGGTAATTCACTTGTCTTGACTCTCAATTGAAGAGATGTAGTTGCACACACACACACCACTCTATCATGCATGTGTGATTATTGCCTTTTGAGTGTATGAATTTTCACAAATCACACTTGCACCTTTTTTTTATGTTTGATTTTTTTTGCAACTTGCTGTGTGCTGGTCCCCTTACCCGCGCAAAACCAGCTAGTGGTCATGTACCGAACCAGCGCAACTTGTCCAATTAGTTGCTGCTGGTCGTGTGCCCTTCCTACGCACCTTACAAAGTAAAAGACATGCGCTGATCGTGCGCTACTCGACCAACGCACCACCAATGCAAAAGGCGAGAAGTTGAAACGTTTTTCTCCAAAACGGCATCACTTCATTTGGATTGTTTAAATAAATGTCTTGATAGCCTTAGGTCATTTTTTAGAGCAAAAATTACACATTTTGAGTGAAAAAGAAGTGTCTTCAAAGCAAAGGTAGCAAGACTTGATTTTTAATCTTCCAAGACACAAACACCCTTCATCTTTCATTTTTCATACATCATCTAGCATGTTCTAGTTTTTTTTTTTTTTTTTTTTTTTTTTTTTTTTTTATTATAGGGTTTCCATTATTGCTCACATGACTTGTAGGTAGAACATCATTTACATCTTTTTTATATGTTCTTACTTTACAAGATGCCATCTTTATTACTTGACTAGTTTCAAGATAGTTCTTTTATTGTGTTTTGTGAGTTGTTTGTGATATCTATTGCATATAGGGTTTGATTTGCACATATAGCTAGGTTGTATGTATGTCATATAGCTAAATGATATTTATGAATGCTTAACATGTTCACCTATGCCTAGATAAGCTTAAATGTTTAACCTTGCATTTATGCATTTTGAATATTGCACATATTCACTTTAGGTTGTTAATCTCTTCTATTTAAGAGTTAAGTCTTGTATTTACTATGTGGTAGTTTGCAAGCAGGAACCAAGAGTCACTATTAAAGGCCCGCGGATAGCAAAGACAGATTAATAATCTTAGGTGTGATGTGATGTGGTCAACCTTGATTGTAATTGTATTTACAAATAGTGGATTTGAGAGTTCGATTGACATTTATGCTCGTGAGTTTTTTACCTTCGGGTTTTCTCACGTAAAATAAATTATTGTGTCTTTAAGTATTTTCTGCACTTGTTTATATAATGATTTGTGATAATGTTTAGAGGTGTTTTCTATTAATATTGACAAATCAAAATAGTTGGCGATTATTTTTGGTAAAACCTATTCACCCCCTATGTTTATTTAGACTCATTATATATATATTTTCAGTTTTCATTAACAATGGAAAGGTAGGAGATAATAGCGGAAAGAGTGGAGAGCGTTTGGGCCGAGCCGGAGCTCTTGTTAGAACAATGTTAATAAAAAAAAAAATAACAATTCACACATAATACGTACCATCAACGTGTATGTTCAACCACCAACACTGTTTGAATGTTTTCCATTCTTCTTTGGTTTGTGAACAATCTCCAAGCACTTGTGTAGGTTTGCTAAAAGAGTAGCGCCACACCCCCCCCCCCCCCCCCCCCCCCAATGCAAAGTTTTTTATCTTATCTATCTCCCTCAAATAAACCAAGTAATGTTTAGAAACTCTAGATCGTCTTTTGTTGGCACTACAATAGCTCTAATAAAATAGAGTACAGAAGCTCCTATGTAATAGTTAAACTCTTCACTATCTTCATCGAGGTTGGAGATGCTATCACAAAGTTTTTCTTTAGCCAACTTAAGGTAATCAAGATAAGTTTTTTTTTTTTTTTTTTTTAATCATTATCATGATGACAACCTAAATACCTAGCATAGATTGCCTGAAGATCATCCACGTCTGCTAGACCAAATGTTGACTTTCTATCAATTTGAAAACCGGTAATTTATAGTATATCCTTTAGCAAGAGAATGAAGGGAATACTATTAAAAATGAAGCACCTTCTCTCTACAACAGCTCTAATAAAATAGAGTACATAAGCTCGTATGTAATAGCTAAACTCTTCACTGTCTTCATCGAGGTTGGAGATGCTATCACAAAGTTTTTCTTTAGCTAACTTAAGGTAATCATGATAGGTTTTTTTTTTTTTTTTTTTAATCATTAGTAAGATGACAACTAAATACCTAGCATAGATTGCCTGAAGATCATCCACGTCTGCTAGACCAAATGTTGACTTTCTATCAATTTGGAAACCGGTAATTTATAGTATATCCTTTAGCGAGAGAATGAAGGGAATACTATTAAAAATGAAGCACCTTCTCTCTACACTGTAGTTCTCTATGAGAACATCCATTATACATGTTTTATGTTCTTAGGGAACTCTTAGGGTGTGTTTGTTACGCGGGATGGGACGGGACAACCTTTTGTTGTCTTGCGTTTGGCGCGCTATTAACATAGGACGGGACGGGACAACATGGGACAAAAATCATCAAAAGTTATCCCACCTCAGACCCTCGGCCAAACCTGTCCCATGTATGGGACAAGTCTTAAAAAGACATTTTTACCCTCAAAACTTTAAAATATTACAAAAATATCAACTATAAAATAAAAAACCTAATCTTGAAACCAGGTTTTCATCCTCACCCATTCATCATTAGCCATTCCTCTCTCTCTCTCTCTCTCTCTCTTTCTCTCTCTCTCTCTCTCTCTCTCTCTCTCTCTCTCACACCCACCAGCCGCAGATCTATCCTTGTTGGGGTTGCTTGAACTCGTCGTCGGAGCCGCCATCAGCAGCTTTTGTCTTCTTTCTTCAAAGCCAGGTTGGTGTAGAACTCAGATTTTGTATTTTGTCTTTTTTTTTTTCGTATCTCTCTTGTATGTGCTTGAACCATGCCTTCTTACCATCAATTTTGTCATTAATGTTGTTTACCAGCAATGTTCTTCTTCAATTCCATTTCTCTATTCTATCCCTATCTACCTAAACTCACAATATACTGCTTCAAAAATTATTTTCAAAAATTAATAAAAGTATTTTGATTGGGTTTGGGTTGAATAGAAGTATTTTCAAAAATTACAGTAGTAATTAGTTAGGAAAGGGAGCAGAAGTGTAAGAAAAACGTTTGTTTTATTTTATTGAAAAGAACGAGAGAGAGTTTCTGGAAAATAGAGGAGTTGGAAGTATTGAATTGAATGAGAGAGAATTTCAGGAAAACAGAGGAGTTGGAAGTATTGAATTGAATTTATTTTATTTTATTTTATTTTTTTGTTGAAAAAAATAAAACCTTTGTCAAGCATTTTTTTTTTTCAATTATCAGAACTTTTATAATATACAGCGAGTAGATATTCTGTCAATTTGAAAGACCATTGTTTTTTTGGTTCTTCAAAACTAGGAAGAAGTGATGAAATGAGAGGAATGTTTAGCATCTATTTTAATATTATTCACCATGGTATCTATTTCACTGGTTTTCAGTGATGAAACTCCTCCACTGCAAATTCGGAGGAAAAAGGAGTCCTATGAGGAGGATTGTGAGTTTGGGTATGGACATTTTTTTGATTTGTTTAGGATTTTAGTTGGATGTGTAATGTGTTGGTCTTAATTTTCTGGGGTTATGTTTAATTGAGAGTTATGAATGGTGATGAGTAGATAGATTCATGAGTAGATAGATTGGAAGATAGAAAATGTACAACAGTGAGATTGAATTGAATATATATATGTATGTATGATGTATCAAACTTTTCAATTTAACTTTTCATTTTTTATATATATGTATGTACAATGGGCAGCTGGGGTTTTAGATATTTTTGCTAACTGGGTGGAGTGATATCTTTGCTACCCACATAGACTCTAAAACACTAGACCATTCATTATCCCCACTCTCATTTTAAACTTTTTTAGCAAGGGTAATTTGTACTAAATTTGTGCACTTTTTTAGTTTATTTTAATTTTTAACTGCTCTCACTAATTTCTATAAAAAGCTCCTGCATCAAAGACAAATTTGTTTGGTTCTCAAACACTGATATAGTTCTTTTTATTTCTATTTTTATGGATTCCCATATTCCCATATGTTTAAAAATCAAGTAGTTGTAGAGATTAAACTAGATTGGTGTAGGATGCATATTCTGTTAATGTCAATTTTTTTACTGTGGACTTAATTTTCTATTTAGACTAAGTGTGTGAAGTTGTATTGTGCTTAGATATTTGGTACTTTATTGAATGTAATTGGCTACTATTTTATTTGTTAAAAATTATGACACTCCTTGCATTCTTGATTTAGCTTTAACAAGATACATGGATTAATTTGACTGATTATATGCTTGTTTTGTTAGATTTGTGAAATATGAAGCTATAGATGCAAGTGATACGAGTTGTTATGTGCTTTGGAAATAAATCAAACCAGTTACGCATTTGGAATGGCTTGAATGACTCCTACAAGCCAGATTTCGTGAAAACAATTCTAGAGGATTGAATTGTGAACATTTTTAAAGTATATATTTTGTTTGAATTGTGAAGTCATGGATGATATGTTATTAGGTTGTGAATAAAAGTCTTTATTTTGAATTAGATGGGATGATTGTGATGTTGATAAGTTATTGGATTTTATTTCGTCTTTATTTTGATTTAGATGGGATGATTGTGATGTTGATGAGTTGTTGGATTTTATTTCTAATTCAATGATTTTTCTTGATGTTAAGTCAGAAGGATGTTTGCATGTAAAATTGAATAATAATTTTATAAAAAAAAAAAAAAAATGAGGGAATGGACTATATTATTATTAATTGATTTTTTTTTTCTTTTACACCTCCAAATTGGAGTTTGATCATCCAAACTTGACCAAATTAATTTTTTTTTTTGTTGATATTGATAAACATTTAACATGTTGGGTGTTATAATAATAATAATAATTATTATTATTTGAAAACAAACTAACATATTTTTCAAAAATTTATTAATTAAAAATATTTTTCAATTACAATATTATTATTTTTATTAAATATGATATATAAAAATATTTATCTAATAAAATCAAATAAATACTGACCTGTTTTGTCCTATATGTCACTATTATATGGTAACAAATAGTGGACAAGACAAGAAGGGCACTCTGGTTATTTGAACCTCTTGTCTTGTTCTGTCCCAGTCATACCAAACGCATAACAGTATAGTGAACAGTTTTGTCCCAGGCCTTCCAAACATAATACAGAACAATTTGTCTTGTCCCGTCCCGTCTTGTCCCACCTTGTCCTGTCCCACGTCCGTGCCAAATGCACCCTTAGGTAGAAAACTTGTCGAACAACCTACCCGTTAGTTTCATAATAATAGATTGGTTTTTTTTTTCCTCATATTCTTATATTATTTATGACATCATATGTTTTCATCTACCACACAAATGCAAGTTAAAAATCTAATTCTAAAATCAATAATAAAAATGGTACATTAAGGAAAAAAAACGAAATCATACTTATTATTAAAAATGAAGCATCTTCTCTCTACACTATAGTACTCTATGAGAACATCCATTATATCTGCTTTATGTTCTTAGGGAACTCTTAAGTAGAAAACTTGTCGAACACCCTACCTGTTAGTTTCATAATAACATATTGGTTTTTTTTCCCCCATATTCTTATATTATTTATGACATCATATGTTGTAATCTACCACAAAATGCAAGTTAAAAATCTAATTCTAAAATCAATAATAAAAATGGTACATCAAGGAAAAAAATGTAATCATACTTACTATTAAAAATGAAGCACCTTCTCTCTACACTGTAGTTCTCTATGAAAACATCCATTATATCTGCTTTATGTTCTTAGGGAACTCTTAGGTAGAAAACTTGTCGAACACCCTGCTCATAAGTTTTATAATAATAGATTGGTTTTTTTTTCCCCATATTCTTATATTATTTATAACATCATATGTTTTCATCTACCACAAAAATGCAAATTAAAAATTTAATTCTAAAAGCAATAATAAAAATGGTATATCGAGGAAAAAAAATTAAAGCATACTTACAAAGCAAAATTTTGGTATATTGTCCAAATTTATTAATCTAATGACTAAAATGTCGCTCTGTAAAATAGTAGTAGATCTAGTTGAGAATGTAGAATACCAATGTGTACACATAAATGTAACAATATTAATAGAAAATGTATTTTCTCTTTCTTCCATGATAAAACTTACCAATCTAACGACTAAACCCAACACATAACCAGTAGCAGCGAATTTCAGGAGTAAAATAATCAAATTCACTTATCTCTACTATGAAGAGATATGTAATAATCAGATTAAACAAAACCAAAAAAACAAAGTAAGTGGAAAAAGACAATTACACACTAAAACCAAACGAGTAAACATAAACAATGTTATGAGTCTAATGATTTGACACATTTAGTTGTACTTATAAATTTCAGAAAACATGCATACCCATTAATCAAATAGATCAAAAGAACCAAAACCCAACAATGAATATGGAAAATTAGTAGTATCTAAAAAAGAAGAAGTGATAAAGTGCAGTTAATAAATGAAAACCCAATGGAGCCCTAACTATCCAATAAACAAAAACAAAACCCGCTAATTGTATAACGATCAAATTCATCATAAATAATCCAATTACTTCTTTAACTATATGTAATATTATTTTCAATAGAACTAACATAAGTAGAATTTTTCCACACTTTTCACAACCAAAATTTGATCTGAAAAATGAAAGCTATAAGTTTGCCTTATCTTTTTCACAATTTCTTTGGCTAATTTGCTTTAAATGCAGAAAATTAGTTGAAATATTCTTGGTCTGTTACTCAATTGAAACTACTAGTTTTAGGAGTGTATACCCAAAAATATAAAGATAATTGTGTTTACAAGATAATATTTTTATGAAAGCGTTGAAACTAGTGGGTTCATAGAGATTATTATGAATATATTTTTTTTCATGTGTATCTCCATATTTACTTTCATTTTAATGTAGAGTTTCAAAATTGATCACTAAGTGGACCATCAATGAAGTTGGATCGAAAGAATATTTATGGTTTATTCATGTAATAGTTAGCATTTTTAACTCATTATTGTTATGTTTTTATTTTTATTATTGACTTGTTTACTAATTAAATTATTTCAATTTCTTATAACTACAGATTTTGTTTTGAAGAATTTGAAGTTGAAGCTTTTCTGAGTTGTTGTTACATGCTAACTTACATTTTATAAATTATTCGTTATTGCTTAATATTAGTGGACTTCTTTTGGAATTATATTGATTATTGAAGCTAATTCTGTTGGCATTTGAACTTTATTTTAATTTTGTTGGATTTTAAGATTTTTTTTTTAATATTCGTTCTATTGTTTTTTAATTGTATTGATGTCGTCTCTATTGTGTTTTGAGCTTTATATTGGAATTGTAATTAAATAGATTTATTTTGTGTTTTCAACCTTTTATTTGAATTGTATTGAAGTTGTTTATGATGTGTTCTGTACTTTTTGTTTGAAGGTGTGGTGTCTATTGGAAGGAGATAATGAATTGTTTATGATGTATTTCAGTTCGTTTCTATCATTGTTTGAACTTTATTAGGGATTCATTTGGTG
Organism: Acer negundo; assembly: GCA_035582765.1. Classification (NCBI taxonomy): domain Eukaryota; kingdom Viridiplantae; phylum Streptophyta; class Magnoliopsida; order Sapindales; family Sapindaceae; genus Acer; species Acer negundo. The sequence goes on along the minus strand of CM069232.1, from coordinate 6,858,827 downwards.
TCTTATATGATACTATTGGATTAAATTAGATAGTATATTTTTGAGGAGTGATACTATTGGCACATCTCCTGTTGATCTATTTATGCTCCACTTGTTTAAATTTTGATTTAATTAAATAAAGTTAAATTCTTTTATTAATTTATTTTATTTATTTTCAAAACTACCATTTTACTTATTTTTCAAACTTAATAAACAATATCTCTAATATCTTTATCTATTTCAGATATCTTTATCTCTGGTCTTGTCTTTCTCTCACCTCCTGTAACGAATTTTATTTTATTTTTTATTTTTTAGTGTTTTTTTTTTTAACAACAATATTTATAGAAAAGATTAAGAAGTCACAAGATAAAGAACAAACAAACAGCTCTCCAAAAAGAACAAAGAACAGAACAACCTAAGGCAAAAAAAAAAAAAAAAAAAAAAAAAAAAACCAAAACAACTCACAAATAAAACAAAACAAGAAGCAAAGAGCAAGTATTTGTTTTGGTTATTATCATTTCACTTCATATTCTAAAAGAGTAACGAGATTAAATAATAATCAATATCTCATCTGTCTAAGACACCCCAGGTCCCCAAGTGTTTGCTTTTTTGTTTAAATAGGATTCAGTACAAGTATTTTTAGGATTTGAGAGTTATGAAAAAAAAAATGTTTCAAGAAAAAGATTAAAAGAACGTTGGTTTATTTATTTATTTTTTATTTTTTTTAATGAATGTGAGGTTTTATTAGATATACTTTATAATATATATATATATTTTAAAATTGTATGTCCCTTTTAGTAATTTTAATAAAGAAAAAAAAATTAATACTAAATAATTAAAAAAATGGGGTATAAATAGATCAGTGAGGGGTGTGCCAATAAGACCACTCATGTTTGAGTTTCATATGTTATTGTTGGATTAGATTAAATAGTATATGTTTTGGTCTGTTGAAATGGAGATAGTGAATTGTTTATGATGTGTTTCAGTCCGTTTTTGTCACTGTTTGAACTTTATTAAGGTTTCATGTGGTGTCTCGTATGTTATTGTTAGATATTAAATTAAGTGGTATATGTTTGAATTTCATAGTTACTGTTAGATTAAATTAAATAGTATATGTGAGATTAAATTAAATAGTGTATGTTTTAGTAAGGCTTTGTTGGTGTGGTGTCTATTGTAATGGAGATAGCGAATTGTTTATGATGGGTTTCAATTCATTTCCACCGTTGCTTGAACTTTATTTGGGTTTGATTTAGTGTCTTATATGTGTGGTAGCCAAAAATGGTCTAGGGGCCTAACATGCCAAGGCCCAGTCCCTGCAAATCAAACCTAGGCCCGTTGCGTCGAGTCGACCCAATGCATGCACTAGCAGAGACTACCGTTGAAGACACATTCAAAGCAATCAGTTACAAATATCAATTCAATCGGTTATAAATGTCATTTAACTGCCCATTGAGAGAAAATCTCTCCGAAAATCACGCCCACTATCAAATGTTGACAGTGAACGTTGGAACTACAAACCCATTATAAATAAGAGGATTCCCTCACTTGAAGAGGGGTCGAAATTTCTTAATCAAAGCTTACATATAGCGTATTGAAACTCTGATTCCGAGTGACTCGATCAACCGGAATCCCTTCATCATCCATCTAATCATGTTGCTCAGCCCAAGCATACCTAAGGCTAAGAGTCCAACCCCCACATTCTATTCTTTTTTTTATTATTAAGTTCTTTTGCAGGACCAACAAAGTTCAGACGACAATATCGAGGTAGCAGTTGATATCAATCAACCAGCTCAGCTTAGTTGCTTTGGGCCTGATACAATCCGACCCATTTGACGTACCAAGTCGATCGACCACCTACAGTTTGGCGCCCACCGTGAGGCCCATTGCAACTACCTTCAAGTTTAGATCAATCTGCCCCAACCACAATTGAACATGGCAGGAAGTGGATCCGCTCCAACCGTCGAGGAGTAGATTGCTGTACTGACCGCCCAAATGACCGCGAGCGTTGAGAGGTTGCAAGCACTTGAAGCAGAGAATGCAGCGATCCGAGTGGCAAATGAAGAATTGAGAGCGCTGGTCGACGGAGTGGTGCCTGATTCCTCAACATCGGAGCATCCAACATCAGAACAAAACGGTGAACCGTTTGTAGATCGACCTGCTCCAAGAGCATAAGGCAACCCTGTCGAACCCCAAATCAATCCGGTCGACCATCGAAACCAGCCAACATTTCAAACCGTAAGGGTTGATATCGACCTTAACAATATACCAGCCAGGAACGATATGATAAAATAATAGGATCCACCGATGGATCAACGACCAGATAACGTCTTTAAGACGGCCATGTCTCTCCAATCGACACCGAGAGTGGTAAAACCCATGCCCGATTTACATTTATCTGCTAACGTAGAATTTTCTCGCAGGTTTACAGAAATGGAAGCTCTAATCCAGAGAATCCCAGGAGTCCCAGCTCCCATTAAAAAGAGTACAGCCAATAGCTTCGCCGACTCGCCTTTCGTCGATGCAATTGCTCTCATTGAGATGCCCATGAAGTTCAACTTCCCAAACATGAAGCAATACGAAGGGACGACCGATCCAGACGACCATATTGCCCAATACAAGCAAAGGATGTTCACTGCTGCAATCCCACACGACCTCCGGGAGGCGTGCATGTGCAAAGCTTTCGGATCTAGCCTAAACGGCCCTACTTTACAGTGGTACACTAACTTGCCTAATAATTCTATTGACTCTTTTTCGCAGCTGACAGACACTTTCGTGGAGCAGTTTGCGAGTAGCCGCAAACCGGAGAAATTGTCGGACGAACTTTATACCATAACGCAAAGAACAGGCGAAAACCTACGAGCCTATGTTGGACGTTTCAACAGAGAAAAAGTGCAAATCCCTCATTGCAACCAGGCAACTGCTATCTACGCCTTCAGGAAAGGTCTCAGGTTCGATTCTGATTTATACAAATAACTTACCAAATACCCTTGCAGGACAATGGAAGATGTATTAGCGAAAGCATTGGCCCAAATCAAATGGGAAGAAGATGAAGCAAACTTCGTCGGAAAAGCTAACAACAGCTATTATAGAGGCCGACGAAGCGATCGCATCGACAGGAAGTCTAACGACAGACGATCAGAACCATACCTAACAAGCGACATAAAGAACGTCCAGTTGCAACATGAAATCTCTGGTGAGAGAAGCAACTATGGTCGTGAGACTTCAAGGACAAGCTGACCAAATGTGGAAGCGCCAGAATATAATCTCAGCATCGAACCAGTCGACCTCGTTGCAGTAATGAGAGAAATGGGCAAAGCAGTCAAGTGGCCAAGAAAAATGAACTCACTTCCAGAATATCGTGACCCCAAACTTCGATGCGAGTTCCACGGTGACCACGGCCATCGCACGGAAGACTGCATCGCCCTAAAATTCGAAGTAGCAGAACTGCTGAAACAGGGGCATCTACGGGAATTCCTAACAGATAAGGGTAAACAAACTTATGCAAGACGCGACAACCAAAGGCAAACCGGTTCAGTCGACAGCCCTCCAGAACCTCCTAGGCAAGATAGGGTAATCAATTGCATTTCCGGTGGGTCTGAAGTCAGTGGCGTGAACTACTCAGCAGCCAAGAGGCACACTCGACAAGTGTCGAACGCAGAAACCCAGCCAAATCGAGAACATCCGTCAAAAATCGACGAAATCGTCACCTTTCGGACGACTGATAAATCAGATTTGTTCTCTCCCCACCATGATGCTTTAGTTATTTCTTTACATATTGCTAACTGTTTAACTAGACGCATTTTGATCGACAATGGCAGTTCTTATAATATTCTTTTTAACAGTGCTTTGAGAGAAATGCAGGTCGACGAATCAAAACTAAGTCGTCGAACGACAATGCTAACTGGATTCAGTCGAGAGCAGAAAAATACGCTACGGGAGATTATGTTACCCGTCTACGCGGAAGGAATCAACTTATACGTCAATTTCCTCGTGCTCGACTGCCAATCCCCTTACAACGCCATACTTGGCAGACCTTGGATACACGAGCTGAAGACAATCCTGTCGACTTACCATCAATTGATCAAATTTCCAACCAAATGGGGAGTTAAAGAAATTAAAGGAGAGCAAAGAGCTGCTAGGGAATGCTATCAAAATGCCATGAAAAAAAAGCGACAAGATTTATAGCAACTACAGGAAACCAAAGTCGAGTCGACACAAAACAGGCCGAACATGGAGGAACTCGATGAGGTGTCTATCGACCCGGACGATCCTGAACATAAAGTCTACATCGGGTCCAGATTATCAGACGACATCCGGAACCAGTTGGTCACATTTCTCAAGGAGCGTCGTAACAGCTTTGCTTGGTCACATGAAGATATGATCGGCATCGACCCCAACGTTATAGTACATCAACTACAGGTCGATCCAAATCATCAACCAGTAAAGCAAAAACGAAGGAAGTTCGCTCCGGAGAGGAATAAGGTGATCAACGACGAGATCCAGAAATTGATCGACATCGGTTCGGTAAGAGAAGTCAAATACCCCGACTGGCTAGCAAACGTCGTGGTCGTTAAAAAGAAAAATGGAAAGTGGCGAGTCTGTATCGATTTTACAGACCTCAACAAAGCTTGCCCCAAGGATTCTTTCCCACTACCTCACATCGACATGTTAATCGACGCAACTGCAGGGCACGATTTACTAAGTTTCATGGATGCATACCCCGGCTACAACCAAATACTAATACACCCCGACGACCAAGAGAAAACGGCCTTCATCATAAAACGAGGTACATTTTGTTATAAAGTAATGCCTTTTGGTTTAAAGAATGCAGGTGCAACCTACCAAAGGTTGGTCAACAAGATGTTCGCAAAGATTCTTGGAACAACGATGGAAGTCTACATCGATGATATGTTGGTCAAGTCTTTAGTCGCACAACAATATATCGACCATCTAAGAGAGTCGTTCGACGTTCTCGACAAATATGGAATGAAGCTAAACCCCACCAAATGCTCTTTTGGTATATCATCAGGAAAGTTTCTAGGCTACCTGGTCACCCGTAGGGGTGTTGAAGCAAATCCAAACCAAATACGGTCGATCGAACGTATCGAATCACCTAGATGCATCAAAGACGTACAGAAACTCACTGGTCGTGTAGCGGCGTTTAGTTTATTTCAAAGTCATCTGAGAGATGTTTACCATTCTTCAACACCCTAAAAAAAAAACAAGGCGTTCGAATGAATGACAACTGTGAAAAGGCACTACAAGACTTAAAGACATACCTAAAATCGCCACCATTACTATCGAAGCCAAAGGACAATGAAACATTGTTCATCTACCTAGCAGTATCCGACACAGTTGTCAGTGCGGTCCTCGTCAGAGAAGAAGAGAACAACCAACATCCAGTCTATTACGTAAGTAAGACCTTACTCGACGCGGAAACCAGGTATAGTCGATTGGAAAAACTCGCATTGGCCATCGTAGTCGCAGCACGCAAGCTCAAGCCATACTTCCAATGCCATTCCATAAAGGTACTGACTACTTATCCTCTTAAAAATATTTTACATAAACCTGAGCTTTCAGGTCGACTAACGAAATGGGCAGTAGAGCTAAGCGAGCATGACATCAGCTAACACCCAAGATCAGCAATGAAATCACAGGTACTGGCTGATTTTATAGCAGACTTTACTCCATGTGAAAATTTGAAGGCTGAAAAGGAACTAGTGGCACTCACCGACGACACCACTGTTGAGAAATGGACCTTGTCGGTCGACGATTCTAGCCACATCAAAGGAAGCGGATCAGGTATGGTACTCAAATCCCCACAGGGGGACATAATGGAGCAGTCGATCCATTGTGGCTTTCGTGCGACAAACAACGAAGCAGAATACGAAGCTCTAATTGCAAAGCTCGACCTCGCAAAAAACCTTAACGTGAGAAACATCAAAGTACTAAGCGATTCCCAATTAGTCGTTTGACAATTGAACGGAACATACGAGGCAAGGGATCGGAGAATGTCGGCTTATTTGAACAAAGTCAAACATTTGCAGTCAACCTTCGACGAATTTTCAATTGAGCAAATACCTAGAGCCGAAAATACACGAGCAGATGCATTGGCAAGCCTTAGTTCGACGACGATAAACAATTCAAAGTCGGTTCCCATAGTCCACCTCATGTCCCCATCTATTCAAGAATCAGAAATATTGGCACTAGTCGACAACAGCAGGAGTTGGATAGACCTAATAATCAATTACCTCCAAGAAGACATTTTACCAGACGACAGGGTAGAAGCAAGGAAAATCAAAGCAAAATCAGCCAAATTCTGAATCCTATACGGTAAACTCTATAAGAAGTCGTTCACCGACCCTTATTTAAGATGTGTGACCCATTGAGAAGCGTACGACGTCCTAAAAAGTTTACACCATGAAGAATGTGGGAATCATTCTGGCGCCCGTAGCTTATCGAACAGAGCAATCACAGTTGGGTACTACTGGCCGACAATGCGAACTGTTTCACAAAATCACGTAAAGTCGTGCGACAAATGCCATCGGTTCGCAACAGTGTCGCCCCTCCCCCCAGGTATGTTAAATTCAATCTCGGCCCCATGACCTTTTATGAAATGGGGAATGTATATTGTAGGTAAACTTCCCGCAGCACCCAGAGGTGTCGTCTACATGTTAGTTTTAACAGACTACTTCACCAAATGGGTCGAAGCCGGCGCATATCAATAGATACGTGACATTGAGGTACGTGACTTTGTTTGGAAACATATTATCTGCAGGTTCGGAGTCCCAAGGGAAATAGTGACCGACAACGGATCCCAATTCGTTTCATAGGACTTCAAGAATTTCTGCGACAAATACGCAATCAAGCTAAGTTTCTCCACTCCACGGTATCCTCAAGCAAACGGACAAGCAGAGTCGACTAACAAAACAATTGTCAACACATTGAAGAAACGACTAGAAGTTGAAAAAAGCGAGTGGGCAGAAAAACTCCCAGAAATCTTATGGTCATATAGAACCACGCCACGACGGTCGATAGGAGAAACCCCGTTCTCACTCGTCTATGGACCAGAAACGGTTATCCCAATAGAAACCTGACTGTCGACCGCCCGCAACGAAAATCCAGATAATGAACAGAACAACTTAGAGCTAAGTTTCGAACTCGACCATCTCGACGAAAAACGAGACCGTGCTGCTTTGAGAATTCAGTCATATCAACAACAAGTCGCTCGACACTACAACAAAAAAGTCAGGACTCGAGTCTTCAAACTCCATGACTGGGTACTCCGAAGAGTTTTCCAAAACACGAAGGAGGAAGGCGCCGGAAAGCTGGGGCCAACATAGGAAGGACCATATCAAATAACGGATGTTATCGGGCGAGGCGCATACAAGCTAAGAGGACACGACGATCGAGAACTGCATAATAGTTGGAATGCCCTACATCTAAAACGGTACCATTTCTGAACTTCCATTTTATTCTGTTTTCTTTACTAATATTATTTATTTCATCAGCTTTTCATTACTAACAAATCGACCAAAGGAGCAATGATGACAACTTAGTGCAACTGCGTGCAAAACTGAGCTTAAAGATATTTTTAATCTGCTCACCAAGCTGTTGACGTCGACAAGCAAAATTTTTATTTCAGACGAATTTCCAGTAACCACACTCCTAATATACTCCAATCGACAAGCGCACATTAAGAGTGGGGGAGTAGCATTGGGGACAAATAGTAAGACAAGTGGCGACAAATTAAACGCATGTAACCTTTTTCTATGTAAAAAGGTGTCGACCATCAAATGCATGTAAGCGAAATTCTATGTAAAAAGTCATGTCTACCATCAAACGCATGTAAGCGAAATCCTATATTAAAAAGGTCGTGTCGACCATCAAACGCATGTAAGCGAAATTCTATGTAAAAGGTCATGTCGACCATCAAACGCATGTAAGCGAAACCCTATATTAAAAAGGTCGTGTCGACCATCAAACGCATGTAAGCGAAATTCTATGTAAAAGGTCATGTCGACCATCAAACGCTTGTAAGCGAAATCCTATATTAAAAATATTTTGTCGACTGAAAGATACGACGTCGTCAATAAAGTTATTATGTCAACTGAATCATTTTTAGAAATAATGTCGATCGACCTACGTATGGACATAAGTTTACAGGCTTATCACATACAAATTCAAGATAACAAGTTCAAGTTTCGTATATAATGTCGATCGACCTACGTATGGGCATAAGTTTATATGCTTATCACATACAAATTCAAGATAACAAGTTCAAGTTTTGTATATAATATCGATCGACTTACGTTTGAGCATGGGTTTACAGGCTCATATCTCATTTCTTGCAAATTCAAGGTTGTCACCACGCGAAAGTCGAAACAAACCAAAATGTAACTAAAATAAAAGAGTCACCACAAAAGGAAAATTGAGAAACAGATAAAACGGTCAAGATCAACCAAGAAATTCCATTACTTCTATTTAAAAATAGGTCGAAATCGACCAAAATATCCAAAATATTACAGTATATGAATAAAAAATCTATCAGCCATCTTGCGGAGGACCGGTGGCAGCAGCAGCTTCATCCTTGTCGAGCGACGCATCATCTCCAAGGTTCCCGTCGGCATTCTCAACGTCTCCGTCGTCGCCCGCCCCTTGGGATTCCTCGAGTTTAAGACGCTGCATCTCTTCATAAATGTCAATTTCTTCTTGCATCGTCTGAGGATTCCACTTCGAGTGGTCGCCAGACAAGTAGTCCTTGAAAAGCTCCACCCTAGTCTTGCAGACAGCTTCTACCGCTATCGACAGAGCCCTCTCCCTTAGAGCCTCGATGGTCTGATCCTATTGGCCAGCTGCTTCTTTGAGCTGCTTCACCTCGGCCTGGTGTCGAGCCCTCTTGTTTCTCAGTTCCTCCTCCAAGGCTGCTTTTTGCTGCTCAATCAAGATTTTCTCAGTGGAGAGTTTAGCATTTTCTGCCTTGAGAGGATCGCCCGCCTTATGAAGCGCTACACTCTTTTCGTTGATGGCCTTATATCGACCATGCAGATGCAACATCGCTTGGTAAGCCTACAATATAAGAGAGATCCAGTTAATCAATAAAAAATGTCACCAAGTAAAAATATAACAAAAAAATCTTCCTACCTAAAAGTTCGACAGAAGCAACGTGTTAAACACCTCCTCCGTCTTGACTTTATTTAGATACATGTCATCCTCAACCAGAGTAAAGCCGTCCGACCTCTTCAAAAATCCTGCGGGATCTTTGAAAGACGAAAGCCCATAAGCAAGAAGCTTCATCGGAGAGTCAGGTTCGAAATCTGATCCAGCCGATTTATCTTTCGAACTGGATGCAGCCTTTTTCTGTCGTTCGATAGCAGAAGCCCTCCTTTGCCTCTTTTTCAACAGACTCCTCTTTGGCGATGACTCTAAAATTTGCTCTACCCCCGCTGGAGAATCTCCGGTCGACTTCTTAGCAGCCAGCTTCTTCTTTTGCGCAGCTGCTCGTTTCTTGGCGAACTCTTCTTTGTAGCACCTCAAAGTCTCAGCGTTATCAGGTATATTAATTTCTGCGCTCGCCATCGTCGTCACTGCGAAACGACGTTCAACATCAGTTAGGGGTTTTAAAAAATGCAGGTTGTACTGAAGGATCTTAAAACTCCTCCTAATCCATATATACGATAAAAATTCCTTCACGTGAGGATAGGGTACGCGCGATCTATTTAACGTCGACCACCTGCACAGTCGACTAGACCTGAAATTACCTTCCGTTAGCAAATTGCTAACACTTCTCTACGCTGCTAGGATTTCTAACAAAATCCTAGTACGCTCGGCAGCAACGTCGCAGGGTGGCGCTTTGCTTGCCCCTCTAACTTCTGCAAAGTTTTAAAAACAAAACATTCAAACGGTTACCAAAACATGTGTAAAAACAAAACATGTGTAACGACAATTTACTCAATAGGTTTTTTTTTAAAAAAAAACTTACCATAACAGTTCCAAACCCGTCGGTATCGATACTCTTCTCCCCCCATTCTCCATGGGCCGTCGACTGAAGGACCCCTCGCAAAAAAGAAGGTATCCTTCCAGTTCCTATCATTTGTCTTGGTGTCGATAATAAGCTCCTCCTTTTTATTTCGTGGCACCAACGAATAATGACCAGTGTCAGTCAGATGCTCCTTTAGGTAATAATTGTGAAGGATACACCCTAGCCCGAACTATACACCGTTCCTCTAACACAATATTCCTAAGCCCAACAATATTCTCCAAGTGTTGGGCATCAGTTGACCAGGGGTGAGCTTGTAGTATACCAACATTCGTCGAACCAGCTGAGGGATGGGAAATCTAAAGCCTAAGCGGAATGTGTACTCATAGAGACACGTCCATCCTGGTATATCCCAATCAGCACGTTCGTATTCCCTTGGCGCACGTAATTCAACGTCGCTAGGAATACTGTACATCGTACGAATGCCAGATAACATGTTCTCAGTGATCACGCTAGCTGGACTCTCATTCAATATATTTAATGAACGACCGGATGTCGATGACTCAGGAATGTCGACATGTTCAGGCCGTTCGACAGCCGACGCGATGGCGTACACAACACCCTGCTCTAACATACTTCTAGCATTGATAGAGACAAGCGTAGACGGATCTTCAATTGTGATCCGTCTATCAACGTTTTGAATCCTACTATCGACTCCTTCATCATCATCACTGGAAGACCAGTTAATATCCAAGTCAGAGATTGTGTAGTCGCTCGACATCGTATTCCCAAAATCTGACATGCAGAAAATGCACAAATCAGACAAAAGCTACACGCTATAATCACAACCTAAGGAGTTTTTTTTAAAAAAAACCTAGGGTTTTCTAGCTTCCTATTGGAAAGCCAACCTAAGTCCTGAAATTGGAGTCTACCCTAAAAAGCTACTCTCATCGCGACGACATATACGCAGAAACAGAAACAACATTTTGCAAGAAAAACCAACTTGATATGGATCGAAATATCAATCATGCAAACGTCAGAATCTAGCAAAACTAGTAAAGAACATACATCCTCAGGTAAAATTTTAGAAAATTCTAGGAAAACGAAAGAACTTCAGACAAACATCAGAAATATTCAGAAGAAAAGATTTCAGAAGTGTGTGTCTTTAAATGACTTTTATACACAAAAAGAATGAAAAATAAGATGTAGATGGAAGATTTTACCAACCTAGAAAAGATTCAAGAACAAAGAAATCCTCGAAGTCTCTGAGGATCGTGGAGAAACGAAGAAATTGGAGTTTCTCGGTGAAGAGTGGAAGTTGAATGCAATTAAGAGTGCAAAGTGATCAAAGAGTGGAACGGTTTGGGTTTATAAAACCCACTAACCCTAGTTACCACGTGTCGACGCACTACCAACTGCCGATTCAACTGCCCCGGTTAACCAAACCGTACCAACTGACCAGGGTAAAATTATCCAGTTTAAATTTCAACTTTAAAGTCTTGAATATTGCGCTAGAAATTAATGTAGCTGATGTCAGTATAGAAAACTTAAACGCCTCCATCACATCTCTGTTAAACATCCATCACATCAGTCTGATATCCAATTGACGATCAAAGAGAGGGACCGTATAAACGACAAATCCTCATTAGCGACACGACGTCGCTCGATTAGAACGGAATCAATCAAAATAGTATTCAAACGAATATTAGTACAATTCGACTGAATTCTTTCGACAATGGTCGGTCCAAACGAAGTTCATTAGCGAACATTCAATATAGAAGTCGTTCGACCTTGGTCGATTCAATAAAAAACACTCCCTAACTCCATGGATGATTCTTTAGAGAGTGGGGGACAAACTGTGGTAGCCAAAAATGGTCTAGGGGCCCAACATGCCAAGGCCCAGTCCCTGCAAATCAAACCTAGGCCCGTTGCGTCGGGTCGACCCAATGCATGCACTGGCAGAGATTACCGTTGAAGACACATTCAAAGCAATCAGTTACAAATATCAATTCAATCGATTACAAATGTCATTTAACTGCCCATTGAGAGAAAATCTCTCAGAAAATCACGCCCACTATCAAATGTTGACAGTGAACGTTGGAACTACAAAACCCACTATAAATAAGAGGATTCCCTCACTTGAAGAGGGGTCGAAATTTTCTCAATCAAAGCTTACATATAGCGTATTGAAACTCTGATTCCGAGTGACTCGATCAACCGGAATCCCTTCATCATCCATCTAATCACGTTGCTCAGCCCAAGCATACCTAAGGCTAAGAGTCCAACCCCCACATTCTATTCCTTTTTTTTTTTATTAAGTTCTTTTGCAGGACCAACAAAGTTCAGACGACAATATCGAGGTAGCAGTCGATATCAATCAACCAGCTCAGCTTAGTTGCTTTGGGCCTGATACAATCCGACCCATTTGACATACCAAGTCGATCAACCACCTACAATATGTTACTCTTAAATTACTTTTAAAAAGTTTTTTTTTTTTTAAATTTTTAAATATTATAATAATTTAAGGTTTATATAGTGAGAGAGACTCGTATGGAATTTGCCGTGTCCAAACCGAGAAAACCACCTCGAAATTTGGTTTAAAATACCATTTGGGGCCAAAACAATAAATTTGGTTAAAAAGTAAATTGGATTGGAAATTTTGTTGAATAAGTATTAGGTGATAAGATTATTTTCATAGAAGAAGACCGGAAAGAGAGATAAAACCCAAGTCAGTGGAGCTTAAAACGATACCGTTTTAAATTGGATGGTTAAAATAGAATATAAACGACCCCTTGCTCTAGAGCTTTCCTTTTCGGCGATCCATTTCTCGCTCCCGACCTCCTCCTCTACAATCCCTGAAGAGATTTTGAGAGACCTGGGAGATCGCCGCCGCCGCCGCCGCCGCCAAGTGACGGTACTTTTTCTTTCTCTCTCTCTCTCTCTCTCTCTCTTTTCTACACTATTTTCCTCTCTCTTTAATTCCTTCTCGTTTTCCCTGTTTGTTTCTAGAGAAAGTTAGGGTAAGTCTTTTTTTTCCCCTTCTATAAATCTGTTTCAATTTCGGATATTAATTTTCTAGTGGAGTAATCTTGCTTTAGTTTTTTTAGTTTTTTTTTTTATTGTTTTTTTCATTTAAAAATTGTAATTTACTTGAATTTGACAACTATTGAGTGATTTTATGTAAATTTTGGTAGGTATGTTATATATTGTCGAAAAAGCGGTGTTAATGTTTTTTATTGATAACCGTTTTGTAAAATGGAAACAAAGGATAAATTAGATAAATTAGTTTTAAGGGCTCATGAAGAGAATTTAGGGCACTGATGTTTGGGGAAGTGGCTTTGGAAGCTAAGCTGTGTTGTTTTGGAGGATAAATAGTATTAATTTATGTACAATGCTTATTGTAGAAGCTTTTACATGTGTAAGAGTGCTTATAATGGACAGAATATATAGCTAATAGCGTTTATAATATCTTTAGACTTTATAAATACTTTGGGTAATAATGCTGGATGTAATTACTTTGTCATTCTCTTTAATTATTTTCTTTTGGGTAAGGATCTACTTGGTAGTTGCATCTTTTTGTTATTTGTTATTTATTTTTTTAAAAAGGTATTTTGATCAGCATTGTAGAGGCATTTCTGAGTATTTCTAGTACAATGCTGATGTGGTCCAATTTACTAATTTTTTTGGCAGGTGCATGCCGGTGATGAACTGATAAGGATCTGTTCCTTATACAGCATTCATAATTCAGCTTGCTGCTTTTTTGTATTAAAAGATACAAATGGCAGGGCTGTTACCGGGGGAATCCTCACATCATGGAACATCTGAGAGTGGGCCATCTAGTAGAAATTCTCAAGAAAAGCCAGAGGAAGTGAGTCGTTGGTACTTGTCGAGGAGAGAGATTGAAGAAAGTTCTCCATCAAGAAGAGATGGAATTGACTTGAAGAAGGAAACATATTTGCGCAAGTCATACTGCACATTTTTGCAGGATTTGGGAATGAGGCTGAAAGTGTAAGTCCTAAACTATTAGTAAATCCTGTTTTGTATTGTTATGCAATGTGTAATTGGTTGCATTGAAATATTAGTAGTTTTCTATATAATTAACATCATTTATGTGTACTTAGAGAGATAAAATTGGTTGACATGTGTTTTGTGGTATTGATGGAGCCTTTTTGATATATAATTGAACATAGTTGCATGTTAGTCTCATATATTAATATCTGTTCTAGATCTTGATGCATTTAGAATTCTAGATGCCTGAATGAAGTTTTCATTTACATCCTTCATGCATGTGTGTGTGTCTCAGTAGTTGAGTTATGGAATAAAGATTAGTGGATCCATTAGCAGTGTCCTTCGGGAGAATGTCATTGGTTGTAGTCATGGCTCATTAATCCATCGAGTGTAGGAGCAGCCCGCCCTATCCCTGTTTAGCATTTAACTTCACGTTTAGTACAATGCCAAAAGCTGTTATATGTTTGGTTAGCTACTTAGCTTATCGTTTTTTTTAATGTTCAGTTAGCTGACACCGTCACTGATTATTAATTGTGCATTTCATTTTGCGTTGATAACAATAGTTCAAATAATCCAACAATAAATATTACGCCTGACCCATAGATAAACTATAAGCCAATCAAATTCTCAATAAACCGAACTTGGGATATTAATTATCATAATTAAACTATAAGCCTCACCCAAAAATAATTTGAAATGACCTTAATAATAAATTAACTGAATCTGGCCCAGTTGTGGATTGAAACTATAAATCCGGCTCCTAATATAATTGAGGAAACCCTAATTTTAATGTCTGACCTAATGAGCCTCACGGTTCTTATTCTCCACATGAAAAAGTTTCTGACCTTTTCTTATCTATGGATTACCCTTTTATGTCTCACATTAGGTGGGGTTGGAGAGTTAGTCTGATTTTAGGAAGAAAAATTGTATGGTGGTACCCCGTAAAGATCTTTATACTAGACTTTACAAATCGGCTTTGGTTTAAAACGTGTAAGTCTAGAATTGTTCTCTCAAATTTCCTCATATTGGAATTGGGGCCATCCATAATTTCAAATGACATTTATAAGATAGAGAATGTCAAGATTTTATCTCTATGTTGGCTGCCCTTGATAACTTCTCATTTGATCAACATTGAGAAGACAAGAGGCTTTGGAGATTAGATTCTTCAGGTTCTTGTTTTTTGTGATCAGTTTACAAATGTATTAAAGGTATGATAATAGAAGACAGCCTCGAGAAGAGGCTGCTGCAGGACTTGAAAAAAAAAGGGTCTTCCAAAAGAGAGCCTAGTAGCCTACTATATACTAGTTGAGATCCTCATAAAACAAAGAACAGGACATGCAAATTCTTGAGGAAATGTGCTGCCTTTGCCTTTGGGTTCTTTGGCTAGAAAGAAGTAATAGAATTTGAAAGGAAGAGCAAGGAGGACATTGATGGCTTCTTGGTTCATGTTCATTACTTTGCTTTCTACGGGCTTTTGTCTCTAATAAATTTAAAGATTCTTCTTTTTTCTTTAATCATTTGAATTGGGAAGGTGTTGTGGGATAAATGGTCTTGCTTTGGGTTTCCTCTTATTTAGTGTTCCTTGCTTTTGTTCTTGAAGGATCTTCTTGTTGGGTAGGTGGTCTCTTGTTAGCCTAGGTGAACTGCTTGTTTTCTTTTGTATATGGGTTGGTTTTTTGTTTCTGTTTTGTTTTGTTTCAATCAGTACTTTTTGTATAGGGCTCATTGTATAATCCCCTTTTTACAATGAAATTCTTTTGTTTCCTGTTACAAAATAAGAATACGTTTTCTACATCTGCTTAATTTTTTTGAAAAATACATGTGTGTTGCCTTACTTTCCAATTTGGCAATCTGTGTGGCTGATTAGCTTCTTACATGCAACCAGTTTTAGGGAGTGATAGATTGCGATAAATGGTACAGGATTAAATTTACCCCAATGTTAAAATCATAGAACCTTGTTTCAAGCATTTAATGACTTACAAGTATAGGTCCTTCCCTTTGTACTAATGAAAGGAAGATGTATGTTTTCTATAAAATTACTTAGTCCTATCCAAAATAATAAAACACTGAGGTTTTGTTGTCTATCTTGCATCAACAATACTAATTAAGAAATGTATGTGGTTTTTCCAGCCCTCGACACGCTAGTTTACTGCTTAAAGTTTTTTTTGTTGTTTTTACAAGTTGACATGGTAATAATGAGTCACATACCCACATGGAGAATGCATTGATTTGTTTTTAATATTTTTGAGGAAATAGGTTCACAATGATCTTCTGACTTATGTATAAACATATCAAAATCTCTTTTGTTTCAAAAATGAACATGATTTTGGATGGTGAAGACTGAAGGTAGATGTTACATGATTATTTTCAATATGAATGAAATAGCATGTATCTCTGGATTGAACCAGATGGAAGTCAAACAGATGTTGTCACACCAGGAAGTTAGATTTTATGCGTTGACATGTAACAATTAGTCCCATGGATGATTTCTTTTTTTAATTTTTTTTAGAAAATAGGTCCACAGTGAGACTTGGACTTATGCATAAACATATGAAAAGCATTTTTATTTATAAAATGAGCATGGTTTTGGATGGTGAGGGTAGATGCAATGTGATTACTTTCAATATGAATGAAATGACACGCATCCCTAGATAGAACCGGATGTAAGTCAAACAATCATAGTCACACCAGGAGGCTTCTTTTTGATTCATATGAAGTATCATCCTCAGTTATAAATTTAGTCTTTGGGCCTGTGCTGTTTTTGTATTTTCCTTATACTCATGTTATATATACGGGGTTGTACCACTTTTCTGCTCAAGAATGAGTTTATATGACATTATGAATGTGGTGCTTATATGCTCTAATGAGGCACTCTATAATGTAAAGTGGGTTTCTTGTAAGACTATTTAACTTATTTCTTGACTATTGTATGAATCATTATAACCTTTATATATATATATTTATAGAAATCGGATGATCATATCCAATTTTAAGTTGAAATAACAGTTTGGCAACTGACATTTTCATTCCCATAAGTATCAATGTGCTAGAAACACTTTGAAGTTTTGATTCATATTTTTTTTGATGTTTTAAAAGAAAGTTTGTATGAATGGGTCGGTAATGGAATGCGTGTTCCATGTTTTTTTTATTTGCGTGTTCTATGTTTTTGTCTGCTGCATTTGCACAAAGTCAACAAGTCCTGCAGGTGTGATGTGTTCTGTAATTCTATTGTTTTGACTTGTAGGCTCAACATGCATCGTTTTCCAACTATAAACTAATGATTTATGGAGTAGCACTGTGTCCAAAAGCAATTGCATATATTGTATGAATATGCCTAAGCTACTCTTAAGTCTTTATTTATATTTCCAAAGTATCTTTTCTGGGACTTGATTCTTAATTGCTCTCTGGTACTTGCATCATAATTTTAGGTTTGATTTGTCATTGGTCATCTTAGTTTTACCATTTAAAGTTGAGCATTCACTTTATGATATTAATTTATCTTTTTGGTCTCGTAACATTCATTTAAAGAATATAAAAAATAGTCTATTTAGTCTTGGGGATCTGCTGCTCTTTTCATTTCAAAACATTGGCATGAACTTTAACACCTGAAGGACCAGCCATAAAAGATTATGCTTATTATCTCTATTCTCTATGGATTTTTTGAGGCATCAATAGCTAGTCCTATTGTTTAATTGACTGATATCTTCTCTGAAAAATAAACATGTACAATATAATATGGTTTCCGATAAAAATTTAATTTAAAATAAATAAAGAACATGCATTGTGAATTCTTATCTTATGTATGATTCAAAGCGATTTAGATAAGATATCCTTTACGTGATGCCTCAAAGGAAAGCTTGGCATTTGCATTTGTAGATCAGCAGCTTTGGCTGAAATGTGGTGACCAAATTGTTTGCCAGGAAGTGAAGCATCAGTAATTGGTGTAGATTGTGTATGAAACAAGTGGAATTAGTGGACCATTTATCCATTCACCTTCCTTTTGTCTACTATATGGGCTGATTTACGGTTGCAGATAGCATATCCTTTGAGTGATACCTCACTCTTGGGAAGTGTTAATGCAGTAGCAACTTAAAGTAGGGACGTTTTATTCTAATTTATGGTTTTTGAAGTTTATTTTAAGTTCTTAGTGAGGGATGGAGCTGGACTTGGTTTAAGGTGCCACAAGTTTGTTTATTGTTAGGAACTGGGCTTTAAGAAGTGAGAAGAAAGCCATGCGATGAATTTTCTCAAATGTTGATCCTATTGTTTCATCTTTTCCTCCTTTTGTTCCTAAAAACTGATGGCAGAGAACCTGAATAGGATAAATTAGTGAATTCAAATTGGGAATTTTGGAATATTTATTTGTTTTGGAGTTTATTTTCTCATTTTAAATTAATTTAGGATTTTTTGTTTTGGTTTAAGGTTACTCTTTATTTTATTTTAATTTTTTTCTCTTGGGTTTAGGATCACTGATGTAACTTGGTTTAGGTTTCTTTTCTTATTTGAAGTAGATTAGGTATGCCTATAAATAGGCCTCTTGGCCATAATCTTTTTGCTGCAGTGGTATCATACTATAATCTGTACTTTCTAAAGGCATCTAAATTCTTAAAACATAATATTAGTCTCATTTTAACATGACATGGACACGCTGTATATTCATATGCATCATTTATCTAGGAAAATGATATACTCATTCTTATTGTATGAATTATGGATGAATCCATGAGTAAATTGTAAACAAAAATCATACAAAATTTTAATAGATATATGCAATGTTTAAGTGCTTGTGTGTCTGTGTATTTGCATGTGTGTTTACATGCTTTTGTGTATTGGTTTCCAATTCCATGTGTCTCTGTAGGGTTTATGTGTGCTGTGTACCTGTCTGTCATGCCTCTATGTTTGACATTAAATCAAAGAGGCTGTTATTTATTGTTAATCAATTTTCCTATCAACGAAATTGAAATTGCAAAAGAGAAAATAGCTTCTTTGGTGATTATATTTATATCATCTTCATGTTTCTAACATGAAATGCCATTTCATCTTAAATGAAACTTGGGAAGCAAAAAGCAGATGTCAAAGACTTTTGAAAAAGGGAAAAGACGGGGGCATTATATTTGCAGGGTTGTTGTAGGATTGTCGTGCATCCATATATTAAGAAAAAGTAATAATGTTTTCTTCACTTTAGAAGTCTAGATGGCTTAATGAGTCAGGATACTCTGCTCTGTGCTGTAATATCTTTACTTACAAACCATAGATATCGATGTTCTGGAAAGTTTGATATAATGTAGAAGCTGCATGTCTTGATCATTTTCTGCCATTCATAACTTCTCTTACTTAATATGCATATATTGTTTAATAATTTCGGTTGACACTCTTATAGTCTTATTGTCTAAGGAGGATTTTGTGAGAATTTATTACTGGTTTCTTTTTTTTTTTTTTTTGAAATATATTACTGGTTTTGTCATTGGAGGGTTAGGCTATTTTCAGGTTCTTATGTGTAAGTAATAATTGATATTGAATTAAAAGATGAAAGTGGCATTTTTGATGATGATTGTAGAAGCTTAGCCCTTGTTAGGCAGTGTACTGCCATCATTTCTTCTTCCTTTTCTTAGCTTCTTTTTTCTGGACGTTGTCCTCTATTGTGCCAAAAAAAAAAGTGGTTTCAAATATAAATTAATATTTTTTTTGGGTTAATTTTAGGGATTAAATTGTAAGTATGATATTTATATTAATGAATATTATCAACTCATAATAAGTTGGATTATTGATAATGGTGAAGAAGTTGCAACCACTTTATTGTATTGCAATTCATTACCTCTAAAAAATGAAATAAGTGGCAAAATAGCATAATATTTCCATTCTCTTGCCTGTCATCATTTAGAACTTCTATGATTGTGGCATAATCTGGGTATAAAAATAATATTTTTTGTGTAATGGGCATTTTTAGAGACCTTGCTTGGTTTTGAAAAGTTACATTTAATGAAATCTCTAGATCTTGTTGGTATTAGTTAGTTCAGTTAGTAATGCTCTTGTTGTTGTGCAAGAGGTCTTGGGTTCAAATATCAGTATCTCCCTCACATTAGGGTTTGGGGGCTTTTATGTATAACCTTTTTTTACTAAAAATGAATAGACTTAATGGTACGGTTGCCCCTGAATTGTTGTTCGTGAATTGCAGATGTGCCCCTTGAATTCTTAAAATGGTCACTAAACCTCTGAACTCTCTTTTTCTTTGCACCAACTTGTTATATTTCCCCCACTCTGAGTGGGCATCTACATAAGGGTGGTGCAAAGAAAAGGAGAGTTCAGGGGGGTTTAGTGACCATTTTAAGAAGCACATCTGCCATTCGCAAACAATTCAGGGGGCAACCGTGCCCATTAAGTCAAATAAATAAAAAGGAATCTCTAGATCTCCATGAATTGGTGAAGTGAAAAGAAATTGTTTCCTATGGGTCAGACTTCAGAGATCTCAGTGTTGCTTCTACTAATCACTATGTTGAGTAATGTTAATCCTTAGCTGCTATGTAGGTGATTGAAACATCCAATTGGTCAAATCTTCGAAGGCATGCCTCTTCCCATTGTAAACTAATTATCTGTGAGTCGGACTTCTATATTTGTGGATTGTATCATCAGACTGACAAATCTCTCAAGGCATTGTCTCTTCCTTCTATTCACTAGTATAGATCTCCTCTCTCTTTCCCTCTTTCTGTGTGTTCAGTCAGTCTGCAGTGTCCTTTTCCTTGTTAGAGATTAGTATATTATCACCACCTAGGAAAAAGAGGAGCAGAAAACATGAGTAAAGTATTGTGAAATGTCTTTGATCAGAGGATTGATTTGTAGCTGCAAAGTATTGCGAATTTAATCTCTTGCGTTTTTAAGAGTGACATCAAAAAATTCAGGAGTGCTGGAAGAATAACAAAAAGCATAACAGTAGAGCCAGAATGGAAGGTTCAAAAAGGAAGAAAAAAGGAAAAGAGAATTCATAAAGGAATGAGAATAATGTAGTCAACACAAAACATCCTTTTCAAATTTTGGACTTTGACTTGTCTACTGAATGTTCCGCTCCTAAGAATTTTTTTTTCTTCTCAATTATATGCAAGACGGGGCCTTTATCTTGTATTTTTTTTTTTTATAATTATGATGATTACAGAATTTTTTGTTTCTTTTGACTTTCATGTCTAATATTTTTGGGTAACATCACATGTGCACATATGGCTATGTTTTTAAAATTTCCAGGAGGATATTTATATTTTGTTTCCTTCAAGTATGCATGACCATAGGTTTAGATTGTTAATTTGAAACAATTGACTGAAATAGTTTTTCATGCAGACCCCAGGTAACTATAGCCACAGCAATAATTTTTTGTCACCGGTTCTTCATTCGTCAATCGCATGCAAAGAATGACAGAAGGGTGAGGTTTTACTTCCATTTTGAATCAATATTGCTGTGTCTTGTACTTGATCTGAATCTTTATTTTGTTCAGTGCAAGCCATTTTTAAATATGATATTTTTGTAACTTTTTGCATGAGTAGCAAATAATGCCTCGGTCAATAAGTGAATTTCTCCTTAACAGTATGGAATTCTGGAAATAAAAAGTTTAAACCGCCCATTGGTGCAAGAACAATTTCATATTGATCTGGGATTGGATTGACAAGACTTATGTAGCATTGAAACTTCCAAAAGGGGTATTATTTTGTTGGTCATGGACACTTCACCAAGGTTCTTTTAAATACTTGTTTGAAATTTGTGTTCATTGATTTTGAATAGCTTTTGAAAAACCCACCTGGTGCTCATGTGTTCATCATTTAGTGTTTGCTTTGGCACTTCTCTTCAGAGTGTTCTGACATATATAAAGTATTGTTTAAATGCAACATGAGAAGGAAAAGATGCTTGCCATATTTTGGTAGTTCAGGCAGAGATTTGGAGCAGTTAGATGTAACAAACAAGCAATTCGCTACATGTAATTTCCAGTGTACCTGTAATTTGTTGATTTTATTGAATTTGTTTGATCAACATGTGCAGGTTTAGTATATGAAGTTTGAAGGTTTTTGTAGATGATTTAGTTACTGACTTGCATCATTTATTCTGTGGATATAATCATATAAACATGGGTGTAGTGGCTAAAGAGTAAAGAGCAGTACTTTGCACTTGAATGTATGTCCATGTACGGTTGGTGCAATAGATGGGAATGATTTTTTTCTTCATATGATTACATACTGTTGCTATTGAAAAATCATAGTTTTAATAAAACCACTCACCACATTTTAAGATTTCTTGCGCTGTTTTTATGTGCTAGTTTTAGTCTCTGCTCATGATACAGTTGGACCAAATAAGTGTCTCCTCATCAGAGCATACCTCCGACTATATGCCAACTACAATTACACATGACAAATTGACAACAGATTGTTATGAAGAACAGAGTTGTGGTGATTGGTCTTTATAAAATGATATATCTTACATCCTGAATCTCCTCCTCATCTAGTGTTAATAAAAGTTTCTCTTCATTTTTAGACCTAAAATAATCCCTTTAGTAGAGGTAGTTGGTCCTATAATAAATGTCATTTGTCCTATCAAAAAATAAAATAAAATAATATAA
Source organism: Acer negundo (assembly GCA_035582765.1). NCBI lineage: Eukaryota > Viridiplantae > Streptophyta > Magnoliopsida > Sapindales > Sapindaceae > Acer > Acer negundo. The sequence continues at coordinate 6,836,268 of CM069232.1, read as the reverse complement.
AATAAGAAGTCACTTGTTTGCTGTGTGCATGGATTTACACTGGGTAAATTTACAATTTCCTTTTCTCTTAGTGCAGTGGAAAGAAAGATGAAGATCAAATCCTTAAATTTATTGCTAACATGAGGGAAACTTGCATTCTGAAGTTATTCTTTAGATTGTTTGATTGTTTCACATGTTAATGTAAATTGAAATGGTTTTGCATAATTCCTTTGTAGTTTTAAAAGTTTTCTTTGTCAGAATGAATTATTTATTCCAATTTTATTGTGATATATGTTGTCTGTATGTGAATGTATTTATGTGTTTTCTTTAGAGGTTTCGTATTATGTCTTGTATTTATGTGTTTTCACAAAATGTTATCTTTTGGATGTTTTCAGATACCTTTTTCAGATTTATGTGTTATCGTTTGGATGTTTTCAGATGCCTTAGAAGAATATATATATATATATTAGAGACTATAGGTTCTGTAGAAATTAAACACACACCCACACATACATTCTTTTGAGTTGTCTTATTGACATGTTGAAAATCATTATTTTGGAATGTATCAGTGTACCAAAAAAAAAAAAAACTAGCTTGTTATGTACTTATGTTGCAAGTCCAATTTGTATAATAACCATTCTTTTTTATTTTTACTCTTCAAATATGGGATTATGTAAATGATCCTATCTTGAGCTCCAACAGGTTTGATGCTAGTTTCAAGGATAGATACTAATTAAGAAAACAGTTTATTGTTCTTCTTATCATCTTTTTATAGGATGGATATAATGATCAACTGGATAGTTATTTAATTCTTAATTAATTTCACTTAGTGTACTCAAAATCATTTAAGGTACTGAGTATTGCTAATTTATTAGTGAGCAAAAATGTTTGTTCAGTCAGTTTGTACTTAAAAACTCAGTGTAAATCTGTTAACGCTCTAGAGAGCTTAGTATCTTCATAGCTTGATTACTTTTATCTTCTGTAATTTGTATGTAGTTGGAGCTATCTTATTTCATGATTTTAATGTTGATGAAGATTTAGTAAGGCTTGAAAAGGGATTAAAGGAATATATACCGAAATAACTTTAGATGAATTTGTGTCAAGGGGAAAAAATATGTTGTAATAGATTGAATATTGAATGCAGTGAAGAAATATGTTTTAATTTATGTGAACTTTTGATCTGTTTGAGTCCCTAACTTAATTTCCTTATCATGCAGACCATTGCGACTGTGTGTATGTTCCTTGCTGGGAAGGTCGAAGAGACTCCTCGGCCACTAAAGGATGTTATTATTGTTTCATATGAGATCATACACAAAAAGGACTCCACTGCACCCCAGAGGATCAGACAACAGAAGGTGTTGTTTATACTGATAGTGCTTTCAACATTTTTTTACTTCCCATTCCGTTGTTTGGTTTGAGTTGTTGCTGTCTCTTTGCCTCATTTGTCCTCTCTCTCTTACACATAAATTTCCTTTCTGCATCTCTTGTTCCAATTAGAACATAAATTCTCAATCCACTGATTCTGTTATTTCATTGAAGGGTCTAAAATAAAGTGACCATGGGGATGGTACCCTTAGATAGCAGTATGGAACTCCTCATCTAAAATGATTTCTGGTTTTTCCCCCATCTTTTTTGATGATATTGCTCCAAACTTCTTAATACACTTTGCAGAAGCTATAACTTGTTGGGTACTATGGAAAAATTTATTTTAATTCCATTTTTTCTGAATTAATTCATCTGCCCCATTGATCCAATAATCTTGCTCAGAATCCACTTTTTTATCAACAACAGCTGTATCATTGGTAAATTATCTCCCTGCTACATTTATTTGTTTTTCTTTTTCTTAATTTTTTGTTTCTCAAATTTTTTTAATGTTTAATTATATTCATGTAGCTTACTTACTCATCCAATTTTCACTTGCAGGAGGTATACGAGCAACAAAAAGAGCTTATTCTACTCGGGGAGAGGGTTGTACTTGCCACTTTGGGTTATGATCTCAATGTTCATCATCCTTATAAACCTCTTGTTGAAGCAATAAAGAAATTCCAGGTTGCACAAAATGCCCTTGCCCAAGTTGCCTGGAACTTTGTAAATGATGGGTATGCTTAAGATGCTGTTTTCTTAAAAGTTTTCGATATTTTTCTTCCTTCTCTTGCTCTTCCTCACACACTGGAAAGTGGCTTGCAGGCTGAGAACTTCGCTCTGCCTGCAATTTAAGCCTCATCATATTGCGGCAGGTGCCATTTTCCTTGCTGCTAAGTTCCTGAAAGTGAAGCTTCCATCTGATGGTGAGAAGGTCTGGTGGCAAGAATTTGATGTCACCCCACGCCAGTTGGAAGGTTGGTTTCCTCCCTTACTTTTCATAGTAATTTTAATGGATTCAATGAATAAATTCATATTTTGTTATTATTCTTCTCCGTATAGGAGGTAATTTATAGGAGAAATATAACTAGAAAAGAATCTGGAAATCCTGTAATTAAGCTAATTGAATCTTAAACAAAATAGAAGTCCTATACATTAATTACTAACCCCCAACACCCCAACCCACACCCCCCCCCCCCTAAAGTTGGCGCATAGATGTCACTCATGCCCAACTTGCTAATTAAGTTATGGAAGCTCCTTCCATTAATAGTCTTCATAAGGATATTTGCAAGCTGGTCTTTATTTGGGGGTAGTACCGGTGGTCGGAGATAGAAGGGCCGGAAAACAAAAAAGGTTAAAAAAGTAGAAAAGTTGACAACAGGCAATAGTTGGCAACTTATAGAAGTAATAGAAAAAACAAGCAGTAGACCCGCTGAAAAGTAGGTAGCAATCCTATTGAAAAACATGCAACTTAGAGTAGTAGTAGAAACAACAGGAAGCAGTCCTGTTGAAAAACAGGTAACAATGCTGTTTAGTAGTAGAAAAGTTGAAAACAGACAATAGTCATGTTAGCAACTTAGAGTAGTAGTAGAAAAAACAGGTAGCAATCCTGTTGAAAAACAGATAGCAATCCTGTTTAGTATTAGAAAAGTGGAAAAAGGCAATAGTCCTGTTAGCAACTTAGAGTAGTAGTATAAAAAAGGGGTAGAAAAGAAAAACAGATAGCAGTCATGTTTAGTAGTAGAAAAGTTGAAAACATGCATAGTCCTGTTAGCAACTTAGAGTAGTAGTAGAAAAAACAGGAAGTAGTCCTATTGAAAAATAGGTAACAATCCTGTTTAGTAGTAGAAAAGTTGAAAACAGGCAATAGTCATGTTAGCAACTTAGAGTAGTAGTAGAAAAAACAGGTAGCAATCCTGTTGAAAAACAGATAGCAGTCCTGTTAGCAACTTAGAGCAGTAGTAGAAAGAAGGGGTAGAAAAGAAAAAGGGTTAGATTAGAAAAAGGGATAGATAGAAACAAGGGGTAGCAAGTAAAAGAAAGGGGTAGATAGAAAAAAGAGGTAGCAAGTAGATCTCAATGATTTAAAAAAAAGAAAAAATTTTAAATTTTTTTTTTTTTACTTAGTAGAGATAGCAGCGGAAGCAAAAGAACAATAACTCCGGTGGCCGGAACAGTAAATCCGGTAGCTGGAACAGAACTCCGATGCCCAGAACAGTAAAATCAGATAGTTAGAATAGTAAATCCGGTAGAAGAAGGGCCGGATGTTGGAAAAGCAAAACGGTAGTACCTTTTTTCCTCATTGCCAGCACCACTGCCACAGCTATTGGCAGTGAGATTCACCGGAAAAAAAAAAAAAAAGAGACCTAAATATTTGATTTGGGCTCTGATACCATGAGCAAATTCATATTTTGTTTTTATTCTTCTTCGTATAGGAGGTAATTTATAGGAGAAATACAACTAGAAAAGAATCGGGAAATCCTATAATTAAGCTAATTGATTCCTTAATCAAATATTCTAACATTCAATGGACAGACTTCAAACAGCCCCATGACACTTGAGTCTTTCCCAACCAGATGATTGTAATTGTTGAAGTATTTTTTGAAAGATCGTTCTCAGGGATTGAGAAAGTGCATGAAAATTTAACTGAATTAAATTTCTCATGTAGGATTGCAAAATTAAAATATTTCAAAAGTACACACCTAATTATTTCTCAAACCCCAGCTAGAATCAATTGAAGGTGAATATGGATGATGATGAGACTAGGGAATCAATAGAGTCGAGCGATGAATAATTGAGTATATCAATTCTGACCTCATTAATGCTTAATTACCCAAGTTAGGAGCAAACCTTTTCTTTAGTATGATAGAAATCAATTACCTTAAACCTAAACTCCTCTATGGCATTTAGTAAGAGTTTTGGAAAAGATATATTTTAAACACAGATTTAAAAGGCCAAAATCAATTTAGAGTGACATTCTCTTCATTAAATCTTCCAATCAATTAGGGCATGATTCAATAAAGCATGGCATTTACTTAATCAAATGCTCAAATAATTTTCACACCCAATTTGAAATAAAGAGTGGCATTCAATTTAATAACAAACTGAGATTGAAAACAGTTAAAACTTGAATGAAACTAACTTGAATAAATATTTTAAAGATAAGTCATTGATGACATCCAATATTCATGCAATCCTCACATTGATCCCCTAGAATGGGGTTTAGTTACACATGACTAGAAAGAAATAAACAAGAAAAGATAATTAAGAAGGAACCCATGTTGATCAGGCACAGAGTCCTTAATCTTTAAGCGCGAATCCAAATCTTCAGGTCTTCTTCCTTGTATGACGTTTGGTGTGTAGAATGGAATTGAATTATGGTGATGGAGGTTGTCTTGTGAAAGTAGGGTTTATGATTCTGAGCTGCTGTAGAGATCCCGCATTGAAATAAATTAGGGAGTATTTATATGTTTTTCCACTAGATTAGGGCTTCACGTTTTCCTGAGAAAACTGCTACACGTGCCGCAGCCTAGACACTTGCATGAGCCACGGTCCTCTCAAGCAGTGACTCACAGGGTATGTACTGTGGTTGGAGCATGTGCCTATGGGTCTGAACCGTGGCAAAGGACTAGAATCATCTGGAGTGTACTGCTGGATAGACCGCGGTTGGGGCTTTTGTATGGACAGCGACCTACAACATGGTTTTTGACATTTTTGCCCTTCTTTTTTTGGTTCCTTTTTCTCGATAAAAGCTTCCAAACACCTTCTATAGAGATAACAATCTGCACAGCTCACAAAACCTTTAAAAACACCTAAAATACTCGAGAAACAAGCTTATTACATAGGAAATAGGGGTGAAAAACATATATAAAAGTAAACCGATCAGTAATTGTCCGTGTCCAACTGTCCATAACTTGATAGAACCTAGGGAAGCGGATTATTTCCATCTGTAAAATAGGCAATTTATCAAAGTATTTCCCAACTGGATGATTGTAACTATTCTTGTTTTCTTAATTTGATAGAACCTAGGGAAGCAGAATATTCCCATCTGTAAAATTGACAACAATAGTAGTTGATGCAGTCTTCTTATTTCATGAGAAAGTTTATGAATAACAGATGGAATATGCTAAATGGTGTGCCATGGCTACTTGCTGTAGTTTCTGGGCTGTCCTTTACCAATGCATGTTTTTAAATACTAATTTAAATCATCACTGTTAATTTTTCTTGCAGAGGTTAGCAATCAAATGCTGGAATTGTATGAGCAAAACAGAGTGCCCCAATCTCAGGGTAGTGAAGTAGAAGGAAGTGCCGGTGGTGGATTGAGTCATCGTGGCCCAGCAAAAGCTCCGGTTTTCAGTGAGGAACAGGCTTCAAAGCAGGTGTCATCTCGTGCAGCAACTGAACAATCACATCTAGACAGTCATGGAGTGCCACCAAGAACTTCCCAAAATAATCAAAGTAACGATGACGGAAGTGGGGAGACGGGTAGTGTTATTACTGATCACAAAGTGGATTCAGAATCTAAAGATGATCAACATCCTGAGCTATTACCCCACAAGGAGAACATGAAAGAAGTTCAAAATAAATCCAAGTTGATGGAACGAATTGGTGAAGACCAAGGACGGAATGGGGGAAGGAATGATATAGCAGAAGCAGGAGAGTGGAGAGATGATGGTGCGTCACGTAAATCTAGCAGCATTGTTGGCCGTAATTTGGATATTCGGGAAGGTCCTGTGGGTCAGTCTCCGAAAGAAGCTATTAAGATGATTGACAAAGATAAGGTGAAGGCAGCACTTGAGAAAACGAGGAAGTCTCGTGGAGAAACAATTAAAAAAGATTTGATGGATGAGGATGATCTTATTGAGAGGGAGCTGGAAGATGGTGTCGAATTGGCTGTTGAGGATGAGAAAATCAAGCGGGAGCGGAGGCAGAGTTGGTCAAAAGCGCATGAGAATTTGGATCATGGTAAGGACCACTTGGGCACAAAAGGACAGTCATCAAGGGGATTGGAAGTAGAGAACGCTGAAGAAGGGGAAATGGTTGATGATGCTTCTGGGAGTCCATTGGATAGGCATGTGGAGGGAAAGAAGCGACACGAGTATATGTCAAGTTACAACCATGATAACATAGAAGATGGACACAAAATGGGTCGGGCTAGTTATGCAGATAGGGAGTACAGAAGGCATGCACAAGAAAATCATTTGTGAGAGAATTGAAAGGGTAGGGGTGTCTGTAATTGGCTCTACATGGTCAATATATTCTTTTGTTACTGATGATTGGCCTCTGGAATGATCATTTAGACTCTGATGATTTAACCGGTCAGTCTGATCTTTGGATGCAAAACTTGGCTGATTGTATTATTACAATTTAATTTTGGAATTGCCTAAAATGGCTCATATATTTATTGTAAAAGATGCTTGGGAATGGAATGAGGATGCTTCAATCTCCACACTGATAGAGCCCGGAAAGATAAGAAGAGGTTTTATTATTCGGTCAAACATGGAGAATCTTGCCTGCACTTGCCATTTTATTTTATCCGGTTTTATGATTGTTTAAACAAGTCGACTTGGAAGTACAGGTTCTTGCCTTGAGATGATGTATCAATTCATCAGATAATCTTATCGTTCCGTTGGGTTGTTTTGGTTTTGGATTCTATTTAGAAGAGCTCACAAACAGACTATATTAGTAGGTTCAGGAGTTGTGTATTTTTATTTTGTATGTTGATGTAAGATAACCGTGGATATGTGAAAATTTATATTTTATGTATATCAACTTGTCTTCTTACTCATAATTTAGTGTTTTTGTTAATTGTTTTTTTTTTTCAAAAAGTTAGGGACCCAAACAAAATTCCCTCTAAAAATTAAATATCCTTTTTGATAAAGGATAATCTTCAATTTAGTCCCTAATATTTCAGGAAACATCAACCAGACAACCCATAGCATAGCAAATAAAAACTGTACATTGCTCTTATCATTTTTCAATATTTATTAGTTGATGCAATTTTCACTAATTTGATCATTTATGCACTTTAGAATTGAAAAGAAAAAAACAAAGAATAAAAAAGAAAAAGTGCACCGAATGATATGCAGGTGGATGTTTGATGAAGAAGTGATTTACTAGTTTGTCATTTTTTTTCAGAGGCAAAACTGACATTGCTCTTTTCCCGTGATTACTAACAGTTTCTCCACCTTAACGACAGAAAAAAGGATTGATCAAATTCTATTGAGTCTGACTCATAGTGATCATTTCCAACCGTTAGTTAGTCGATGGTTAAAGCCTTAAAGGGCAGTGGGTGATATCATGATTTTTCCGTTGGTTTTTATATAATTATGTATATAATCATGGTAAATTTATATAATTTTACAAAAAAAAAAAAAAAAAAAAAAAAATCTTCTTGCTTCCAACCTTCTGCGTATATCTTTCTTCAAAGCTAAAAAAAAAAATCTCGAGATTCATCGTCTTCACTCACCGACAACTCCATCCTTAACGCCGCCGAAATCCGATCAGCTTCGATTGCTATCGCTTCCTCAGTACACGACCCAGACATTCGCGCGAACCAGAACAGACCCAGACCTTCGATTTCTCTTTTCAACTGTTCTTCCAGGTACGATTCTTCATCTTTCAATTCATTTATATGGTTTATGCATAATATGAGCTTCTGATTTCAATGGTAAGGTATAAGCGTAATTGTCCTTTCTCTCTCTGTATGCGCCATACTTATGTGACTGTGTCAGCATACTTTCGTTCTAGAATCAATTCGACAATTTCAAATGACATTTTTACCCATCTTTCATTTTATTCTGCATATACTTTTAATGTAATTTGGAAACATGTTAAGGTCAGTTGAGGTTTTTCAAAAACATACAAATTGAAATTTAAAAAATGTCATATTTACCCTTCATTTTAAGCAACAATTTTACATATCTTTGTGTGGTAATTTATAAATACTTAAGGATATAGATGTAATTTTAATTCAATGAAAATTGTAAAAGAAATTACAGTAGGGATGGAGTCAGGAGGGAGTTGGGTGGACTCTTTATCTTGTTAATCTTAGCAAATTCTCACAGACGCAAATTGTAATTGAAATTCTATGGAGGTGGAGGTGAGAGTGGTCGGAGGCATAGAGAATTGCTTTGTCTCACTCCCTCTTCACTTTATTCAAACCCTTCAATCGACTCGTTCTGGACATCTCCCTCAACTTGTCTCTCTCGAGCTTCGATCTTCTAATCATCATCACCCTTGGGTTGTTGCTTGGTCTGGTGCAACTTCTTCTTCTTCCTCTATCGAGGTAAACGATTCATTTTTCTTTTTATTTAATCGATCAATTGCTCTCTTGTAACTTGTAATTGAATTCTTCCTTTACAGGTTGCTCAACATTTAGCAGAATGCATATCGTTGCCGGATCATTCACTCGTTCAAGTTCGAGTAGTTTCTGATGTGCCAAAAGCTACTCTCGTTACTGTAGAACCTGTCACAGAGGATGATTGGGAAGTTTTAGAGCTTAACTCAGAGCATGCTGAAGCCGCTATGTTGAGTCAGGTCTTATTTGGCTACATTAGTTTTGCAATGTCTACATATTTCTTTCTTTAATCTGTTTTAAATTTTGAAATTCGCAGTTATTTTCTGTTTCGTTAATCGCTTTTTAGAGTATTAGTGCACAAGTTTTGCTGAATAAGGCTCATTACTGAAGCTCTAAAACCTATTACATAAAACAGGTCAGGATTGTCCAAGAAGCAATGAGATTTCCTTTGTGGCTGCATGGTCACACTGTCATAACATTTCTTGTGGTTTCAACCTTTCCTAAGAAATCGGTGGGTAAGTTGATTAATTTCTCATGCACCCCAATTAATATAAGCTACTTAATTCAATCAAATTCCTTTAGTATGATATCACTACTTTGTTGTAGCATCACTTTTTATTCCTTGCATCAATTTCACTCTTCCATGAGCAATGGTGTATCGAAATAGATTGCAATTCACAGTAGTGCCAATTTTCTGTATGCTCTTTTCATGTTAAATTACATGTTTTGACTGTTTAAAAAGTTTTTAGGCATGTATATTTAACTTCTATTTTTATTTTTTTAGGAGGCTTTGGGATTCTGTAATTGATGTAACAACTTTTGATATAAATTTCTGCAATATCGTTTCATCTTTTCAAAGGTTTTTGAATCTTGAAAGAGTTATTTTTTATTCGCTTATATGTATAGTATCTGTGGTTATTTATTTTCATGGGGTTGGGTTTATAAATGCTAGGAAAATGATTGTGTTTTGCTTTTAAGTTCTCGAGGCATGCCAATGCTTCTCATTTGGGAAAAACTCAACAGGTTAGTTGAGGAAATTTTGATGCTGGTGTATGAAATGTTAAAACTATGACATAAAGTTCTCATTCTTTTTGTCTGTACTTTAAACTATGTGAACTATTTTGCTTCATTTTTAAATGGAAACAGAAATTAACAACTGCAGGACACAGCATTTCAGGAAATATGTGTAATAATTGAGTTTATAAATCTCTATATAATTATGGTGACTTAGTTTATGTCGGAGGTTTTCTCTTTTATGCACATGCTTTTGTTTTTCTCTGTGGCAGATTAGAATTAATCTGAATGTGAGTCTTATTTCTTTTTTTCCCATGTTTATTTTAGTTAGTGCTGAAGCAAGCTGCCTGCAAATGCTGCCTAGGTCTATAGATTAGTTTAGTGAATCAGTAATTTCCTTTGTTCAATTCAATATTATAGTACTCAAATTGAAGTTTAGCATATTTTGGCAAAGGATTGTGTCTGCATTCTTTATTCTTTACTGTATTGATGACCATTTAGATCCGGACATGAATAGTTTACCGGTTTTTGTATGTTACATGATTAGTTTGTTTCATATGGGTATTAAATCTTAATAAATGATGATTTTTTGTTTTAATTTTTTAAACTCATAGTGGAATTATCTCTTAACTTTTGAGATTTGTCTCAGTGCAACTTGTACCAGGAACTGAAGTTGCAGTTGCTCCAAAGAGACGGAAGAAAAATGGAAAGAAACATGGAGACTCCTTTATGCAATCTTCTGATGAAAGAAATAATATTAGAAAGACACTTTTGCGCCTTCAAGATTCAGACAAAGAGATCTTCCGTAAATATTATGTTAAAGGTCTTGAGCTGGGAGTTGCACTTACTTCTGTTGCTTTTGTTAGTTTGGAAACAGCTAAAAATGCTTCATTACAGTCTCTTCAGTTGGTTACTATAGTGCCTAGATTATCATCCAAAGAGAGCATGAAGAGTGGTGAAAAGGTTTCCTTGAAAAGCAATTCAATTTCAAAAGAAGTTATTAATGGGACCTTAACCGACAAGAAAGAATCTCGTCAAGCAATTGTTCGTCTTCTAATTTCAGATACAGTGGCTAAGGGACACATAGTGATTGCTCAGTCTCTCCGTCTTTATTTGAATGCGGGCCTGCACTCATGTATGTTAATCCTTCAAAGAATATAAGTCATAATACTCACATTCCTCCCATTAAATTCTTTCCTCATAGTATTGTATAAATAATTAAATAGTTGTCAGTATTAAACATAAAGTGAAAAATGTGCAATGATTGTCAGCCAAAAAGCTATACATTATTGAGGAATGAGATAGGATATGTGGCAAACAATGATTCTCTTGCTTGCTTAAGAGTTTCTTGTTGCCAATCAGTCCTAGAAAATCTTTGCCTGCCTTTAAGCTTGGAAGTCAGTTCAACTTACCAGTTTTTACCAACACATTTTTAATTTTGGTTATTGCACTTCTATACCTTATATTCAGCAATTTGAGCTCCTCCGCAGGTTGTTTCTGTATATATGAAAAAAATTCTTTAAGTTTATTATGGTTTGAGTAAATTGGTATGTTATTATTTTCAGGATGTTAAGTTACCATGTAAAACTTTTTGATCTTATGATACTTGTCCTGTAATTAATGAATGTTGCTTATAACTGTATTAGTAATTAAAAAAGGCTTCTAAGCTCGGTTTTGTCATGATAGTTTTTTCAACGCCTTTTTACAGTGTAAACTCTTTTATTGATCTTGCTTTATTTTGACTAAAATGAATTAACCATCTGCATGTGCATGTGTCCATACATGGCTTTGTTTTTGTGTTCCTTTTTCAATTAGCCAAAAATGACATTCTGAGTATAAAATTCTTTTGTTTTTAATAATTTTAATGGTTCAATGGTCTATTAGCAATACTTTGTTTATAAGATTGAGCTTTTCTAATGAGGATCTGCTCATGCCTGCAGGGGTTTATATAAAAGGATTCACTGCTGATCTGAAGAAAGAAATTCCTATGCTTTCGCTTTCTCCTTGCCACTTTAAGATGTTAGGGAAGGATAAGGCACTTGAGATTGGTTTTGATGCGCTCAATAGCCATAAAAATCATGATAAAAAGAACATGCTTCAGAGAACTAGCTCAGGCGCCATTGTAGATTGGTCAACCCGAGATGAGGTTGTTGCTGCTCTTTCTTGTGAATCTTCTTGTAAAGAAGATGAAGAGACTGTTAGCCAGCCTGATAACAAGAAGGGATTAGAATGTCTTCTCCATACGTGGATGCTGGCACAACTAGATGCTGTGGTCTCAAATGCAGGATCTGAATTTAATACATTGGTCTTGTCAAATGAAACCTTGCTTCATTTTGAAGTAAACGGATACAAATCAAGGTCTTATGGAAATGTACAGGCATCAAGTAATGGTACCTTAGAGAACAAAAATAAGACCAGTGAACCGCGATTGGAAATCCTTTATGTATTGACTATGTCTGAGGAATCTTTGGATGGTGGAAAAGTTATTGCATACCAGCTTACCTTGGATGAAAGAGCCAGGCAGAATGATAATTTGGAAGGTGCAGACAGGTTGTTTGGAAGGCTGAAGTTTGGTGATCCTGTATCTTTCTATTCAGTCGAAGATAAAACCTCAACCCAAGACTTTTATTCAAATGTATCTTCTTTGAGCTGGATGGGAACAGCTGTTTCAGAAGTTATTAATAGTAGGTATTTTCTCCAAAAATTTCTTTACATCTCAAAATGTTTAGTGACCTATATGCAATCTTCTTATGAATTAGGATGGTTTAATTTCAATAGGTTGATTTGATTGTATGCTAAGTTTTAAAAGAAAAAGAAAATGATGAACTATTCTGACCTTTGACATATACATGTATATACACACATAGACAACACATAGACAACACACAGAAACACATATATGTAGTTGGATTTTCTAGGAGCTGCCGGAGATAATGGTTTCTGCAGGGCAATGTTAATGTCATTATGTGTGTAGTTATTTATGCGTATGTCCAATCCTTTTAGGATTTATGATCTTGGTAAAAGGTGTTTAAAAAATTCATCATTTTTTTCTTAATTTTATAAAAATACAAGTCATCATGTACAAAATGATTGACCTGAAAATGTGTGAAATACTTCAATTGCAATAGTTCAAGTTGAGATGAGGCGTGAGAAGTAAAAATATTGTTAGGTTATGGGTTAGGATAAAATTGGAAATAAGTAACTTTTTGTTTTTTTTGGAAGGTGGAATAAGTGAATTTTATGAGGATAGTTTTGAGAACATATATCAATATGTTGTGTAAGTGTAGTTTTGCATTAAGTGAAAAGTGAGAAATTTTCAGAACTTTTCTATTAAGTTAGTGGTATTTGAAAGCAAAATTTCCCACACACAAAAAAAAAAAAAAATCCATGTTTGTATATTCTGTGTTGTGATTTGTCACTACAATGGTGAGAATGAAAATAATCAAATCCATTTTGGGTGACTGAGATTTTAATTTATACGCGGGGTTTTATATGCATGAGAAGAATCTAATAAGGTCTAAAGTCGAATCCAATTCAATTATTTTTGAATCAATCAGTTCAATCTAAAATAATTTCTTTTTATTATTTTATATGATTTTAAAGAAGTAAACGGAAAAAAATCAAACAAATTGATTAAATATTTGACATACAAAGTAAATTTAATCTGCTTAATATTGAATTTAGTTATTATTCAAAGTCAATTCAGGCTCATTAAACTTTTTTTTTGTCAAATTATATCAAATCAAAGTTCTAGATTCTAATTAATTTAGCATTATTTAGTTGACTTTCTGATTTAGATCTTCTAAGATATAACTTCTTCTTTTTTTTTTTCCTTCTAAAATACGTATAACCTAATTACAAGCAATTTTGGTGATCTTAAAAATTTGTTGAAATCCTTTTTGGAACATCTAAAAGACATTTGAGATATTTTAGACTTTATCAAAACTATTTGTTTTTTTTTTTTTTTTTTTGAATGAAAAACTATTTGTTTTTGTTATAAGTAAGGTTGGCAAAAATAAATAAATAAAAATAAATATATAAATAAATAAATACATAAATAAATAAATAAAACAAAAATAAAAACATAAACCAGTCAAATTAATTTATCAAAGCTTTGATTTCACCTGATATACAACTTTCTTTCATACAGGAATTGAGGTGTTGTTATCTCCTGCTTCTGGGATGTGGTTTAATAATTACAATCTTCCTCTCCCTGGACATGTTCTAATACATGGACCTCCTGTGAGTTCATCCCTATGATATTTGGTATTTTCATTTAGGATTGTTGTTTGATTGGCAAAATAAGCAACTTGCTACCTGTTGTTAAACATCACTGGAATAGATTAAAAGATCATCATACTCTTCTGCATTTTGTCACATTTTTCATTTCTTGTTTTCACGTGTAATGGATTTTATTTGAATTTTACTCCCTGTACTATGATAATTCAATCATTCTATTTAACTGTTTTATAATTATGGCTTTGTTATTCGTTCTCTTTATTCTATGTACATTGAGATGAGTATCTTAAAACAAAATAGTACATTTATATTCTTAAAACCAAATAGTTTCTATCACATTCTAACATTCTTGAGCTCCCATTGGATAGCCATTGAATCCTTTTTCACACAGAGCATTGCCTTAAAGATTGTACAAAACCAAAATTGGGTGGGTGGGTAAGAAACAACCAAAGTTTTATAAAAATGAAAAAAAGTACAAAACAATGGACCAGCAATGCACAAAGATTAAATCAAAACTAACCAAAAAGAAAAGGAAAGGAAAGGAAATTAAATCCAAACTACAACACAATCATCTAACTTTTTTCCAATTTCATAAAATGAAAAAAAGAAAAGAAAAGAAGAGGAATATCTTGGAATTCTTTAGCAACTGAAGCCCACAATGAAGTTAGAGAATGAGCCTTCTCCTATATAAGACTGCAGTCCTCTTTAACATCTTAAGATATTCTTCCATTCCTCTCCTACCAAATCACCCATAGAATAGCCTCAATCCCTCAAAACCATAATTTCTCTGCCTTCACACTCAAACCAAAAGCACAAACCTTCTCTAGAAGAAAAGAGAGGTAAGATGTTAGATGCATCGTTAGGTCAGTTTGGTGCATCTGTTATTGTAGATATTATCTACCATTTACCTTCAAAATTTAGGATATTGGTATGAGAAATTTATGTGAGTTTAGTCTTCTTCCACAATACCCCATGATTGAAGTGCATTATGTAGTTATATTTTATAATACATGAGACATTTGTACATCTAGTTTTTAAGAGAGACAGGAGTATAAATATATATAGAACTAAAGACTTAATTTTCTCTTACATCTACCATAATTACATATTTATGTTAGTAGTAAAATGTTTCCTTCTGTTATGGTACCGGATTAATTCTCAGAAAATAAATTCTCTTGACATGATGCAATTGCTGTCAATCTAGTCAATGCTTTTCTATATTCAATTAATTTATTTTCTAATGATATAATATATTAGTGAATTATTAAAATTTGTATATTTTTGTCACTAGGGCTCTGGAAAGACGTTATTAGCAAGGGCTGTTGCAAAATCCCTTGAAGAACATGAAGACCTTCAAGCTCACATGTATGAAGTAATTTTTATTTATTTATTTATTATTTATTTATTTTTATTTTTACATTTTGAAATGCCTATAGCCAAAGCATGTAGGTCTCTAAATCTATTTTGAATGCTCTGGATTTTATTTGGTTATTACATGTGAGTAGTATGTGACACTCTACGATTGAAACATGTATTAGTTTCGCTGACTAAGGTCTGTGTATGCAGAGTTGTTGCATGCTGTTCTAGACTTGCTTTAGAGAAGGGAACAATCATTCGTCAAGCACTTTCTAGGTGCATATCTGAAGCTTTGGATCATGCACCCTCTGTTGTCATCTTTGATGATCTAGATAGCATTGTTTCATCCTCTTCTGACTCGGAAGGACCTCAATCATCATCTTTTGTTGTTGCACTTGTTAAATTTCTTGCTGACGTTATGGATGAATATGGGGTAATGGCTTGGTTTTGATTATCATTTCCTAAAATGTTTGCAATGATTTTGTTACTGATACTTTTCTTTTTTATTTGTTTGGGGGGAGAGGGAGATGGGTTTGTTTTCTCTATATGGAGTTATTGGACGTGTAATTATTATATTTAACAATTAAAATTCCGTCGTCTTTTGAGATGAAATTAAGAAAACTAGACAGCTAAGGCATTTTATATTGTGTTATCATTCTTTTTGATGAAAAAACAAGTTCTATGTAGAAATAAAATACAATAACAAAGATGGCTGTCAAGCACAACTTTAAAGAAAAAAATAAATAAATAAAGAAGGGTCAATAAATTCCTCAATTCAGAAAAAAAAAAAAAAAAATTAAAAGAAGAAAAAATGGAGTTTCTTAGTAAGATAATGGCTTGATCTTGGCAAAGAAGGATCCATAAATTTTCCTCATTCGTGTAAGCTTTCTTATTGACTGTCATTGAGTTGCTTTGGTTGCCTTTTGTATACCTAAAGGAAGTGAAAACCTATTTTCAGAAGGAGGACATGCTTGCAACTGTGTTGTTAAAATTTAAACAGTTTGAATGTTATCAATTAGTCTAGAGGTGATAAATGGCACATCCTAAATTTACAGGAACACTTGTGTGTATCTCCTTATCAAGATTTATGGAATTGTTGCTTCTACTAACATTTCTTTTCCCCTTGGTGTTAACTTCCAATCATTGAATTTCCCTCTTGAAGTAATCCTCAAAGAGTGGATTGAGCAGTAAAAGTCCTTTGGTTTTAACCAAGAGGTTCGGGGCTCAAATCCTCTTTCGGCCACTTATCTGGGATATAAAATATTCCACGAGTTTCTTAATTACCAAGATTGTGGGGTCTAGCTGCAATCCTTAGTTCAAAATCCTATACCCAAAAAAAGAAAAAGAAAAAAGAATTACTTGTCTAAAGTATAGTAGGTCATACTTAAGTTTGAGTGTTTAAATCTTTGCCAGAGTTAGAAGAACTTAAGCATATCAATAATCAGTTGTCAGCTTTGCATGTAAGGGGAGTGGAAATTATTGTTTGGTTGGTATCAAATGGAGTTGATGTTTGAAAGTAAGCCCTGATATAACTATTGCTGTATACTCATATTAACTTTCAAGCATGTTAAATTTGATGCTACTAGCTTGCCGTTGATAAAATAAATGAAGGAAAAGGAAAATGGATGCTGTAACTTTATCAGTAGTTAGAAGTCAGATTTCTAGATACTGCTAAAAGAACAAGAAATTTTGTACAACCCCAGACTTAGTTCATCAAAGCAGTTTTTTTGCTACTTCATCTCTTAAGGATGTATAACTAACATATCCAGTGGGCCTTAGGTTTGAGCAACCGAAGTCTAATACTCTCCATCACAAACTTTGTGAAGAAGTATATTCTTTTCTAAAACTTTTACATAAGAAAAAACTCATTTCATGCTACAAGACCTCTTTGTTTCAGTTTTGGTCTCCAAAAGTTCCTGCCTACATTGGAGGTTAACTTGAGCAATGCATACCTTTTACTTTTAATTTAGAGTATAAGGAGGAATAGGGTGGGAAGGTGAGAAAAGTTGATGCTTTGACTTTACTCTTTAGATAAGTAAAAGCTTAATGGACAAGCTTTAAACAGATAAGATGCCCTTGTGGGCTGAGTAATGCAAGATAACTGTACATTTATTTTTCTCATAGCAAGTTTACTATTATTTTATAATTTGATGTATCTGTTCTTGCTGATGAACTTTCACAGTTCCTTCTATGGTTCTGTAGTTTCTAAATTTTGTTCAAATAGGCCCGTTGTAGCTTATCTATAGTCCTCTTTCTTTTTTTAATTTTTTTAATTTTTTATAATATATATTTTTTTATTATTACTTAAGAATCCTTTAGTCAACTAATAAATTTTGTTGGTACATCAAACAGGAAAAGAGGAAGCGCTCATGTGGAATCGGTCCTATTGCCTTTGTTGCTGCTGCACAATCTCTAGCGAGTATACCACATTCACTGACCTCATCAGGTTTGTCTCCTTTTGCACTAAGAACATGCATCTAGGAAATTGAGGTACGAGTTTTGTCATTTGCCCTTTTTCTTATATTTGTAATGTTGCATTTTGAATTTGATTAGGAAGGTTCGACTTTCATGTGCAACTGCCTGCTCCTGCTGCCTCAGAACGTAGGGCTATTTTAGAGCATGAAATCCGGAGGCGATCTTTGCAATGTTCTGATGAAATCTTGCTAGATGTGGCTGCCAAGTGTGATGGATATGATGCTTATGATCTGGTTTGATGGTTTAAATTTTTAATATAGTATTTCCATTCATATATATATATGTTAGTTTGAGATTTTGAGCTGAAAGGATCAATTTTTTTGTAGAGGTCAATCTTTTCTAGCAAGTTTATATTTTAGCATCTTAACGGGGATTGGTTTTAGATGTTCTATTAGATTTTTGCTCATTTGTTTCTTAGAGGTGCGCTGCTGGTTCACTGTTATTGATCTCAATTTGGATACATACACCGTTAAAAAAATAAACTTGTGCCTATTTCTTATTATATGCACAATGATCATTTTATCACTCGCTGTCTCGCATGTTCTTATCTTTTACTTCGCTTCATGTTATTTTTCTTTCATTAGTACACAATGCTTGTCAAGTCATGGTAGTTAGGCATGATAAGCATACTTTCCATATCTTGGAGACATGGAATACAGATTCAACAAGTGATGAAGTCAACCATTTTGCAGGAAGATACATAATTCTAATTGTAAATGTTCATTGAGTCATGGAAAGCATTTCAAGATGCTTCTTTCTTCTTTATCCATGCAATATGTCTTGTATTAACTTCTTGACTACTTCTTGGTTGTTTTGTGTAAATATGCTCATTTGTTTCTTAGGGGTGGAACTTGTTCAACATTGTTGTATCTGAATTTGATATCATTGGTAAAAGTTTTTCCTGTTTTTATTAAGAAAAAAATGAAATCACTTCAATGCACCTGAATGGGACAACAAATATTTATATGCTTGATTATCTTCTAATAGGGTTATTTCTGGCGAAATAAGTGCTGAAGTCTTCTTGTATCTCAAGTTAATTGATGATAATCTGAATTCTGAAGTGGGGTAACCAATAAAACCTTGGGTTGATATATTATTGGAAAGAGAGAGAAGCACGATTGTTTTGTCAAGATGTAAATTGTCCTACTCTATCATAGTGACAGACAATTATTACAATCAGTGCTATTTCAACTGGAACTCATGGTTTTACATAACATTTTCACTTTAGTGCTTTCAATAACTTGGCTGATCAATTCAATTGTTACCCTACCCGATTGCTTGACTTAGTTCTGCAGTACTTGATTGTAATTTGTCAGTTATTTGAGGATATTAGTTTCATAACTTTTCCTTGACAGTAATTTACTCCATTCATCTTTTTATGTCAATGAAAGAATAGTACATAGGTGATATAACTACTTTCGACTTGCCTGCATATTTATGTGAATTTTCATTATCATTATCAAGTTATTAATTGCTTATGTTACATCATTATGTCAATTATTTGCTATGCTATGTAGTTTTTAGTATTGCCATTAGTTATTGCCATTTATACTTAGTGATACATCTATTTTTGTATTTATAGCCCATGATCTCTACGGAAGTTGTGTCTGATTGTAACTTGAAATTAGTTATGATGAAGGAGTATTTTAGGGAAAAAGATTACATGTCTATGTCTCCTTTTTTATGAATTTTCTACACAAGTCATCAACATATAACGGTACATTATTGTTTCAGGAAATTTTGGTGGATAGAGCTGTTCATGCTGCTGTTGGCCGATTTCTGCCTTCTGTTTCAGGGTGTGAAAAGCAATTGAAGCCCACTTTAGTTAGAGATGATTTTTCTTTGGCTATGCATGAGTTCCTTCCGGTTGCTATGCGCGATATTACTAAATCATCTCCTGAAAGCAGTCGCTCCGGGTGGGATGATGTTGGTGGTCTTACCGACATTCGAAATGCTATTAAAGAGGTATAATTTTACTTTGTACCTTCCAAAAACTGTAAAGCTAATCTTGTTTTTGCAACCAACAGACCTAAACGTATTTAAATCAGAATTTGAGATTGTTAATAACCAATAGACCCAAAAACTTAAATTGATAGGAAATTGCCCAACAATAATATTGAGCACTCAAACACACCTCTTTGCATGAAAGTCCAACAGACTTGCCACATGGATCAACCCCAAACAAAAACACACAACAAATTCAGATAACAAATTAGAAATTCAAATATAAAACGTGGGGAGACTCGAATCCAAGACTCCGTATTATAACGAGGTTCTAAAATGCCCAACAATAGTATTTAAGCTCTATTAGAGATTACCTATATAAGTTTTGGCCTATATTAAGTTTTAAACTTGACTCGCTATATGACCAAGCATCGAATAGTCACCGATGGATCTTTGATAATGAGCACTAGATGTATATATTTTAACTCGTAGACATTCGTTTCTTTGGAGTTAATTTTGATAGTATGTTCTATGTAATTGAAAAATGTCATGATTCAGGTGCTCCTGGCATGCTAATCTGTGAGACTAATCATTTTGGTAAAAATGTCAACTCTTCTTATGAAGAAGAAGAGTTGGGCAATTAGGGTCCTTTTGGAAGAGCTTTTTCAAATAGATCTTTTAGAAGTAGAGCTTTTAAAAGAAATTTCTTGGTCATTTGGTTGTCAATTAAAAAAGCTCATTTAAATGATAGGATTACCAAAATACTCAAAAAAATATATTAAATGATAGGGTTAAATTAGACATTTTAGTGTTATTAAAAAAGCTCAAAAAGATCTATTTGAAAAAACCCAAAATTTGAGCTTCTCCTAGTAGATGTAAGATAACTTTTTTATGTAAGATAACTTTTTTAATCATCCAAAAGCTCTACTGAGTGACAACCAAACGATAAAAAAAATAATTGAAAAAAGCTTTTTTAATTAAGAAAGCTCTTTTAGCCGGAAGAGAAGCTCTTCCAAACATGCACTTACTCTAACTAGTTTTATTAGGTCTATGCATTAGTTTTCCTCTCAATTTCCCATGATCACACCCTCTGAGTTAGATCGTTTGCCCCAATTTTGTGCTTCTCTTTGCCATTACTCTTTACCAACTCTTGGAACCTTTTGGTTATTTTTTTCCTTGATTTTGATTAAGTTAGTCTTTTGACTGCCACTATACTTTCATCATCTTCACTATCCATCTATCTATCTATATATCTCTCTATTATATGATATTTTTGTAGTTAATTCTATATTCCAATATCAGAGGATTTAGTTTTACTAATTGCATATTTCAATTTCAGATGATTGAATTACCTTCGAAGTTTCCAAATATCTTTGCCCAAGCTCCTTTAAGGTTGAGGTCAAATGTTCTCTTATATGGACCTCCTGGTTGTGGCAAGACTCACATTGTTGGTGCTGCTGCTGCTGCTTGCTCATTACGATTTATATCGGTGAAAGGCCCTGAACTGTTGAACAAATACATAGGTGCTTCTGAACAAGCTGTAAGAACAGTTAACCTTTAAACTTTTTTTTTGGTTGCTATATTCTGTGAAATCCTTTTTAGATGATATTTTGGTTTACTCAGTGATATTTGTTGACCCGTAAGGGGTTTGATTGGTGTAATTCATCATTTCGAAATGCTTCTATTTTAAAATATCCAATATCTCAATCCATTGTCCATGCTCATGTTTTGTAAATAAACATGTATGCTTTCATGGTAGTGTTTTCTTCTCTGATTCTGTGATTGGATATTTACTTTGACATTTTCAGAAATACAATACAAGTTTCAGGCAATAGATGTGCTCTACTCATTTTGAGCTGGGTCAGAAATACAATTTAAATTTCATCTTTGAATAAAGTTTTCTGTTTCCTATATATATACCCAGCTCAAAATGAGTAGAGCACATCTATTGCCTGAAACTTTTATTGTATTTCTGAAAATGTCTTTCACACCTAATTTCGTGCGGTTTCATTGATTCCAACCGGTTGGAATCAGTGTAATTTTTTTTTAACCGATTCCAACTGGTTAGAATCACCGAAACCGCACTAATTTTTTGTGCGTGATCCTGCACTTGATAACCTCTCTCTCTCTATATATATATATATATTACATTACCAACCATGCTGAGTTTCAAAAACCTTGCACTGATCCAAGCTCAATCCTATGGATAAACCAAAAGAACTCAAACTGAATTTCATTCCAGTCAAGGAAAAATATCAGATGGTAACAAGAACTATTTTTTTTTTCCGCACTTCCTCTTACAACCCGCCTTTAGACATTCCTTGCTTGTAATTAGGCAAGTAAAATCAGTGAGAGGAGAGAAATCAAATTATATTACAAGCCATTCAAGTTGTCAAAAGACTTTTGTGAATTGTTTGAAAGCTCCGACATCATGGAGTTCTCAAAACCCCAAATTTGATTAGTTGAGTGCGTAGAAGACCAAATCACAGACTTTCTCTATCTCTTTTAACTAAGATTTGGGGTTGTATGAGGCTGGTAGGCCTTTTATTCTATGCAAATGTGCAATTGACTGGTAGTCTTAAAAAGTTTTTGTAACCAAACAAGTTTGGTATTATGTTCAATGACTGGTAGTCTTAAAAAGTTTTACTCTAGACTTTGACTGTATCTTGGTTCTCAATCTTTTTCTACTATACTTGAGTTTTGCAGAAAATTTGTTTAAATTTAATTGTATCTTTCAATAAATTTATATCATTAGCAAACAACACATACATAGTGTGTAGTCCAGATACTGATGCTATTTATTGGTTTTAGGTACGAGATATATTCTCAAAAGCAGCTGCTGCAGCACCATGCCTCCTCTTTTTTGATGAATTTGATTCGATTGCCCCTAAGAGAGGACATGACAATACTGGAGTAACTGACCGTGTTGTTAATCAGGTCAGTATTGTTTTTGCTTTTCCTGCATGATATCCACTTTCTCAGTGATTTCTCATAGTTTTCTTTTTGTTTCAACAGTTTTTGACTGAATTAGACGGTGTTGAGGTTTTGACTGGTGTATTTGTGTTTGCTGCAACAAGGTTAGCTTCTCTTTGGAGCTCTGTAGTATCATTGTCAGATATCTCTTCTGATACATCATATCAACACAAGTAGAAATTTAGGCTTTCTGCAAATTAACTATGTACAGTTCCCCTATCAGATTTGCTGTTTGAATTATGGCACTTTCTAACTTATCCAATTGCTTATGGTGAATGCATGGAGGATTGGTTTGGAATGATATTAAAAAAAAAAAAAAAAAAACTAGGAGTAATCTTCATTGTAGTGCTTAATGAGGCGATTTGCAATATATTCAACAAAAAGAGTTGATGAAATCCCTTTAAATTAGGAATCTTGATATCTAGGATACTTTTTTAAAATTTTTTTTTTAAAGGAAGAACTCTATAATGAATCTCTATGCTCCCATGTTCACACAGTGCATGAAAACCATATAAGAGAAATGAGACGAAGAGAGAATTTGTGATACTTATTCAAGCCAAAGAATAAAGATATATGAATATATAGTACTAGGTCAGGTCTACAAGACAATATGAATTATTCCCATTGGGAAATTCATATAAAAGCTATTAGGCACCTATTTTTAAATAAAGGGCACACCTCGCCTTGAGCCTAGTCTCCAAGAAGACCTTCATTTTGAAGATGTAGGTTGACAGTCAATTGGGGCAGCAATTGTAATTGGTATGGTCTCATATCCATTGGGTATAGTTTTGGGTATGGCTCTTGTTTTAGTTGGCTCACTCTGAATAATGACTTATATTTATATATTGGATTTTCTAATATAGTACCCAGGTTAAGTTGAACCGCAAATCTATTTATGCATTAATTGTTTTTATTATTGTGTCATTATGCTATGCTAACTTTCTTCTCTTGAGTATAGAACATTTTTCTTTTTGTTGCTTGAATATCTGAGATGCAAAATTCATTTTGTGCTTTTTTTTTTTCTTTGTTTTTTTTCAAGCAGTAGACCAGATCTACTTGACGCTGCGCTGTTGAGACCCGGTAGACTTGATCGCCTTCTTTTCTGTGATTTTCCATCTCCACATGAGAGGTTGGATATTCTTAAAGTTCTTTCTAAAAAGGTTTGTGATACTTCCTACTTGATACATGTTTATATAGTTACTTTTTCAATCTTTTATTGAGCTCTGTATGTTACCTTAGCAGAGAGCATAAAAACCATATATACACCAAGAGATAAGAGGAAGAGAGAATTGAGTTGTGTCATGTGTGTTATCCAACCAAGGTACATTAATTTATAATGCTAGGTCTAGAAGAGAAAAGGAAATAGAGCCAATTTACAATAATTACTCAATTGGTCATCTAGTTGATTACTTCAAGCTATGGCTGATTGACACCCTAATTGTAGCTAATCAATAGATAGATTTAACACTCATTTGGAGCATAGATATTCTAATGCCCAGCTTGGAACATAGATATTGAAAAACTTAAATGATAATAGAACATAATAAAATAAAAATGGAAACAGATACTAATTCCTTCGGAGATTCTTTAAGATCCCCCACAAACTCAAGATGGGGAGATGAAGTAGTTTGAGGCCAAGTTTGGGTTTGGGATTGTATTACTTTGAAAATAATTTGTTTATAGCTTAACTTTATGATTAATCAACTTTACAAAAAAGTGGTGTAAGTATGGTAAATTTATTTGATAAAATTACTAAAATAGACGGCATTAAACAAAATGAAAAATAATCAAATAATATAATAATTATATGTTGAAAATTAAATATTATTAAAATAAATCTGAAATATATATATTTTAAAATATATTAAAAAAATAAAAACTTAAAATTGAAAATAAAGGAAATATAATTATTTTGAAATGGTGGAAAATGTATTTGATGAAATGATAAAAATGTATATCAATCAATTGGCATAATAATTGTATATTTAAAAATTAAATATAGTAATTATAGAATATAATTATAATATTTTTTTGAAAAGGAAATATAATTATAATAAATATTAAAAAAATTGAAAAAATTGAAAAACCTAAACTTCAAATGCCGGAGGTGGACGACGGTGGCGTTGGCGTCGTCAGGCGTTTTGCCTCCTCCGGCGACGCCGAATCCGGATCTGGATCCACCGACGAACGGAGACAATGACCATAAGCTGATCTGCACGGAGATGACAACCATAAGCTGCACGGCGAACGGAGACTGGTTTCACCGAGATGAGCTGATCTGCATGCGCCACTGGGCTAATTTCAGTCGCGGTTACCATCAACTTAGATCCGTCGTGCTTGCTTTCGGTGGCTTCCTTCGTCTGCAGCTTCTCTATTTGTGGCAGCTTTCCAGGCGTCCTGGGTCTGGTTCGAATTGAGCTCTGTTTTCGCAGATGATCGTTGGTGGATCTAGATCCGGCGTCGCCGGAGGTGGTCGTTATCGCTGGAGATTCCGGTCCTCCTCTGGCCTCGACGTCCGGCGGTGGCCAACATCTTTAAACTTTTATATTTTCTAGTTTTTTTGTTGAAGAGATTTTTTAGAGAAGAGATATTTTATTAAAATAGTGAGGACATTTTGGACATTTCATTAAAAAAATTCAGCTTCTGCTTCCAAAAGTAACCCCCACCCAACTTTTCAAAAACTGATTATTTGAGAAGCAAATTGTGAAATAAGTTACTTTTGGATGTTTACCAAACACCCATTTGCTTAAAACTTGAGAAATAAGTGATTATTTCTCAAGCAAAAACAATCCCAAACATAGCCTGAGTTTGCATAGTTCTAATGAGACGAAGAGAAGAGTGTAATCTGGAAAGAGAATAGAGTGTGCTGTCTTGAAGTTTCAAACTAATGGAGCTTATAAATCAGGTAGCAAGCTGTAAGAATGGCGTCCCCGAAATCTTTGTTGGCAGATGCCCGTGAAACATATGGTTCTAGCAAGTTCTAGAATATGAAAATTATTTCTTTTAGCCACAGGATGTTGTTGAGTATATGCACAGTTGGTTCAATTTTGGAGTTAGTATATTAAAAGGAGCATCGTTTAAATGAAGAATTATTTTGAAATGAATTAATGTAATTTTTTATAAATTAGTGCAGTTACCATTGGAAAACGATGTTGAGTTAGATGCCATAGCTCATCTAACAGAAGGATTTAGCGGAGCTGATCTCCAAGCACTGCTCTCAGATGCACAGCTTGCAGCAGTTCATGAAATATTGAACAATGCAACTAGCAATGGGTCTGGGAAAATGCCAGTCATAAATGATGCTCTTCTGAAATCTATTGCTTCCAAGGTAAGACCATCAGTTTCAGAAGCTGAGAAGCAGAGACTATATGGTATTTACAGGCAGTTTCTTGATTCAAAGAGATCTGTTGCTGCGCAGGTATTTCCTTCTCTCCGGATTACATTTAGCTTATTTCTTCATTTTGTAGACTTCTTACATTATCCTGTCAAACCAATTTTCTACAGTCTAGAGACGCAAAAGGCAAAAGGGCAACTCTAGCTTAGAAAGCAAAGCATCATTTTTGGGAGGTGGAACAAACTGTTCGTTGTAATTCTTACACAGGTGGATACAAAGTGACTTGTAAATCAATCTGAGAGAAGTGCTTGGAGATCAGCTCTTACCTTTAGTAACTATTCATTAGGATTGTAAATTAATGAATAGTTACAAGATAATGTTGAATTAGATGCCATAGCTCATATAACAGTAGGATTTTGTGGAGCTGATACAAAGTCACTATTCATTTGAATTGTAAATTAAATCGAGCTATCAATAGTGCAAGTCTTACCAAGTAACTTGTTAGCTCTTTCGTCTGCATTATAATTCTTATTTTTCTTCTATTTTATTTATTTATTGTTATTTTTCATTTCGAAACTTGGCTTATGGATTTATTGATGGATTTAATGGCAAAAACCCTTCTTGAATTTTTGTGTCATTTAGTTACAACTTCAGTAGAGTTTTTGAATAACAAAGAAGCTCTTTTAGATTTACTAAAAGAATCTCAAATCTTAGGCTTCTCCAAAAGCAGTTTTGAGTTCTTTTAAAAACCTTTAAAATGTAGGAAAAAAATAAAAATTGTGCTCCTCTTTCAATTTTTCATATCATATGGGCACAAGTGGGATGTCGAAATTGAACCGTGAAAAATTGTGCTCCTCTTTCAGGGTATAAGTAGGAAAGTAGTATGTATGGATGGACATTGGGGAAATGGGATGGAGATGGGTACCCATTCCCCAACCCCTTCTCCCATCATCCCCCATTTCCCAATTTGGGGAAAATGGGGATGGGGGAGGTATTCCCCCCTTCCCTTTTTTTCAATTTTTCCGTTTCTCTATTTGACTAAAAAATATATATTAAAAAAAAAAACTCCATGGTTATAAGTATAACATGAAAAAAAAAAATTCCAATATAAGGAAAAAAAAAAACCAATACAAAAACAAATAAAGGCCCCATAAATTTAGAGTTAATAAAGTATTTATACTAAGGGTTTAAATCGGAAAAGTAGGGAAATGAGGAAAATAATAATTATTAAAGGGCGAAAACCAAATAGTTCTTGATTTTTATTTATTTATTTTTTAATTCCAACTAATTTGTAACCTTTACGAAAGTAACCAAATTGGTTATCATGTTTTTCCTAAGTGACAAATTAATCCCTAACTTTTTAATAATACCAAATTAGTCATTTTTGACGGTTAATTTAGACCTTCGACTATAACTGAAATTAAGAAATTACTTTAATAACCCCATTTAAAATTTATAAATGAATGAATAATTTTTTTTTTTATAAAGAAATTAAGTTACAATTAAAAAAAAAAAAAAATTCTCTTAAACGTATTTGATGATCCAACGTAATTGGTAACACCACTTCAGAAAATTCACTGCATCCATCAAACAAAAAAGTGAAAAACACCCATGCGCATTGAGTTGCAAGTTTGTTTCTTCCACCCATCGATGATCTCCAACAGTGGTGGAGACCCAGGAATTGGATCTCCATGTTCCGATGGCTTCGCTAGAAAATAAAAATGGTTTCTTAGAGTATCTCCAATGCTGTGTCAAATTTTTATGTCAATCCTAAAATTTAGCATAGGGTGTAAAAATCATCCTCCAATGTAGTGCCAAATAATGTACCAAATTTGGCACAATAATAAATACTAATTTTTTAATTACAAAAATACCATTATATATAGTTTTTAAATGAAATAATGAATGCATTAATGGAACTTTGTATTAGAGCATTAAAAGAAATAATGAATGCATTAATGGTAGGTGTTTACTTTTATAATTTTAATTAATAAAATAATAAAAATAACATTTTAAATAGAATTGTATATTGGAACACAATGTTTAATTGATGTGTCAAATATATCATTTTACTATTTTTTGTACCAAATTTGACATTGACATTGACATATGTATTGAAGATGGTTTTAGAATAATAAAAATGGCTTCTTCTACGTAATATTAATATAAATATATAAGTTCAACCTCGAAAGTGACTTACAGTAAAATCCCTATACAATAATATTGTTGGAACCAGAGAAAATTATTATTTTAGAGGAGTTATTTATTTATCGATAAATGAATAATTTATTAATTTATCGATAAATTAATATTTATTAATTAAAAAAGATTCTCTCACTATGATCGTGTCGCATTAAAAGTTTGTCTTAATTTGGTATGATTATATACAATCATATACAAATAATAACCGGTGTACAATAAAATGCTCTTATTATTATTATATTTTTTTATCAAGATATATGCATGACTTATAAATAATATTTTTTTATCAAGATACATGCATGACTTATAAATAATAATAATAATAATAATAATAATAATAAACATAAACATAAACGATGGATGAAGTTAAACTATAAAATTCGATAGATGTTGAGAACCTTTTGAGTTATCCTAGTGAAAATGACACACCGATGAAATTGCAATTTAGAGATTATTTAAAAAGTAATAAATACGTCTATCAATTATGATCGTGATCTAAATGACAATTGTATTTTACTAACTGTTTCTCTAAAAATAATCAAATGTGGTGTATGCATTGCAATAAATTAAGGATGGTGTGTAGTTCAGTTTAGGTATAGTGAAAATACAAATGACATTAGATGCATTTTTTGAGATGAATTGAGCAAGGAAAAGATAATTGTAAGCAAAAAGTTCATTAATATATATTATGAACTTTGTATATG
The DNA here is from genome assembly GCA_035582765.1 of Acer negundo. NCBI lineage: Eukaryota > Viridiplantae > Streptophyta > Magnoliopsida > Sapindales > Sapindaceae > Acer > Acer negundo. The sequence goes on along the minus strand of CM069232.1, from coordinate 6,807,386 downwards.
CTATTTATTTTATGTAATTAACCAATTATTAATTTACATATTTGTTGGGCCTTAAAGGATTTCTTAAAAATTACTGTCTTATGATTTAGTGACGTTATTATTTTAGTCTATTAGCCTGAGTCGAAATCGAAAGATTTTATTATTTAAGTGAGATTATTAATTTAAGGAATATTCATTTATCAAGATTTTACTAGAAGCCTAACCATTTTCTTCACTTGTTTTGGCTCTCCCTCAAAACCCACTAATTTGATCAAACTTGAAAAACACAACAATTTGAACCACCGATTTGATTGAACTTTATAATTCCCTTTTTTTTTTTTTTTTCATTTCCTAAATCCCATATCATTTCAATCAAAACTAGTCACATACTCACATCACACCCTTAAACTATTTAAGCTACTGCAACAACCAAAACTGAATTCAACCTATCTTTTTCAAAATTTTAATATTAATTTTAGAGAGAGAAAGATTAGGTTTTAGAGAGAGAAATTTGTTAGAGAAGAGGTGAAGAATGGAAGAGACGGGGAAAAGCGTCCAGATTTTTTTTTAATTAATTTTATTTTACATTTTAAAATTAAAAAGATTGAAATATCCATTGGCCATCAAGTTTGACTAACAGAAGGTTAATGGAGGGATTTATTTGGTACTTGTGAAAAGTCAGGGACCTATTTTGTCACTTTTATAAAAGTCGTAAACTATTTGAACTTTTTAAAAAATAATCCAAAACCAATTTGGTAATCATCCATTATTAATTTTTTTTTGTGTGTGCAAGAAATAGGGAAATGAGGATGGGAGGGGGTCCCATCCCTAACCCCATTTGAATTTGGGGATGAAATTTATCCTCTTCCCCATTCCCCATTCCCCATTCCCCATCCCCCATTTGAGGATGATTTTTCCCCGAATTGAGGATGGGGATTTTAGGGGAAATGCTTATCCCTATACATATACAAGAAAACTTAGTATGCTTCACGAGATTGTAAAAGTTTAATACAAGAGCCCTGACAAGCAAATGAGCATGAGTTTTATTAATAAGAATTTACTAATTACTAAGGTACGATCTGAATCAACACGAGAAATGAACATACAAGTACCCTTCCATATACTAAAGGGAATGCTCAGTGGTGGACGAAGAATAACTTGTTGGATGGTTTGAACTTATTAGTGAAATTAAGTGATTGTTGTGCCATTGGAATTTTTATAACATGATAGAATTATTTATTAATTTTTTTTTTTTATTAACGAAAATATATAAAGGCAGAACAAGGAAGAAAAACATTGTAGGTTCCTCATATTTTGATTGGCTTATTTCTTTGACAAATCACATTTGAGTTTTAATTTGTAAAAGTAGACTAAACCTTCATTGTACATGATCAAGCTTCAAATGCACTCTTAAGACATCAAGCTTAAGAGCAACTTAAAGGTATATCACTTGTGCTTAACTCTTTGAAGAGCATTAGTTGCGCGCGCGCACACACACACACACATACACACACTTCTTCATGCATGCTTTGCTCATCTTGAATTTGTGTTACAATTCTTATATGTGTGCATTTTTTACACGTGCACTTTTTTGTTAGATCTAAGTATGGTTTTGTGTAATGTTATTCATTTCCTGATGTTTGATTGAAAATGTCCGCGTATGCACGATGTTGTGCTTATCTTAGCACGATGAGTGTCCTCTTGAGATGGTCCTAGTTCGCGGGTCAATTTTTACAGTTCCATACTAGCAAAGTCATCCGCGAAGTCATCTCTGGTGTGTTTCTGGTCCTAGTTCACGGGTCAATGTTCGCGGTTCCATACCAGTTAAGTCACCCGCGAAGTCATCTCTAATGTGTTTATGATCTCAGTTTGTGGGTCCCTACCCACGAAGCCATCAATGAAATCTCCCCCATAGTTTTTTCTAGTCCTAGTTCGTGAGTGTTTCGCGAGTCCCTACCCGTGAAGTACCCTGTTTTTGCCTTATGCTTTCAAAGCGACGTAGTTTCACTTAGAGCTAATTTATATACCCCATATTCTCTCTACTTCGTTTTCAAGAGTCCAAAATCCTATATTTGAGAGACTTAATGTTTTTTAAGAGAGAGAGAGAGAGAGAGAGAGAGAGAGAGAGAGAGAGAGAGATTCCTAAGAACTCACCTTTACTCAACCAAACACATTCCCACGAGCATCTAGCATCATTCAATCATCATCTAATCATGGGTCTTCTTGTTTTCCTTGACTAGGTAATTTGATCATGCCCTAGAACCTCTTGTTTCATTCTTATGTTCATGTTTGCCTAAGAATAGCATTTATTTTGTGATTAAATGCATTACTCTTTGCTTAATGTTGTTTCTTACATGTTTGAGTCTTTATTTGTTGGTTGAGATGGGTTACTCTTTGATAGCTTGTATTTAGAATAATATTGCCCTTATAGCTAAATCTTCATGCATTGCATTTAGATATTGATATTTAGGATTGTTTTTATTGCCATCTTAAATCCCTAGATAAGCATTTGATGTTTGCCTAGCATTAATTGCATTTAGAATATTTTCATATTCACTTAGGTTGCTTAATCTCTTCATTGACTTAAGTCTTGTGACTAAGAGTGTTAGTGCACAAGCAATTGGTCTAGAATCACAATAAAAGGTTTGCGGGTAGTGGTGGTTTGTTAGTGACTGAGAATTGTGTGACTAAAGATCAACCTAAGTTGTAAACATCATTACATATAGTGGATTTGAGGACCGTGTGTGGCTAGATAGATAACCCGTGGGTTTTGCCCAATTCGAGGGTTTCTTATATAAATCAATTGACGTGTTTTTATTGTTTTTCGCACTTTAATTACGTCGATTGCTTGCTTGTTATATTTGGGTATTGTTAAAATTGATTAAGTCGAAAAGTTAGTAATTAATCAATTAAAACCTATTCACCCCCCTCTAGGTTAGTTTAGACACATATTATTTATTTTCAATTAAAAGGATTGATCATTTTGGGCGGACCTCTCCACGCACGGAGGGTGAGACTCCATCCAAAAATGATCTTCACCAATGGACAACTCATACTTTGTAAGGTTATGGGTGACAACATTCGTGTTTCTAGAAGCAAAAGATATTGAACCTCCCAACACACGACGACCATCCCTTTTAAAATCCTTGTTGCCTCTGTAACTTAAGAGGAACAACTCGCTAAAAGCTCTGCGCAACTGCCGTCATCACCTAGCCAATTTGATCTCGGATTAACATCCCTAGACCCACATGCTGAGAACGAATCTTAAGAGTTGCATTAGTGATTAATTTATAACATCCCTCACTTGTAGGTGCCCATTTGATAGAATTCTATTGCACCAACCTCCCTCTATCCCCTTCTTGAAAATTGGTTACAGAAAATGCAGCCAAATATGCCTTGGACCAAGGAAGTATCTCTTCTAACTTACGAATTCCACCTCAATGCACTAGGTGATTACATAAAAACCAATCCCATTACAAAAAAAACACACAGCAAAATCAGCTATTCTTCCCTTAACCAGTGCACACAATCACTAAAAACAATCATGGAAGTTCCCCATATCACCATTATTCCAACTTTTTAAAACTCCAAACATCGTCCGCACAACTTTCAAACCTGAACATCGCCACAACACATGAACGGTAGTCTTAAAAGAATTAGAGCAAATAGGGCACATACCACTCACTAGAACCTTTCTTCTAGCCAGGTTGACTAAGGTAGGAATCCAATCGTGGCACGCTCTCCAGAGGAAGATCTTAATCTTTGATAGCACCTTCAGCTTCCAAATTTTCTTCATGCATATTTCATATCCTTGAAAACCAGAATAAGACACCAATGTTTTTAATGAAAAACTCACCTTGTAACCGAACTTAAAAGTGTACTTTCTATCCTTAGTAAAATGCCAACAAAAGGAATCATCCCTAAAAGTAACACTAGTGGGAACATACATAATGTTAGGATTATGCTCAATAGCAAGAGTGTAATGTTGTAATTAACAATCTTTTTCATATTAATAAAGAGATTTCTGGTTTAACAAATCGTATAGCATTTATAGTTTATATTATAATTGTCAAAGTAAATAATCATAAGGTCTAAAGACTATGGGAAAAGAAGAATTGTTCGTACATCTGGATATGTATGTGGTAGACACAATTCTTTAGTTAGTCTTGAATATTGTTCACAACTTAAGTTAAAGGTTGGGCACCTTTATCTTGTTAAAGTTGTAGAATTCTTTTGCTAGCATTTGAGTGGGATCAAATGAGATATGATGAGTCTAAAATCATCGGAGTGTCTTCGAGCAAAAGGATCTAGTGCACTGGGTGCATTGAACTGGATCACAATGAAAAGCTTTATCTAGAACCGTCAATAGATAATAGTCTTTTCATTATCAGGACAATCGGAGAGTCTATCTTAATCCTGAGATAAATGATGGACTTATGGTTGCAAGTGATATCATTTGAGTTATCAATGAGTACGATTATATCGCATAGTCTATCCTCGATAGTTTGGTGATATTCATTTGTTAATCGATAGAGGACTTCATTTATAGATATGGACATCGTGGCTCCATTTAATTAAATGAGAGTATAATATCATCATATGGATGTTTTGAGGTAATTGGATATTAAATCTCAACGTTGAGTTTTCGATAGTGTCTATTGAAAACATGGCTTCTGGACAAGTCAAAATATCCAAGTTCAAAACGTGGTCATATGAGTAAATATGGTAACTTGGAGAGTTATAGGCGGTCTATGAACTCTTGGCGATTACTGATATTAATCACGAGGATACACTATCTCCAATATGATTGTCTAGGGTATGAATGAGGAGCATCTTCCTTTTCTATCTTTATTTAAGAGTTCAGTTTTAGCTCTTTAGTGGAATGAGTTAAAATTAATGGATCGGACCTAAGTGAATCATTTGTTGATTGTGATTAGGTTATGTCTATTGAAGCTTAAATTTAGATGGTCCGCCAAGATCCCCAATCCACACGGACTTGCATGGATCACTTGATATATTCTACCGGACCAATTTAAGGGTCCATCTAGAATTGCATTTAATATATTAAGAATATAATTTGCACATTATTTAAGTAATGGGCTGCTCAATTATATTAATATATTAATGAAAGACATGTGGGCTTGTTTCTTTTAGTAAGAATGGGTCTGGTTCACATGTGGGCTTTTTATTTAAAGTCCAATGGATTAAATGAAATAAGAAAATAATGTTAGGCTCAATCTTAATCAAGTGGGGCGGCAAGGTTAAAATTTTAACCTAAAATATTATTTTGTTTCATTTGTTTTAATTAAATAAGAATTAATTAATTTATTGATTAATATTTTAATTAAAGAAACAAATCTTTCCTAAAAGTAAAAGACTTATTTGACAAGGAAATAAATAAATTAGTTTTATTTATTTAATCAAATAAGGAGTCTTTTTATTTAGTCAAAATAAAAGAATAAAAATCAAGGAGTTCGATTAGGGTTTGAAGTCTATTAAGTTGAAAAGAATTAGGGTTGAATTTAAGTCACCCTATATAAGTGACATTATAGAATTCGGCCAACCCTAATCTTAGACTACATAGAATTCGGCAACCCTAAAGGAAAAAGAAGAAAAAATTCGGCCAACCTATATATGTGTTCTTATAGGGTTCGGCCACCACAATCTATTGGTGCTTGAGTTTTTTATTTCTTTCTTCTTCTTCTTAATTCCAAGAGAGAGTTTTTATTCTAAAAAGACAAAAGAGAGTGTGAAATTATTCTTTGATAGTATACTATTGCTTAATCATCAATAAGCTTGTGTATACGATATCGATCTAGGTTCACGCGAGTTTCGATCATTAGATTGAGAACTCAAAAGTGACCGGAATAATTTTTGACATTCTTTTGATTGTTTTGTGACTAACAAAGAAAAGAAAGTTTTTTTGTTTGGTCCATTCACAGTTTTGCAATTCAAAGAAAAGGGAGACCACGCTCCTAGGTGATCCACGTTCGTGCTCGGATTGAAGGTCTTGCGGATTACCATCGACGTAAGTCAATCGGATTACGCGACAAAAGGTAATTTACTTTTGTTAACATATATGCATGTTTATTGATTAAAAGGGTTTAAGGTTCATAAAGGAAAAATTTTAAAAGTCACTAAAACGTTTTTAGTATCGCTTCCGCTGCGTTTACCACTTTTATTTATTATTTTTCCCTACACATAATAACCTAAACATCCTCATCAATAAAGATATCTTGAAGCAACGTAGCATTCAAGGAGCCCAAATTTATCTTCAGCTAGCTCAATAACTAATAGTCTTCACGAACTTTTGGAGTGAACACCTTAATAGTTACCAGATGCTAAATCCATCTATCCTCAAAAATATAAATTGAAGTGCCAGTTCCCACACGCCTCCAGTAGACCATGACCCCAAAAAATCCTTTCCACAAAAGAGATCCCTTGTTTTTAATCTTAGCGTGCGTGAAAGTACTCGACGAAAAGTAACATCCATAGAGAACTCAGGCTACCAACGAACCAGGATTCTTTTCCAACCTCCACCCTTGTTTTGCAAGCAAAGCTCGATTAAATATTATTAGATCCCTAAATCCTAGCCCCTCATCCACCTTATCTTTGCACAAATTTAACTAGCAAGCCCAATGAACTTTTCGATCCTTATCCGTACTTTCCCACCAGAATCGGTTCATCAATTTATGGATCTAAAAAATTAGACCTTTCGAAAGTTGAAAGAGGCTTATCAAATAAGATGGAATAGATTGAAGTATAGCTTTAATTAAGACAAACATGGCAAGAAACAAATGGTAAATACTTAATGTAAGACATATTGTAACTATGTTGCCTTAGAACTCAAAATAGAATACTAGTTAAGAGTGTATAAATCATAATCATTGTTACCATCAAGATTAGATTGAGATTCTAAAATATGGCATAGTTGCACTTCAATCTCAGCTTGAAAGTGATATGAGGCACCAAGCCAGCATAGTGAGTTGATTAAAATGTCTTTCTCTTTTGGATCATTGGCCGAATCAACTAACATGTCTTTCACCTTATCTTTACTTTGTCTTATTTATGTTTGATCAATTCCTACAGAAATGACAGAAAATAAACTTATAATTAACTAAAAATGCAAGATAATATAATTAACTAAAGTAAGAATTGAATACATATAAAAGAAATGCTAGTATGCTTCACGAGATTGTAAAACCTTAATACAGGAGCACTGATCAGCAAATGATCTTGAGTTTTATTAATTAGAATCTACTAATTGCTGAGATATGATCTAAAGCAACATGGGAAATGGATGTATGAGTATCCTTCCATATACTAGATCGAATGCTCGGTGGTGGATGAAAAAAACCTTAGCGAAAGTAAGTGATTGCTGTGCCATTGGAATTTTTATAACATGATAGGATTAATTGTAATAATAAAATGCTAAAATAGTGGTTGATATAGGATGAGGATGGAGTGCATGATAGAATAAACCGTGCCAACTTAGCTCAATTTTGTACAAGCACGGCATAGCACAACTGATAAATACTTACCATAAGACATTTTGTAATCACGTTACCTTAGAACTCAAAATGGAAGACTAATAGTGTATGAATAATAATAATTATTACCATCAAGATTAGATTGAGATTCTAAAATATGACAGAATTGCACTTCAATCTTAGCTTGAAAGTGATATGAGGCACCAAGCCGGTATAGTGAGTTGACTGAAAGGTCTTTCTTTTTTGGATCATTGGCCGCAACAACTAACATGTCTTACACCTTATCTTTAATTTGTCTTCCATATGTTTGATCAAATTCTTACAGAAATGACAACAAATCAATGTATAATTAACTAAAAACACAAGATAATATAATTAACTAAAATAAGAATTGAATACATATAAAAGAAACCCTAGTATGCATCACGGGATTGTAAAACCTTAATACAAGAGCTCTGATCAGTAAATGATCTTGAGTTTTATTAATTAGTATCTACTAATTGCCGAGATATGATCTAAAGCAACATGGGGAATGAATGTATGAGTATCCTTCCATATACTAGATGGAATGCTCGGTGGTGGATGAAAAATAACTTGTTGGATCGTTTTGACTTTTGACATATCAGTGAAAGTAAGTGATTGTTGTACCATTGGAATTTTTATAACATGATAGAATTAATTGTAATAATAAAATGCTAAAATAGTGCTCGATATAGGACGAGGATGGAGAGCATGATAGAATAAACCGTGTCAACTCAACTCGATTCCATACAAGCACGACATGGTACAACTGATAAATACTTACCACAAGACATTTTGTAACCACGTTGCCTTAGAACTCAAAATGGAAGCCTAATAGTGTATGAATAATAATAATTATTACCATCAAGATTAGATTGAGATTCTAAAATATGACATAATTGCACTTCAATCTTAGCTTGAAAGTGATATGAGGCACCAAGCCGGCATAGTGAGTTGATTGAAGTGTCTTTCTCTTTTGGATCATTGGCCACAACAACTAACATGTCTTTCACCTTATCTTTAATATGTCTTCCATATGTTTGATCAAATTCCTACAGAAATGACTGCAAATCAACGTATAATTAACTAAAAATGTAAGATAATATAATTAACTAAAATAAGAATTGAATACATATAAAAGAAACCCTAATATGCATCACGAGATTGTAAAACCTTAATACAGGAGCTTTGATCAGCAAATGATCTTTAGTTTTATTAATTAGGATCTACTAATTATTAAGATACAGTCAGAAGCAACGTGGGAAATGAACGTTTGAGGATCCTTCATATACTAGACGGAATGCTCAATGGTAGAAGATGAATAACTTGTTGGATGGTTTGGACATATTAGTGAAAGTAAGTTGAAAGTAAGTGATTGTTGTGCCATTGGAATTTTTATAGCATTATAGAATGCATTGTAATATTAAAATGCTAATATAGTGCTTGATATAGGACGGGGATGGACTGCATGACAGAATTAATAGTGACAATTCAACATGATTTCGTATAAGCACGACATGACACAACTAATAAACACTTACTACAAAACATATCATAACCATGTTGCCTTAGAACCTAAAATAAAAGACTAATAATGTACTCATCATAATCGTTATCATCACCAAGATTAAATTGAGATTCAAAACTATGACATAGTTGCACTTAATCTCTGCTTGAAAGTGATATGAGACACCAAGCCAACACAGTGAGTTGATCGAAATGACTTCCTCTTATTGATTATTGGTCGCAACAACTAACATGTCTTTTACCTTATCTTTGATTTGCCTTCCATTTGTTTGATCAAATTCCTATAGAAATGATAGCAAGTTAACATATAATTAACTAAAAATGCAAGATAGTATAATTAACTAAATTAAGAATTGAATACATATACAAGAAACCCTAGTATGCATCACGAGATTGTAAAAACTTAATACAAGAGCTCTGATCAATAAATGATCTTGAGTTTTATTAATTAGGATCTACTAATTACCGAGATACGGTATGAAGTAATGTGGGAAATGAACGTATGAGGATCCTTCCATATACTAGAGGAAATTCTCGATGGTGGACGAAATATAACATGTTGGATGGTTTTGACATAGTAGTGAAAGTAAGTGATTGTTGTGCCATTGGAATTTTTATAGTATGATAGAATTCATTGTAAGAATGAAATGCTAATATAGTGCTTGATATGGGACGGGATGGAGTGCATGATAGAATTAATCGTGCCAACTCAGCATGATTCCGGACAATATGACACGACACGATTGATAAATACTTATTGCAAGACATTTCGTAACCATGTTTCCTTAGAACTCAAAATAGAAGACTAAATAGTGTATAAATCATAATCGGCACTGAGCCGGGGCACCAGGGGCGCCCGCCTAGGGCCCAGAGAAAAAAAGGCCCAAACAGGGCACGTTTTGTTTATTTTTTTTGCTTTAGTGTTTAATGGAATTGTATCGGTTCAGATAGAAAGGCCCAAAAAATTTGTTGTTTTTTAAAAACCTAAACATTAAAAAAAAAAAAACACAAAAAACAAATGGACCAATTATCTGATGTCCCATTCGTTTTATTAGGCATTTGGATCATTAGTTTTGGTGGATACATCTCAGCTCCATCTTTCCTTTTATTTTCATTTATTTTTTTCTTTTTATTTTTATGTCTTATTATTTGTGCCAACACTCTCTCCGTCTCTCTCCATCTTTCTTCATCTTCTTCATTCATTTTCGCTATGGGTTTCAAAGATGAGTTCCAGCACCTGATTTTCGACTGTTCGAAATGCCAGAAGGCTAGCTAACGTATTTCCGGCAATTAATCATATCGGCTAATTATTCCAATTACTTGAACACTCACATGGGGCCTATTTTTTACATTTTCGCCATGTGCCTCAGATAAGTCAGGACCGGCTCTAATCATAATCGATATCAACACTGAGATTACATTCAAATTCAAAAATAATACATAGTTGCACTTCAATCTCTGCTTGAAAGTGATATGAGACACCAAGCTGACACAGTGAGTTGAACGAAATGACTTCCTCTTCTGGATTATTGGCCGCAACAACTAACTTGTCTTTCACCATATCTTTAATTTTCCTTCCATATGTTTGATCAAATTCCTATATAAGTGACAGCAAAATCAACATATAGTTAACTAAAACCGCCATATAATATACTAAAATAAGAATTAAATACATATTAGGATGTCAAAATTGAACCGTGAAGCTATTAACAGCTCATGAAACAAATTAATTGAAGCAACTAATACTATAAAGTAGCTGCATAGTCTTGACCAATTTGCAAGATCATCCAATGTAATTGAAATAATTTAATTCGGGGATTCAAATCCAATATAGCATCTACACAACAAATGCAATGAATCAGTCATTTTAAAGGAAAGATCCCAACTAAAGTGTTTCTATTGAAACTTGAAATGCTATTGATTTGGTCCTAGTGTTATAATTGGAACATGAAATGCTATTGAATTTGTCCTGGTGTTTCAATTGGAACATGAAATGAGATTGAATTGGTTCTAGCGGAAGAGAAGAGGCGGTTTTCAATTTTGGAAAAGGATCCAATGACTTCGAAACATTTAAACAATCCATATTATGCAAATTCAGCATATTCTAAATCATATTCACTGTTTATGCTACTTGTTTCCACATATCTCCTAAACGCAGGGAACTTCACATCTACCGGAAGCTTATAGTTTTGCAGATTCCACATAGATAGATTCCAATCGTTACAAAATCTCCACAAAAAAAGTTTGATCTTGGAAGGGATCTTAGTTTTCCATAAATATTTCCACCAGGATTCCCTCCCACTCAAACATGAGCTAGACAGTTTATATGGACCATCTCGACTACCTTGTAGCCACTTTTAACCGAGTAGTTGCCATCCTTTTCAAAATGCCATTGTAAAGACTCTTCCACGAGCAAAGACCTCGACAGAAAATTGAGTATACCTTGTACACATAACGTTTGACTAATGTTACAATGTGAAGAGTAACACTAATACTAGCCAACTCAAAAAATTATCCCAAAAACTAACTCAAATAATGTGGCAAGTAGTTTATGCTTTTTCCACATCATCCCATGATTTGTGTAGTAATGACAACTCACTTGAAACATTATTTAGGTTGAGTTTTGTATTAATTATTTGGGTTTATAGTATTGCTCCAAAGTAAAAAAATGTTCCTTACTTAAAATATAGGGCTGACATGGCTTGATATATGGGAAACAAAAATTCAACCCCAAAAAATTAAGTAATTTTAAATCCACCTCAAATCAATTTCTACTTCTTCCTCCTTTGCCGCTACCACAAGTGTCATGACAGCGGCGAAACTTGTCAGAGGAGGCTCACGACCTTCCTCCTTTACATGGAGTATATCTATAATTATTGAAACATTTGGGTTTATTTGGTCTTTAATTATGTTTTATGCACAAAAAGGATGATTTTACCCATGGACTACCCCTTGATTGTTAGTCAAATTGTTAAGTCAACGTTCTTTTAAGGAGATTTGTGTAATAAAAGGAAAAGTTGAATATATTCGTATAATTTCACCTAAAGTTAAGGGTGTTGTGCAATTAACCCTATAAAATGATGGAGTTTGTTTTTAGAGCGAATTACACCAACCTCCCCTAAGGTTTGCTAAATTACATATGAAAACGACTTTATCATTAACTAACACTTACCTCCCCTCTCGTCAAATTTTCAAGTGAAGTAGATCCCTTGCTACACGAATCGACCATCTCGTCCGTCATAGACCTCCTCCAACTAAGGAGTACATACAGTCTGCGGCTCTTGACAACTGCTTGGTCCCAGCCACTTCGGCCGAGCAGTATGTTGATCTCGAAATAGGTCAACCTTTGATTGATCATTGGATCAGAGAAGGATACTCTCACCTCCATATTGGAGCTGTCAGAATCATCCTCACTTTACATGGCCGAAAAGGATTACCTGTTACTGCTCGTGTTGCTCTCCTTAACACCATCTATAAGGAATATGAGCATGCAGTTATTGGTACTTGTCTATCTACGCTCCATGCTAGTAGTATATCACTCACATACTACCCTAATTTCAATATCCCTTTGAGAGATGCCAACCTTCACAACTGCCTCAAAATACAACTTCAGATCTTGGGAGCACCCATGCTACTAAATTCTTATATGGAAACTCTCCATCACTAGATCGCCTACTGGCTTCAAGATCATGCCCTTGATCTCCCCATTCCTGGCCATAATGGTGATACTATCTTCATCAAGGCTGAACGTGAAGATGAAGTTCCCACCATCATCCAGGTTCCAAAACAACTGCCTCGAGACAAACTTAAAGAAATCATGCCTCTCAAATGGATCACAAACTATGAGAAGGCTTTTCAGAACACAACTCCTGTTGTTGCTTCTGACACCAAATATATCAAGGAAAATGATGGCTCCATTAAGACGGTTTATGAACCTCTCTCTAACACAAATTTTCCTTCCAGCTCCAAACTTAGTGCTCCTCCTGTGTTTCAGGCACTAATGATCCAACCAGTCACTACTGAAGATGACATCCTTATCCATAGCTTTAAAGCCAATGGATCTCCGATCTACACTGATAAAATAAATGGTCATTTCATTTGGGACGACGACCCCAACATGTACGATGCTGACTGCACCTGTGGTGACTGTCTACCAGATCTTACTCCATGTAAAACTGTTTGCAAACAATACAAACCAGATGATCCAGAAAGCCCATGGATAGGTTTAAAACCTACCAAAAAGAAAGCCCTTCCAATTTATGACAGAGCTTTACAAATCCTTCGATCAGAAGGTCTTTTACCTTTACCTGCCAATGTTACTCCATCTTTGCCTCCACCTATACCCTGTTATATGGCTTCTAACTATGACCAAAACTTTCCTCCTCTAGAACCCTTTTCAAACCCTGAAAAGAATCGGTTTTCCAGACCTTATGTTCAAACTTCTGAAGTCTTACCTGATGGTTCCCTCAAACAACCTACCCAAGCTGAGCAAGTTCTTAATTGGCAAACTCACAATGCCAAAGTGCAAAAGAGAGTTCTCAACTATATTGATCAGAAGATCGACCAAGTCACACACCATGTATCTCGACATGAGAATTAACTCCAAAGTCTCGATACTGTCTTCCGTGATATGTTTTCTGATCTTCAAGCCCAGATCGCCAAACTTGACGCTGATCTTCACCGTTATATCAACCATGGATATTTCGGCCCAGAGTTTGATAAAAAGAAAGAGAAATCAGACGTCTCAAAGACCAATTAGAACAAATGAACAAATGAATGATACCTGCCACCGCCATGGTATTAAAACCATGGTGGTGGCAGGGAGCCTTAAAACGTCCTTGTTTTAGTATTAGTGTTTTCCCTTCTTGGCGACCTTCTCATGGTCTAAACAGGGTACTCATAAAGCAACTTGACAAAGACGATTAAGGACCTTAAGCCAAAGAATCAAATTCCCATTTCTGATGTGCATGATCCTCAACTAGAGGTAAGCACAGAGCATACTAGGACTATTACAGGCTGTTTATTATCTCACAAAGAAATATTGAAGAAAAGGAGAGAATACTTAGAAAGTCATGATTTTGAAACACACAGATGTTATATCTAATTTTTGATGATTTTACAAATAGATATCATCTCCTTTTATAGAAGAGATGATGAAGAACATCCAAATTAATGTACAGTTACATGCCAAACTCGTGGCATATAAGATGACTAACATAATAGTACAGCCACCGACACAATAAAGCACATCGACACCATAAAGCACACACATTATACATATGTATACACTAAAGTACACTTGCGATTACATATGTAATTATTACACATAAGAAAATAAAGCACCCACGTTCTTTATGCATAATTATAGGGCAAAGACAAAGTCACAGGCTTGATAGGTTGCAAGTGGCATGATATTAGTCATCTGATATTCCAGCTCCACAAATGTGACAAAGTCATGTGTCACGCTCGATGGGGTTTTGTGGGTGGTCTAGAACAGAGTCTTGGAATGGATGCCAACTTAGACCAGGGTCTTTGATGACATTAGGGAAAATATAACACTGATGGGGTAGAAGTCCATTAACGTCGCAAAGGAAATTGAGCAATGAGATATGGAGATTCTAAGGGTATAGCTTAGGATAATCATATTTGGTGTGCCATTCATAGCAAACGTTTAACGTCCAAAGAAGTCTCTTGTGAGGGTTGAAACGATAGGGTCGATGGAATATCCAAATGCAAGAAACCGCCGAGGCAGATTTCTTATCAAGTTTCCATAGATTATGATAACCCATGAGTTTGGTGAGTTCGGACCGCCAAAACGAAAGGGAATTGAACCATGTTAAGAAAGTCATGAGGAGAGAATCTTTCTGAGAGAGATCATGGACAAAACCATATAAGGCTTGGAGGGGGAAAATAACGGCATGATGGCGGAGTACAGACATGCACCATAGAAACCATAAAACCTGAGGGGTGAAAAGGTAAAAGGGAGGCATTAAGAAAGGGTCTAAGAATGACCTGTTGTTGTTGGAGAATTCATGTCGAACACTTTGGCTCTGGATTTGGGCTAAATAGGTCCGTAAATGGGAGTGAGCGAATTCTTGGATACATGCAAGAAAAGGTTATGTATCAGGAGGAATTATTTCTAGCAGCTCTGGTGGATAAGACCTCATTGTAGGATTTGGGAATGAGGAGGATGATGCTGATGTAGCCATGAGGATGAGAGGTATATGGCTGTAGGAGGTGATGAGATGAATAGTTGATGGTCGAGAGAGCATATCAGCTATTATATTGTGTTGGCCCTTCACGTGTCGAATAGTGAAATCATATCAGGAAAACCAATCTTTTAGTCTCAATAGTTGAGGATTGGGTGGAATCTTATTTCGAAATTCAAGGACCTTACAATAGTTGAGGATTGGGTGGAATCTTATTTCGAAATTCAAGGACCTTAGAAAAGGACGAGTTGTCCATTTCAACAATAAAGTTTTTTGTCTTGAGATGAAAATCAAATTTATGGATTCCATTTTTGACAGCGAGAATCTCCTTGTAGATTGTGTGGTAGTGCTGTTGGGCATCTTTAAATTAGCCGCTAGCATGTCTACAGTAACTTTTTTGTCCGTCTTTTTTTTGAATGAGAATGGCCCCCCCAACATGTGTCACTAGCATCGGTTTGGAGGATGAGTTGACATGTTGATGGAATAGTGAGGGCTGGAGGAGATTGGGTAATCTCTTTGAATTTGGTAATAGCATCCGTGTGACATTTGTCCTAAGGAGGAGGATTTTTCTTTAAGAGAGCTGAGAGGACTGAAGTGTATCTCGTCAAGTGGGGCAGGAAATCTCTGATAAAGTTGATTATACCAAGAAATTGTTGAACTTACTTTGTGGTCAAATTGGAATAAGGGAATTCTAATAGTTGATTGGCTAGATGAGGGCCTGAGTGGTATTTTCCATTTGAAATGTGCATGCCCATGAAATCGATATTTGTTTGTCCTATTGAACTCTTTTTGTCAGAGAGCATGATTTCGTATTGGTTGATCAGATCATAGAATTGATGAAGGAGATGGTTGTGAGAATCTTCATCAGAGGAGAACAATAAGATATCATCGATGTAAATCAGAGCAGAGTGGATAATAGGATGGAAGATCTTAGTGATGGCCTTTTGGAATAATGAAGGGGCAGTTTTAAGGCCAAAGGATAAAACTGTCAATTGATATTGGGCATTGGGAAGACAAAATGCTGTTTTGTACCTGTCATCTAAATGAATACCAATTTGCCAGAAAGGTCCTTTGAGATCAAACTTGGAGAATATAGTAGCACCAAGGAGTTGGGAAAACAAAGTATTGGTCCTAAGAACTGGAAATTTGTCATCCCTAAGAAAGAGATTGAGGGGTTTGTAATCAATGACTAATCTCTTTTTTCCCCGAAGTTGTTCAGCTCGTTTGTCAACATAAAAAGCTTGACATGCCTAGGGCGAAGAGGTAGGTTCAATGAGTCTTTGCTTAAGTAGTTCATCACATTCAGCATTGGCCATATTAAGGTCGAAAGGAGACATTCCAGAATGAGAGGCCTTTGTCGGGTTGACATCTTCATTAAGCTTAAAAGGAAGCTTAATAAAGAAATCTGGATTTTTCCATAGAGGATTTGGATGATGGAAATCAGCATGACTGTTGGTACAGAATTGTAAGAGCTTGTGTTGAATTGTCTGGAAAGAGGGTTGGATGTCAGACAAGGGAAAGATCTTTGGAATACTGGAGAATGCTTTGAAGTTTCGTTTGTATCTGATTCCAGTAGGGAGGATGCGAAGAGACTTGAATTGACAATAAACATCCAAACCAATGAGGATATCTTTGTCAGGAAGTGGGGTTCCAATGACACGTGTCCAAAGGGTGTAGGATGGGAATATCTTGAGACTAATCTTAGCTTTTGTAATCAGATTAGTCGTGAATATCTTCCCATCAGCAGCTTTAAAATATCGGACATGAGACTTCCAAGCATCAGGAGGAAGAATCTTAGGATTCATCATGGTAGTGATGGAACCAGTGTCAATGTAGGCAATGATATCAATAGGATTGGCATATTTGTCAGGAAGTATTTGGATTGGGACTTGAGGTCCTGGTTGTGCATCGAAGTGCGTCGCTTGGAGAGAGACAGGGGTTGCCTTGTAGGAGATTGGAAGAGAATCAGTCTCAGAGAGACTTGAATATTCTGAGTCGGAAATGGTGGAGACGAAATCTGTAGCTTGTAACACAAATGCTGTATTGTCATCATCATGGTCTTGTTCGGAGAAGATAGATTCAATATCGGCATCAGATGGAACATCATCTGCTAGCTGTTGGATTAGCTTAGCAGACTTAGCCTTTTTATTAGGACATTTTTTTTGCATAATGTCCCTTTTGTCTGCACATAAAACATTTTTGAGACTTGTTCCATGCATGTCGGGATTTCTTCTTGAAGAATTTGAACTTCTTCTTGCCTTTTCGCTTGGTAGACCAAAAATGCTTATCTTTCTTGGTCTTGCAAATGTATTGCTCTGAGGATTTGCATTTGATCTGGTACGAGGGTTGTTTACATTGGACTTTGTACCGTTTTCTTTCTTTGAGCATCTTAGAGAAAACCTTTAGAGTGGCACGAAGTTTCTCCAAAGCACTTAGGGAGAACATATGGATTTCACCTAGTGTGATGTCAGTAAAGGGTCTACCAGAGGAATCTATCTTTCTGTGTAATTCATCTTGGAGCTCAGTTGGAAGAGAATTCACATAAACATTCTTGAGACTCTGGTCATTGATGCCTCCAAGGATGTGATATCTGCTAGACATGCGTTTGTAATGAAAATCGATGTCTTTCTTTCTGAGTGAGCAACAACGCATCTCAAAGAACTCTTGCCTAGCTTGCTTATAGAATTGGTCAGGATCTCCAAGAAATTCTCTGAAAATGAAGCCCATAACTACGGAGGTTGAAGCTGCTCGAACAATTTGTAATTGGCGATACTCTCCAAGGGCTTGATACCAATCTCGAAGAGAACCGGTGAATCTGGAAACGAATTCTCTGAGGATTGTTTCTTGATTGTGTTCAGATTTGGCCATTTGGAGGTCAAGCCAAACACTCATTTCCGAGATCTTCTTACGCCATGAGTCTGGGTTTGAATCTCCGAGATCAAACCAAGGACCATTAGTAGGTCTAGATCCATGAGGTTGTCCGGGGACCTGGTGTTCTGGTGGTTCTTCAATAATAGGCGGAGGTTCAGTTTAGGATTCGTCAGGGGAGCATAAGTTTAGGTGGACGGCTGTGGATCTGTTCGAGAGGCCATAAAAACTTGTGTGAGATCAGCAACTTCAGCTGAATCAGAATGCTGTTAGGTGGTTGTGGTAACGACGTCAGAGGTGTACTGAGAGGAGTACTAGGAAGAGGTGTCTGACGAGGTGTCAACATCTGATTCGTCTGATGGAATGAATCTATTGGAAGTATGGAGGGGATGCTGAGAAGCATACAGTATTGGGTCAATTGGTGGAGCAGGCTGTTTGTTTCTCTGTCGGGAAGAAGAGGGATTGGAAGTAGGTTTCCGTAGTGGAGAGGATAGCGGAGGATACTTGCGAAATAATTCATTAGTGAATTTGAAATACTAAGAAGTTTCCGGAGGTCTGAAGGGAGGAGAATATGGAGGAGATGTAGGAAAGAACAAAGACTGAGAAGAAGAGTAAGGTTTTGGTCAAATTTGGAGGTAGTGGAGAATGAGTGGTCTCTGTTCATTTGTTATAATTGGTCTTTGAGACCTCTGATTTCTTTTTCTTTTTTATCAAACTCTGGGCCGAAATATCCATGGTTGATCTAACGGTGAAGATCAGCGTCAAGTTTGGCGATCTGGGCTTGATGATCAGAAAACATATCACGGAAGACCGTATCGAGACTTTAGAGTTGATTCTCATGTCGAGATACATGGTGTGTGACCTGGTCGATCTTCTGATCAATATAGTTGAGAACTCTATTTTGCACTTTGGCATTGTGAGTTTGCCAATTAAGAATTTGCTCAGCTTAGGTAGGTTGTTTGAGGGAACCATCAGGTAAGACTTCAGAAGTTTGAACATACGGTCTGGAAAACCGATTCCTTTCAGGGTTTGAAGAGGGTTCTAGAGGAGGGAAGTCTTAGTCATAGTTAGAAGCCATAAAACAGGGTATAGGTGGAGGCAAAGACGGAGTAACATTGACATGTAAAGGTAAAAGACCTTCTGATCGAAGGATTTGTAAAGCTCTGTCATAAATTGGAAAGACTTTCTTTTTGGTAGGTTTTAAACCTATCCATGGGCTTTCTGGATCATCTGGTTTGTATTGTTTGCGAACAGTTTTACATGGAGTGAGATCTGGTAGAAAGTCACGACAAGTGCAGTCAGCATCGCACATGTTGGGGTCGTCGTCCCAAATGAAATGACCATTGATTTTATCAGTGTAGATCGGAGATCCATTGGATTCAAAGCTATGGATCGGGATGTCATCTTCAGTAGTGACTGGTTGGATCATTAGTGCCTGAAACACAGGAGGAGCTGGAAAGAAAATTTGTGTGTAGAGAGAGGTTCATAAACCGTCTTAATGGAGCCATCATTTTCCTTGATATATTTGGTGTCAGAAGTAACAACATGAGTTGTGTTCTGAAAAGCCTTCTCATAGTTTGTGATCCATTTGAGAGGCATGATTTCTTTAAGTTTGTCTCGAGGCAGTTGTTTTGGAACCTGGATGATGGTGAGAACTTCATCTTCACGTTCAGCCTTGATGAAGATAGTATCACCATTATGGCCAGGAATGGGGAGATCAAGGGCATGATCTTAAAGCCGGTAGGCGATCTAGTGATGGAGAGTTGCCATATAAGAATTTGGTAGCATGGGTGCTCCCAAGATCTGAAGTTGATCAATCAGAGGTTGACTGATTTCGAGATCAACATACTGCTTAGCCGAAGTGGCTGGGACCAAGCAGTTGTCAAGAGCCGTAGACTGTATGTACTCCTTAGTTGGAGGAGATCTATGACGGACGAGATGGTCGATTCGAGTAGCAAGAGATCTACTTCGCTTGAAAATAGTATAGGGATTTAGTAGTGGTATAGAGGTTTCATTTATTTGGGCGGCTTCTGGAATATGGGTATACTCTACAAGGTTTTGGATTCTGGAAGACTGAGTTCGTCTAACAGAAACAGGTAAAGAGATGGATGAAGAAAGTCGAATATGATCTAGATTAGAAACAGCTGAGGAAATGTTTGTCGTGTTTGCCATAGATGAGAATACCTTCATTCAAACACCCATTAGTAAATCATGCATTAAATTTCGGAAACTAGAACAAAATCGATGTGCCATGATATTTTGTCGACACAATTTGGTGTCTAATTCTATTAATTTATGTCATAACCATCAGTTAATTATGTACACAAAAGTAAAATTTATAAAAGAGATAAAAATGAAATTGAAATTGAAATTTGTGATGTTCTTTCCATCACTGAATTAAGCTGCTAGATATGAAGCAAGCAATTTCTAAGGCACACATGAAGAAGAATTCTTCCAAGCCGTGCATGCAACTTAAGCAATTCTCTAGCCTTGTCTTTGGTATTGGTATTAGAGTCCACTTGAAGAACCAAGTACAACTTAGCCACAACACCCAATTGCAACATCTCTTGAAATACAAACTGAAATAAATTGAACCCATCTCTTCTCCACCTGGAAATATCCAGATTTTTCGAACACCCACTCCCACAACCACTGTTTGTTCTTTGTTCACCAACAATCACCATCATCATCATCAAACCTATAACAAACCCAGAAATCCAGATTCGATCATTAACCCCAAATCCAACAACCTTGCTGCCACCCCGATGAACCCTAAATCCACCCATCACCAACCCTAAATCCAGATCCAATCGTGGAAACCCATCACCATCCCCAAAATCCAGCCACCACCTCCACCACACAACAACCCACACCAAACCCAAGCCTAAATCGAAATTAACCATGGCCACCACCTCCAATTTTATTTCTAAACAAATTTCTATCAAACACAAGTCCATCATCTACCATCTCAAACTCAAACACGGAGCCATCTGCATCAATTTTTTTTAATCAAATCCCAGAAAAAAAAATGCAACACCTTTTCTTCATAAATCTAAATCGGATTCCCAACACAAAAAAGAAAAAGAAACCCATCACGGAGATTTATGGTTGGTCGGCGATCGGTGTTTATGGTGATGAGATGGTCATGATGCGGTAGAGGTGGGTGAGAATAGACGAATAGGGTTTGCGGAAGAGCGTAGGATTGGAGGCTGCGTGTTTGAGAAAGAAGAGATTGTAGGATATCTGGATGTTTGAGAAAAAAGAGTTTGGAGGAGATTGACGATCTGTTCTTCAATCTGATTTTTTTCTCTTTTGGTTGGTTTATGTGTGTGTGGTAAATGTGTTTGGTGGATTTGTATGTGTGTTTTGATGATTTGGGTGTGCTCGAAATGAAGAGATTGTATGGGTGCAAGGTGTTTGATGATTTGTGGTATGAGAAATGAAGAGATCTGTTCCTCCACCATCTGTTCCTCCATCAAGAGATTTTTTTTAATTTTTAATTTTTTGAAATTAAAGAGTTTAGATGATGATGAAAAAAAAAAAAGAAAAAAGGAAAAAAAAAAGATGAAGATGATGAACAGTATTTTGAAAGAAGAAGAAGATTTCGTGTTTGTTTTTTAATTTTTAATTAATATTATACTTAATTAAATTATTTTTAGGGCTGATGTGGCTATGTTTGATTGGATAATTCATATTTGTGTTTCATTTTTTAAAAAAACATAATTTTTCTAACTCTAAAAAAACATAATTTTTATTATTTAATTTTATTATATTTATTAATTATTAATTATAAATTGAATTATTTTTATTTTAAATTTAATTATTTATAAATTTAATTAGTTTTAAAGTTTGGATATTTTTTGTTAACTTTTTAAAATATTGTTTGTATTTTTTACATATTTAAATCCCAGTTTATTTCGTTTTTTTTAAATAATTTTTTGTCTTTTAATGGGTTTAATAAGTTGAAAGACAAGATTACCCTTCTTTATTTGGTCAAAGGTTAAGTCTAATGGACGTTGACCGACGAGAGTGGAGATGAGTGTTAGTTAATGATAAAGTTGTTTTCATCTGTAATTTAGCAATCCTCAGGGGAGATGGGTGTAATTTGTTCTTGTTCTTATATAAAAATTTGTGTTTTGGGATTGTGGAGAGCACAAGAACATAAGTGGCCAGGGAGTAGATGTCTTATCCAAAGTGGAATTACATAGATAAATAGATAGATACGAGAGTGAGAGAGGATGTGCAAAAACCAATAAAAATCATCCAACTCAGCATCTCACCTTATCGTCTTTTCCACCACTAATATCACCTCCCGGAATCTAAAGCTCAAATTCTCTTCTCTTACATTCAAGTATTCAACAACGCTCACTCAAACTCAATCAAACCAAAAAAAAAAAAAAAACAAAACAAAAACAAAAACAAAAAAAAATGTCTCTGACAATTCCCACAAATCTCTCAAAAACCATCTTGAAGCCTCTTAACCCAAAATCATCATCACCATCAAGACCCTTGTTGATTCAATGCTCCGCCTCACAATCTTCTACCTCCAATGATTCGCCGCTAAAGGCATTCTCCGCCGCACTCGCGCTCTCCTCCATTCTGCTCTCAGCCCCACTCCCCGCCGTGGCCGACATCTCCGGTCTGACCCCATGCAAAGAATCGAAACAATTCGCGAAACGAGAGAAGCAGTCCCTGAAGAAGCTAGAATCGTCGCTGAAACTGTACGCACCAGACAGTGCACCAGCACTGGCAATAAAAGCGACGATGGAGAAGACGAAGAGGAGATTCGACAACTATGGGAAACAGGGGCTGTTGTGTGGAGCAGATGGGCTACCACATTTGATAGTGAGTGGAGATCAGAGGCATTGGGGTGAGTTTATAACTCCGGGAATTCTGTTCTTGTACATCGCTGGTTGGATCGGGTGGGTGGGCCGGAGCTACTTGATTGCTATCAGTGATGACAAGAAACCGGCCATGAAAGAGATCATCATTGATGTCCCTTTGGCTTCCAGTTTGGTCTTCAGAGGTTTCAGCTGGCCTGTTGCTGCTTACAGAGAGTTTGTCAATGGTGATCTTATTGTCAAGGACGTCTAATTCCTCAGGTCAGCTTCTCCGCTTCTTCCTTCTCCCCAACCCGAACCGCGTGGGTCGGGTTTGGGTTTTCATATTCGGGTCGAGTGCTAGGGTCGGTTACACAGTATCCAACCCGATTATTTAAAAAAAAAAAAAAAAAAAACTTTGTTTAGAACAAATTAAAATTCTAAACTTAAAACGACTTCGTTTTAAATTAAAGCTGTTTGGGTTGACGGTTTCACGGGTCTGCAGGTCGAAACCGGAACCAGAATAAGTTCATGGGTACGCGAACCCGAGCCCGAACCGACGAAATTAATCTGTGTTGATTTTTGTACGCAAATGTTTCGTGGGTTCGGGTCGAGCCAAACCCGACCCTTTTCCATTCCTTTGAATCCTATATTAACAGTAGTTGTTGGTTGGTTGATTGAATTAATTAATTTGGACATGTTTTGTTGTTGTTTGAGCAGCAGGTGGGCAAAAAAAGAAGAGCAAGTGTGGAGGAAATGTTTGTATTAGGAATTTGTTAAGGAAGATTTTCTGTATTTAATCTGTAAACTTGGTTGGTTGTATCTAATGCTCAACTGATCCTTTTTTTGCTGTTCACATTTGCGTGCCATTTCTTTCTAAAATACAACAATTGTAATATTTCTTTAAATATAATTAATATAACTCAAACTAAAAATTAAAATTTATTTGTTAATAAAGTTTGAATTCAAACATAAACTTAAATTCAATCAAGCACAACGTTTACATTTGATAAAAATTAATTTCAATCGTATAATACGAAAACCAAATTGATTTTAAATTAGTGTTTTTGAAAACTAATTTTAAAAATGATGTTTTTATAAATATAAATTCGTTTGGTAACGTTTTTTAAAAGTAGTTTGTAAAAATGGACAACAATGTGAATGTGTTCGGTGTTGCTTCTATTTAAATTTTAGATAAATTAGCTAAAAAGTTATTTTAGATAGTAATTGTTTGATATGGTCATTCCAACCATCCTCTTGAAATTTTTTTTTATAGGGGCCTTCTAAATTTATTTTGACCATCGTTAGCAACAAAAAAAATTGAATGTTGGAATCAATTTTTTAATAAATAAATTAGTTTCAAAATAATAAAATAATATGAAAGAGAATTCGGTTAGTATAAAATGACTCTCCACGTTTAGAGAGTGTCTTGCTATTTCTCTAAAATAGAGAGCAATGTTAGGGAGTGGTTAGTATAAAATGACTCTCCACATTTAGAGAGTGTCTTGCTATTTCTCTAAAATAGAGAGCAATGTTAGGGAGTGGTTAGAGTGTAAAAAAACCATCATCACTTGTCATTTTGGTTAAGGAGAATGTTTTGAAAACCCCTTTGGAGAAGATTTAAAATGGGTAAATGGTTGTTTTGAGAGAAAAATTAGGGTCTTGAAAATGAAAAATTAATTTTCATAGTAATAATTAAAAGTTGTATTATGTTAAAAATAAAAAATAATATTTTTGTAGTTAAATTTTATATATTATTAACATAATAATTTAAATTAATTAAAAAATCGATTTTTGTTTATAATTTTTTTTTCAGTATAATCATTATTTTTTTCATCATTGTATAATTATAAATAATTAATTATTATGCATTTTTGTTTTATTGTGCCATGTAGTTAAATGTTATTGAGTTTCTTTGATAAAATAAAAAATAAAAAATTGAGTTTAGTTTTATCTGATTTTAAATTTTTAACAAATAAGCTATTAATGATTAAACAAATATATAATTTATTAAGATTTTTTTAAAATTAATTTATTAAGAATTAAGAATTTATTAATGATTAAACTGTGATATACAAATATATTATTATTATTATTATTATTATTATTGAAAAATATCGAAAAAATGAAATTGAAAAGCCGAGAACATCAATTACAGTAGTAGTTTTTTCATCGGCGGATTAGCTTAAGGTTCCGTTTGGAAGAACATCTATAAGTATATCTTTTGAGAGTAGATCTTTTACAAGTAGAGCTTTTAAAGGGAAGCTGTTGGTCATTTGGTAGTCAATCAGAATTTTTTTTTTAAATGGTAGGATTATCAAACTATTTGAAAATTATTTTAAATGACAGAGTTATATTAGACATTTTAGTGTTATTAAAAAAGCTAAAAAAGATCTACTTGAAAAAGCCTAAAATTTAAGTTTCTTAAAATAGACGTAAAACAAATTTTTTAATCATCCAAAAACTCTTTTTAGTGTTTTGAAAATAGAAAACAATTTAACAGAATAAGAAAAGGGGTATTTTCAGGGACGAAGCCATGATTATGTTTTAGGGGCGCGCTATGAATTAGTGAGTTAAATCGACATATATTATAGAGGTTATGATAAAGAAAATATTAACTAAAAATGTTATTTATATTTAAAAACATTAAAAAAAAATTAGTAATCGTTGAAAATTATGTATATTTTTTATTGATATTAATTACCTTAATTTGTGCATTTGTGAAAAAACATTTAAGATAATTCTTGAATAATGATGAAAACACAATAAAAATAAGAACAATAATAGATATTCCCACTAATATTCCAATTTGTAACTTAGACAATTTAATCCATGTGACAACCGAAATGCATCATAATTAATATTTATCTAGTTGTTAATTGACAGTTGACACATCATTAATTGGAATATAAGTTGAAATATAAAATTGGCGGGAGGAGGTCTAGTATTACTCTAAAAATAATATAGACTAAAATTTATGGTTATTAATTTAAGATTCAATAATAATAGTATTTAAGAGTTAGAATATATATATATATATATATATATATTGAGTCTCTCATAAGAGATCTCTTATTTTAATTTCGGTAAGGACCTTGATAGAAATACATCTATTTTAATGAATTTTGATCTGAATTTTTTTTTTTTTTGTGGATGATGAGTTCATTGAAATCTACCTAGAAACAAAATTTGAGAATTTTTCGAATAATAGAACTATTTTTCTTGAATTTTCCTATATTTTGCATATTTTCTGATGCCTTTATATTTAACAAAATTTGGATAAATAGTTCTAGCACTCGAAAATTTCTCAAATTTTGTTTATATGTAGATTTCATTGAACTCATCATCCACGAAAAAAATTAAGATTAAAATTCATTAAAATCGATGTGTTTTCATCACGGTCCTTACCGAAATTAAAATAAGGGATCCCTTATGAGAGATTCACTATATATATATACGATCATTCTTCGGTACAATATTACACGATACAACAGTATGTAATCACATATGATTACATGTGATCACAAATATATATATATATATATAATGTTATCGCATATGAATTGCACGTGATTATACAATTAAATTATTGTGATCACATGTTGATTGCATGTTAGAACATGCAATTACATATTAGTTGATGTGGTTGTACCAAAGAAGATATGATTACAGTTAAAATTTTCTATGTTACATCATGTAACGTTGTATTCAAAAGCAGCCTAAATATATATATATATATATATATATATATATATATATAAAGAGTTAGAAAATAAACTATAATTCTATGTTTTTCTAATATCCAAAAACTATTTTAATTATTAAAAATTATAAAATTTAGTTTGGTAAAATTTATTAATAATTAAACATAAGTATATGTCTATGTTTATTATGTTTTAATTATATAACATGAGGGTGCCATTAACACAACTCTTATATAAATCAACGCCTTTTTATATTATTTCAAAAATAAATAAGAAAAAAACTATGTAAATAAATAAATAACCTACCAAAAGTATGACGTATTAGACTGAAGAGGTAAGATTTGTAGAGAAAAAAAATATTTTTAAGTTTTTAATAAAGTTAGTTAAGATAGAATTGAGTAGGCATAATTTTGATTAGAAGAAAGAATTACAATTAATATAACAAAACATATATATTGTGATTTGATTTTATTTATATTTGGGATAATAAGAAAAAAAATATAATAAATTTAGAATCAAATATATACTCTACATGAGAAAATTATTAACAATGTGATGCAAACCGGTGGACGAGCTCCTACTTGGGTCGCTTAGAGCACCAAAAACGAGGCTGCCTTTGTAGGCTCATAACTGGTTGGCGAACTCTTACTTGGGTCACTTAGAGCACCAAAAGCGAGGCTGACTTTGTGGGCTTATAACATTTACATACGGGCTCTAAATGACTATTATAATATGTTTTCAAAAAGCCTAAGAAAGCTCGAAAGAGGCCCAAAGAGTGTCGTTTAGCTTGTTATTTGGAGACTTTTAGTTTCTTGTGCAACAATTATGATTTTTTCCCTTTTTTGTTTAGAATTTGTTTTTATCTTTCAATCCGAGATTCTTTCCCGATTTAATTGAGGTGTTTTTGAGTCAATGAGATTTCGTTTCTCTATTTATTAGGTTGTATTAGGGTTGAAGTTTTTCAATTTTGAATGAAATAAAATTTCTTGAGTTTTCAACTCAATTTATCTCTCTTTTTTGGGATTCTGTGGGATTACAGGGAAATAGAAAACCTTGTGTGTTGATCACGTGTGAGTTCCGTTTCTGTCTATATCACAATGTAATTTAAAAGAATTAGAAAATATAAAAATGAAATAGGGGTAAAACATTAAAATATGAAAACTAAAGAGGCAAATTTATAAATTTTAAAGCTTCAGGGGGGGCAGTGGCCCCCCCTCATCCTTATGTACCTCAATCCTTAGGTATTTTCATATATAGCCAATTTGAAGATGCAAAAGAAAAAGAAAAAAAAAAAAAAGAAAGAAGGAAATTGCATGAAATGAACAAAAAGTTTATGGGTTTCTTATTTTTAGCCTGATCTAAATATTTTACTATACTTACCATAGTTTGGGATGAATTGACAAAACTGCCCTCCCATTTGTCTTTTATTCACCACCCAAAATTTTTCCCTCATTCTCTCTCCCCCGCCAACATTTCAAAATCATCTCTCTCTCTCTCTCTCTCTCTCTCTCTCTCTCTCTCTCTCTCTCGTCAACTTCGTCTCACTCTCCTCAAGAAACCCAGATCTCTTTAACCGAAACCCATTAACTCCTCTTTCTGAAAACGAAACCCTAAAAAAGTACGACATTTTAATCTCTCTGTTGAAGTAGATCCAGAGCCGAATGTCATTATTGAAGGTATGTAACCCTTTCCCATTTGGTTTTTTTATATTTATTTTATAAGAATGGTGCTTGATATGAAGATTGAGAGAGTGGATTTGATTTGGAGTAAAATGGTACTAATTGTTTTTGTAAACGTTACATGCCAGTTATTTTAGACGTTACATGCTAGTTGATTACTATGTTACATGTCTTTGGGTTATTTTTAAAGTTACATGCCATCGGTTATTTTTTTGTTACATGTCAGTTCATTTTAAAGTTACATACTGGTTAGTAATAATTTACATGTCAGTTCATAGTCACTTTAAACCTTGCATGTTAGTCACTTTAATGTCTTTATTATTATTTGGTCTTTACATGCAGGAATATGGATGCAACGAGATTGGTCATCTATCACAGTGGAAGTTGGGTGGGCAATTGTTACGAGGGTGGGAAAATGAAATGGGTGTTAGTCCTTAGAGGTTTGACTTATGATGCCTCAGTTAAGTTGGTACAAGATGTTGCCAAAGTTAATGATGCTAGGTGTAAGATCCTTGATTTGTATTTGCTTGATTCCATTGCAAAACACTCTTTATTTGTAATGGTTAGTTGCTTAGGTGATTCTTGGTGAAAGAAGCTTCAAAGGAGAAAAGCAACTTCTCATGCAAATATCGTCTTCAAGAGGAAAAGCGCTTACTTGGATGCTAAGGTATCAAGATATTTCTTCCTCTTGCAAGGCGTAAGCACACACACAAAAAATTCATTATTGTGTGTCCCTGCATCATTGTGCTACATTTGGTATAACACATTCACATACTTATTGAAGTATGCAGATGCATTGGTCTTATATTGACAAACATTGTAGAATTGCATGTTTTATGACTATCACTCAGATATGGTATACTTGTGTGACATTATATTTATTTGTTTGTATTTCTTATATTTTGGACTTGAACATGATCTTATTTGATACCTTATTGAGTCTCGGCCATTTTGGTTACTCATTCATTAGGTTTCGATTCCAAACGATGTAGCTACGCTACTTTGCATTCTCATTCGTTGAGTTGTCTTCATCGTCATTTTTTGAGATGAATTCTTAACCTTTTGTCAAAGTTTTATAGTCATCGTTGTACATGAAGGAGTCACGATTCGTAATCCGAAGACGGATTTGAAATCGGATTTCTGAGGCCTTAATACTGTCGAAGAACGTGAGAGGAACGCGAGAGGAGCAAGCTTGGCCAATAGCCAAGCAAAGGAGGCCACGTGTGGATGGCGTGTGCCACACGGCCAGAGACCTCCTCTGCCCACGTGTGCCACATGTGCCCCGCACGTGGATGGTGATGTTTCATCCTCTAGTTGGCTCATTTTTCTCTCTCTTTAATTCTTTTAAACACTCTCCTCCTTCCTTCCAAGCATAACTTGAAGAAAAATTGAAAAAGAAAGAGTGCATAATTTCGTCATGATTTTTGATTTCTTGTTTTGATCATAACTCTCTTATTTCAACTCGAAATTGAGTGATTCAAAAACCAAAAATGTTGGTCTTGAAGAGAGCTGCAAACCTCAAGCATTTTTAGAGTCAATTGAGTTCTTGATTGTTCGCAGCATGCTGATTTCAGTTCGAGTCTCTTCCTTTGTATGTGAAACATATTCTTTTCACTTTCTATTTTGATCATCTATTTTATTCTTCCTATTTGATTGATGAAATGTGTTAAGAATGATGTTAATTCATACTTTACTTTTGTATGATCGATTGATTGTTAAGTTTTAGCTTTGTGATTTATTTGAACATATTTTAGCTAAACTTGATTGAATTTGAAATTGATTCTAGAAATAATATATATGATGTGCTTCATGATATTTTCTAAATTTAATTTTATGATCTAAGAACTAAGATTTTTGAGTGATATATTGAATATTCTTATCTTGTTCTTATTGATTAACATGTCTTGATTTCTAGATACATTTGTGATTGTTTGTTGAAAACATATTCTAGATTATCATTGAACATGTTCATAGAGCTTAATTGATCATCTTGCTTTATATGATTATGCTTGCATCATTTGCATCACTTAGATCTTTGTCTTGTGAAAAGGTTGAAGTCTCTTGTTAAGGTGAGTGAAGCCTTAATTTGAGCAAGAAGACTTGGCTAGGAAAGTGTTCCGGATAGCCAAGTAAGAAGTCTTAGTTAGGATCAAGAGGATCCGAATAACTAAGCAAAAGTCTTAGCTCGGAGTGTGATACTCTGGATGCTTGAGCTAGGGAAGCTTGACTAGGATTTTTGTGATCTAGATAGCTAAGCAAGGAAATCTTTCTAAAGGCTTGAGAGTCTTGGATAGGAAGTTGCTTCCTAGAGGTGTAGGACACACCTTGGATAAGGAGTAAGCTAGGTGATTCACTAGGCCCGAGGGTAGATTAGGAGTTGATAGCTTGAAGTGGATATCATGTGTTGATAACTTTGAGTGTAAGTCTTTTTCATCATAGTGGATTGCTTTGCCGGTGGTTGTGGTTATCAACCCGTGGATGTTTCCTCTTTGAGGTTTTACCACATAAAAACAATTGTGTCAATTTTAGTTTTTATGTTTCCTTATCTTCCATATCATGTATTGATTGCTTACTTGTATATTGATTTCCGCATGTGTTGATTCAAAGAATACAATTGTTAAGACACATCAAGTGTGTATTTCATTCTCGTATTTGATAAATTCAAATTTGGAAGAAGTTGGACCTATACCTATTCACCCCCCTCTAGGTATATATTACACTACATCTCTTAAGGGAATTTCACTAGATACACCCTAGAATTATGTTCATTGGCCAATACAAAAAGTAAGCTGCTCGACTTAGAATTGAGAATGACAGTGACGTGACATGTATGATGGCAAAAGATGAGATATTACTTGAGGTTTATGTCACCATTTCTAAGAAGGTAGCAACATATTCTATGCAGAATGGTACTACATTGGAGCAAGATGACAACCTATTAAAGTTGAATTTTCTTCAGAAATGTAACCGACCTACTCCACAACCCATGTATGGCAGCTTTCTCCAGCAACTGGCTACACAGTTTACATTTGCTTCTAGAAGCAATGCAGTATATAGGTCTATTCCAATATCAGACCCAATTGTATAAAATGAGGTGGCAACCATTGATGATCAAGAGAATAGTCAATCACTGGACACCGATAACACGGATGATGTCTCGATACCCAACGACAGAGGTACTCACGAAGGTGAAGATATCAATCATGGGGTGGGTTCTAGTAGTGTTAGAGAACATGGATGTGCTGGACCATCTGGTTTTGCTACATTTATAAATGTTATATGTACAATTCCAAAGTTACATGTCAGTTGATTTTTATATTACATGCCAGTAGAGAATTGTATATATGGCATGTAACTTTACTGTTCTTGATAAACTAAGTTCAAAATACAATTCCAATAAACTTCATGAACCTTTTTAAGTTACATGCCGTTTGGTTTTTAAGTTATATACCATTTGATTATTAAGTTACATGCCAGTTCATTTTTAAGCTACATGCCAATTCATTTTTTTATTCTAAGTTTTAAGACAATGTTTCGAAAATCCAATTCCAGTTAAATTACATGCCATTTGGTTTTTAAGTTACATGCCATTTGGTTTTTAAGTTATGCCAATTCATTTTTAAGTTACATGCCAGTTCATTTTTTTTTTTTTTTTTTTAATTCTAAGTTTTAAGACAACGTTTCAAAAATCCAATTCTAGTAAAATTACATGCCAGTTGGTAATGCTATTCTATGATAAAGACTATATTTCAAAAATAATTTACATGCTAGTTGATTTTTAAGTTACATGACAATTAATTATGAAGTTACATGCCAAAGATTGTTAATATAATTTTTAAGTCCCACTTGTCTGTACCGACGTTCAACATGTGTTGAACAACAAAGAACTTTAACTTACATGTTAACATTTGAGTATATGATATATCTTTTTAGCTTTTCTTGAAATGATCATAATTCTTACTTATTTTTTGTTTTTCCTTGCTTTCCTCCTCGACAGGGTTAATGTATGGGTGATTTCATGTATTGATATCCAATCTTACATTGATGCACATGCTCATTCTTCACACCTAAGTAGTCTACCAAAGTTGCATCCCCATTATCTTTGCTATTATTTGCAACTGATGTGTCAACTTGTAGGGGGGCGAGGGCGCAGGGGTGTTATTCAACAACATTCCCTCATGGAGCAAAATGTCATGGACAACTTGATTTCCTAATGGTATATGGTCAAATCTACTTTACCATTGGTACCATCACCTCCTCCATGGTTATTGTCTCCCCCACCAAGGTCCTCACATGGGTACCATCACCTCCACCATGCTTATTAGGACTCCCCACATATTTCCCTTGCATTTTAGTTGCATTCTATTCTCTGTGTGATTCAAAATGTTGATGAATTAGAGTCGAAAAAGTTTTGCACTTCAGGTGTAGTCTATTTTAATTTTTTTATTTAAAAAAAAAAAAAAACAAGTTACATGTTAGTAAGTTACAATTACATGCTAATACAAAACAAAGTTACATGCCACTTCAGATCAGTTACGTTCCAGTTACAAACAATGGATGAATTAGCTACCTGAAGAAATTGATTAACAAGTTCAGCCAAATTGTCCTCCACCCAGGTAAGGCGGTTGTTTAGGTGACCCTCAATTGCCGAAATCTCCTTCTTGACAATGCCTTCAAATCGATCTGACAGTGCACCCATTAGTTCCCTCATCATTCGATTAGAGTTCGTCGAGTCGTAAACCACCTGAAATTTATAAATAAAAAATAAATTATTATCGGTTTGTAATCAATAAGACAACAAGTTTGGAGTTTAGTATCTAACCGGTGACATGGTTGGAGATGTCTGCTGCCTTTTGGTCCTTACTGGAATTTTTTGTTTATGAGGTGACGCATTCCTCTTCACCAGGTTTTGCTTCTTCTGTTTAGGTTGTGACTTACCCCTATTATTACCATCATTACCACCATACTTACCATCATGACCTCCACATTGGTTACCATCATGATCAACATCATCAAGTTGATGATCACCTTCATTTGATTCGTAATTGAGTGGGACATATTGTGGACCAAGTGACAAATCTGGTTCAACACCAACCAAGTAAGGCTCCAACCTTTTATTGTCAGTTGAATGTAATTCCTCTAAAACCTCATGATGTATAGTTAACAAAAGTGTCAAAATTTTTTTTAACCGGTATTATAAAGAAAGTGAAATTACATGAGATTGGGAAATAAAAAATAACCCATCCATCTTTCAATTCTTTTTGAAATTATTCTTTTTGAAATTATTCTTTTTCATACTTAGCAAATTTCAAAAAGAAATCATGATTTTATTTTTCAAAACCATCATTGTTAGGTACAAGACTATATGAACAAAGAACCAAAACCAAACCATTATTGGTAATCTGGATTGACAACATTGTAGTACATATTAGTGACAGTACATATAAGGTTTTTTTCTTCTTGAGTATTTGTATTTTAGGTGTTTGTGGTTTTCCTTTTTCCTCTCTAAGTTAAAGAGTGTAAGTTCCTCATTTTTTTATTGGCTTATTTCGTTAACAAACTGCATTTGGAGTTTAAATATGTAAGGGTAGACTAGGCCTTTATTATGCATCATCAAGCTCAAGAGTACTTCAAAGGTATATCACTTGTATTATAAACATACACTATGAATGCTTAAAATACTTCATATGCATATGAGGACATAAATTTTATCTTTATACACCAATTTGTAATACCATTATAACTAATAAATTTCAATTAATATAAATGACTACGGAAATGAATTCAACTATTGCAAATATTATAACTACTATATGTTACTTGTCAACTGTAGTACTGTGTACATGTGGGAACATTATGAATTGGACAATCTTATGATATAGGTTTAACATTGATAGACGTATGATATAAACATTACACTATGAATGCTTAAAACACTTTATATGCATATGTGGACATGAATTTTATCTTTATACACCAATTTATAATACCATTATAACTAATAAATTTTAATTAATATAAATGACTACAGAAATGAATTGAGCTATTTCAAATATTATAACTACTATATGTTACTTGTCAACTGTAGGACTGTGTGCATGTGGGAACATTATGAATTGGGCAATCTTATGATATAGGTTTAACATTGATGTACGTATGATATAAACATTACACTATGAATACTTCAAACACTTTATGTACATATGAGGACATGAATTTTATAATTATACAACAATTTGTAATACCATTAATAAATTTCAATTAATATAAATGACTATGGGGAAAATGATATGAGTTATTGTACGCATTTAGGAATAATTTGGTAACTACTTGTCAACTTGTCAACTGTAGTATTGTGTGAATGTGGGAACATTATGAATTGGGCAATCTTATGATATAGGTTTAACATTAATATCCTTTGATATAAACATTACACTATGAGTGTTTAAATCACTTTATGTGCATATATGGACAAGAATTGGATAGTCATATGATAGGGAAGAATTACACTATTAATTTATTTTTAGTCTTAATGGATTCGGGATGTTAAAAAAAATGAAAGATGAATAAACATGTGCAATAAATGCATCACTTGAGATAATGTTTTATGCCATGTTAATATTTTTTTAGTAATTTTATAGATATGATGTATAAATAAATATAAAAAACCCTACAATTCTAAACATCATAACATTCAGAAACCCTAAAACTCTCTCTCTCTCTCTCTCTCTCATGGTCTACTGTGTACATCCATCAATCTTGAAACAATCTACACCACGCTAGGTTGGTTACATTTTTTTTTTCCTGTTATTTCATAACTCCGGATTACTGTTTTTATAATTTAATAACTTTGATTTAATATATTTCAATTTTTTGTGATGATTATGGTTTTCATATGTAGTTAGAAGAAGCAAAGATGAAAATTTATACTCGATTAGGTCTAATAATTGTGTGATGGTTTATTGCATTCATGCCTAGATGGTGTAGCCACGTTTTCATGATTTTTAGTTTGTTTAAAGTTAATCTTGATTGTTGTATTTTAAAAAAAAAAAATTTCTTAAATTTATAGTTGTAGCTAAATTTGAACTTGTTTAAATTTTATATGTAATATTATTCTGCAATATTATACTTGCGTACGTGTTTGTATATACTTAATCTGACTTTTAGATTGTTAATTTTAAAATTTTGATAAATTTGGATATTTAGATAGCTTTTTTTTTTTTAAATATATATATATATTTTTTTTGAGGAAGATTTTATTCATATTATCTCACTTGCACAATAAAAGGTTTTGTTAATGTTATCTTCCACTTCTACAAACGTATGTGGGTATGAGGAGGGAAAATGTAGATGTGAGCTACCATTGAGATAATATCTTGTCATAACACCTTAGAACTATAAGAGACTATTCAAAGGGTGTTATGAAGGAAAGGTTAGTGAACCACTATTTTAATTTATACTTATAGAGATTAATTTATGAATTAACACAACTTACATTTTAGGTGTTAAACTACAAAAAGAATTTGGTGGATGCAATTACTTCAAATGGTTGGGTCCTGAAGTATCGGTTACAATTATACCAGTTGATATTTCATTGAATGAAGAATTGCAGAGGTTACAAAGGGAATTTCATAGATTGGAATGACTTCATCGGTTCTACGAAAGCGAAAATATGGGCTTAACAGATCGTGTTCAGGTGTTGGAGTTTGATTTGGCTATGAACAGTGCAACCATTCAGAAAACAAGGGTAAATTCCCATGACAATGTGTAATGTGGGGTAATCGAATTACATCAAATGTGATATCCTACGTAACGTAACATTACTATGGTTCTAGTAATTGTATTATGTTTGATGTGATCGCATTATTTTTGTAGATTTATAGTAGTGTGTGTTCCTCATATTAGATTATTTATGTTGTACTTAATAATTGGCATCAGAGGATAATTTTGGTTAACTACGAGTCTATGTATAATCATATTACCTTTTATAATCATTAAAAACTTTTAGGCTGTCTTTGAAACTTTTATTGGGCTTATAGATACGTAATTATTTCTTTTATAATGTAATTGCCATTCTATAAACGTAATCTCAAACTTTTGCATTTATTAACCTCTTCATACATATTGGTTAGTTGTGGCCTAGTACAAAATATACAAACAAAACTAGTTAACTTTCAATGAAAGTCATCTGAACCACATGGACACATAATTAGTATATAGAAAATTATGTGTCCATGTTGTCCAGTTCAAACTCCAAAAATCAAACAAAGTACATGTCAATTGAAATCATATAACAAACAATCAAAAGAGAATTATCAACATAACAAACAATAACAAAAGTAACTAACATTCATGAGAATTATATAACAACCTAGTGACAACCCATTACATATAACAAACAAGACAAATGACAAAATCCAAATGCATCATGAACCCAAAACACTAATCAAAGTAACTAACTGTTTGATTCTTTTTTTGGACAATTACACCAGTCGTGCCTAGAAATGTGGCATATACGGCAATGATTTGGTCTTTTAAACTTCTACAGCTTGGCTACTAGTGTGGTAGGTGAAGTCGGACCAATGGGTTTGCCTTTGGTCTTCATAACATTAGGATCTTTTAAAATTTGGCTTTTTGTACCATAATCATCACCATTTTTTTTTTTGCAATTATTTCGAAACTCATCATCCAACCCTTGCACAATATTTCTCAGAATATTGAGTTCCCTTTTAATCAAATTGAAACCTTTTTCGGTTTGGCTTCCACAGTGACAAAGATAGTTTCACTCTGCACTCAATGAAGCAAACCGTGCAATATCAATACTCTTCGAACAGTCATCGTTGGGTTAGAGATGGATACGAACGTCATCTGTAGCTGACTTCGTCCACCTCTTAAATATCAAGGACTCTGGAATCTTTGTAATATTCTCCACTTTCATAACATGAAACATATGACAGCAGAGAATTACTTTATTTTGTAACAACTTGCATTCACACGAAAGTACTGGCAGATTGTGTTTTGATGAATCTCAATCACCATCCTCAACGACTTGTTGAAAATCAATTATGTACTTATGGTAAAAAAACACTCACGGTCTTTTTATACGGAGAATCATATTCGATGAGAACGTATTCAACTTCATTCCCCTCATTCCATGGTGCAAAGTGTGAATACTTTATTGAATCGTTGATCTATTTAGGAATGTCACAGTAGATACAATAAGTGTAGATGGAAGATGCGTGCTTCTCTAACGATTTCATGTGGCTTAAGATCACTGGACTCTTAGTGTTTGAAGCATATTCATTGGTAAAGAAATTGTTTCTTAACCTTATGAGTGCCCTATCGATTTGAGGGAATAAGTCAAACAATTTCTTAGGTTGCAAATATATTCTTTCATCAAATTATTCATTGACTCTGATCTTTGAGTGATGCGCATTCCGGCAAAAAAATGACCCTTGGAATATGTTTCTGCCCATCTATGCCTCTTTTTGTACATCATATTAACCCAAACGTTGTCTTCGAGACCATGTTGTTTTATCATTTCTTTCCAACATTCATCGAATTTGTCCTCGTATATGTGGTCAAAGATAAAGGATCTAAATGCCAATGACTTCTTAGGGCCGTTAATGTGAGCACATGCATTTCTTGCTATGTGCCATCTGCATACCTTATGCTGACAGTTTGGAAATATATTGTCGATTGCCTGTCGCATTGCTTAGTCTCTGTCCATCATTACAAAAAGGGGATGCTTGCTGCCCATTGAATCCATGAGTTTAGTAAGGGCCCATTTGTATAAAGTAAACATTTAATCTAACAAAAGTGCAGCACCAAATACACAAGTAGCACTATGGTTGTTCGCATCGACAAATAAAACCAAAGGCTTGCCTTAGGCATTTGTCTTGTAAGTGGTGTCCAAAACAAGAACATCTCCGAAGCACTTATACTCGAATAGAGAATGAGAGTCCTTTCAAAATATATTAGCAAGCCTATCACCATAATCTGTGTTGAATTTGCGGTAATTTTTTTTTTTTCAGTAAATGCCTTTGACTCGAGATACAAAATTTCTGCTTGTGAATTGCTTTCAAAAGCTTTTAATCGTCTCAACTTAGCAATCTTGTTATACATGTTCTTCTGAGTGAATCTAATTTTGTAGTATCCTCATTTCTAGTCAACCATGTACTTAAATGCTTGACAACCTCTTATGAAGTTTTTGCCCATGGCGTCAATTTGGGCATAGTCACGATCATCTAAGTTTCCGTGAGATTGGTGAGATGAAACCTCACGAAAAGTTGCTAGTTTGTATGAATGATCATCGATGAATACCCTTACGTTGTACTTTAACGTATCACTGTTTAGGCCAATTGAGAAACAAGCTTTGCAATTCTGTCTTATCTGCAGCCTTGGCTTGCGTTTCCTATTTTTATTGGTCAAATACTCCTCCCTTCTTGATCCTTACTTATCACAAACCCACTTTCTCCTTAATACTCAACCTTCACAGTCATAGTCCAAGTTCGTCGGTTTTATACCAAACCCATTACCCCTAGCATAACCAAGATAAAACAAACTTGCATCATCCACACAATCAAATTTCATATTTTTGATATGATTGAAATCAACATCTTGATTGTCATCGCCTTCCCATGATGAAAATTGCACAGAATTAACCCTAGTAGAACACATATTATTTGGTGTGAAAAACAATTCATCCTTATTGTTAGACTTACTTTGCTATCCACTCCTATCCATTACTATACAAAGTAAACAGGATAATCGAAGTATAAGTAAAATTTTAATCGCAATAATATGTGTTGATCAAAGTGTAATTAAAGTAATAGCAAACAGAAAAATAATATTGATGTGAGGAAACACCGATATTTTGAACATGCATCATTCAACATAGAAATTATGCACAGAATATAGACAACATTATTGTTGTAAGGAATCACCAAAATTTTGAACATAAATCATTCATATTAAAAATTATAGAAATATCACTATAAAGATAAGACAAAGAAACAATTACAAACAAGAAAACATTATTGATTCTATGAATTTGAACACTAATTAATTTCATATTGATTTTGAAATTAATCAAAACAACCATATGAATGTATTGTAGAGATGAGATAAAAATAACGATTCAAACAATAAGTAATTTCATATTGAATTCAAAGCTAATCGAAAAAACCATGGATGTATTGTAAAGATGAGATAAAAATAACGATTCAAACAACAAGTAATTTGATATTGAATTTGAAACTAACCAAAAAAAGCTATGGATGAGAAATACATGTGAGATAAAACTTGATGAAGAAAAAAAGAATGGGTTGGAGACGAAATTTCACTACGAACGCAAATAGACGAGTCAGAACACCAGACCGAAACACCAATGAACAAGACGAATGATCAATTGAAGTGGATGCCTGGAAAAATTCCGATTAAAGTGTTTGAGCTCGTAACAAAGAAAAGCTCACAAGAGTTTTTGAGCTGGTAAACAAGAAAAGTTCAAAAGATAGTGTTGGGAAAGAGAAGAGTTGAGTTTGGAAAGGAGAAAAAGTGTTTCTGTAGTTTAAATATAAAAGAGTTGGATTTGGGAAGGAGAAGAAAATAACGTTGGGAAGGAGGAATGTTAAAAACAGTAACTATTGGGCTTTGTGAAAAACAAACGATCATTAGGTTTTGTGACCTGAAAAGAAGGTAATATTATGATGCATAGGGAATCACAACAACTTTAACACATAACTTTTAGATGTGAAAGTTAGACAAATCAAGGGTCAAGATTTGATGAGCTGGATTTTTTTTTTTTAAAAAAAAAAGGTGTATAGAAACACCGTTGTTCTATAGATTGTCAATATATATATATGTATATAAAAATTATTATAATATATATAAATAAATCATTAAATCTCATTCCCATATTATTTTTCCCTAATCTTGGCCATAGTGATTGCTTATAACCATAGTTGTATTCAATCTCATATCCCACATCAGATAAATAAAAGTATTGAAAAGTGGTCTAACTTATATAAAAGGAGGGAAAGGTAAATGGAAACTTACTTACCTAAACAAGGATTATGGACCATGGTTTAATACTCTACAATATCATTTTTCTTTTAAACATTTTATTTTTATAAATATAGTTTTTTTTTTTTATAATTATTTTTATAAATAATCTAGCGAGCCCAACGTGCCGGCTCGGCGGGCATGGCATGCCGATATTGCTGGCCGGGCTGGCATGCCATGCCTTGATCTAGGGCCCGACACTTGCCAAGCATGTGGGCTGTGCCTAGCTTGGCACACCCCACATGCAGGCAGTGCACTCATGCCTGGCACGGCCTGCCATCCGGTCGGGCCAGGCTCTCCAAGCGCAGGCCGTGCCAAGCTCGCCAGGCCCGACCCGGGTTTATCTTAATAGGTTGTGGCCCGTGGGTTGACAGTTGACACAATTATTAGGATTAAAGTGTAATTTCAAATTAATTGGGAATATAATTGCAATTTGACTCATTAAATATATAATAAAATTTTGAGAAAAAAGAGAATTACACCCACGACCCTATGCTTAACTACACCTAAATTGAAAAAGATTTGCATTCCATAGAGGCATCCCATGGAGTGAAGAGACTGTTGTTAGTCTCTAAAAAAGGAGGGTTATTTTAGTAAAAGTGGAAAAACACTTCGTCTTCATGGTCCCTTTCACCTTTCCCTACCTCCTTTCTCTTTTTTTCTCTCCAAACTCCACATCTTGGTATTAATGGAGAAACAATCTCAATCAAAACATTGTGGAATTGAGGAGGCTCTTGGATCTAGTCTAAGAGGAGGCTTGTACGCGTATTTCCATGTGATAGTGGGTGTGGGACATGGAGACGGAGTCCACTCCTTTACTATCATGCGCTCCGATGACCCGACCCAGTTGAGGCAAATGTTGAGATTTTGTAAGTTAGGTTTTTGAGAGGAGGGTTGCAACTGCAAGGGTACACGAAGATGGTGAAGATTGTTTGGGTGATTGTGTAAGCATTTTGATACGAACACAAAAATTCTAAAACTAGAATTTTATATAAACTGAAAAGAATAATTGTTAATTCAAGAGAAACCACTCTCCATTGACTTCCAAAAGAAAATCAATTCCTCAATTGAGTAAAATACATTTTGATGCTTTCATTCAACGTATTGTTAATAAATAAATAAAATAAAATAATAAATAATTAAAACTAAAAATTAGGAACATATATTCCCTAAAACTAGGACAATTTAAGTGCACTACTTGCATAAACAAATTACATTTGCCCACTAATCCTAAAATTTGGATTTGATGGTGGTTAATGTAATCTAAAATAAAATAAATAAATTATAATCTAATTAACAACTAAGAGTGTGTTTGGTATGACTTTTCAAGTAAAGCTTTTAAAGTAGGTCTTTTAACAATAGAGCTTTTAACAAAACCTGTATATTGTTTGGTATTCAATTAAAAAAGTTCTTTTTAGTTAGTAGAATGTTTGGTAATGTGTCTTCAAAAGCACTTTTGGTTGTGATAAATTACAAATAAAGACATAAACAGAGTATTTGTAAATTATGAGTCTAAGAAAATAAAAAAATTACCAATAAATAGGAAAATTAATTCTAGAAGAATTTATTTGATATTAAAAAAAAAAAATCAACTAGATATTTATTGATAATCAAAAGCAACAAAAACTGGTACAAGCCTTTATTTTTTAATTATAAACGTTAACTATACCATTCTTCTCTCACATGCCTTTTTTTTAGGAAAAGAAATATATTGCACAAATCAGAAGGTTACAAAGAGCTCATGACAACTTCCAAAACAAGTTTATCTTTACCACTAGGAAATGCTTCAAACCAAAAAATATCATCCTTTAAAGAAAAAGCAAACTATAGATATATATAAAATAAATACATTAAGGGAGTTGGATAGCTTTTGGAATGGTGATTCGCAATGATAAGGTTTGGTAATGGCAGTTTGTTCTCAAGTAGTCTAGATCTGCTATCATGTTGATATTGCAGTGCTTCGAGGTCATCCTTTGGCAAAAGAAACAGAACTCTAACCAGTTAGCATTTCGTTTGATGCTGCCTCTGTTCTTAGCATTTTAACGTTTATGGAGGATTTGATTCGACAAATTTTAACATTCATTGTGGATTTGATTAAACCAACTTTGAAACAAGACTAATAGAAAAAAATAAATTTCTTTTTTGAAGTGTAAAAGGAAAATTATGCTGAGAACAGAGGCAGCATCAGATGAAATGCTAATACAATAAACCATTGTATTTCCATATGATAGAATTAGTTTCAATTTTAAATATCAATGAAGATGAGGGAATAAAAATAATGTCGATTCAAATGAAATAGGGTTTTGTAATTGAATGTGTATATGATAGGAATATTTCAAATTCATAGAGGGTAATATTGCATCTTTATTTTAAAATCACAAAAAGAGCTTCTTAGGAGAAACCCAAAATTTGAGTTTTCGGGCTTCTCCTAATAGACACAAAATAACTTTTTAAAGATTAAAAAAGCTCTTTTTGAAATTTCCCAAACAAAAATAAAACATTAAAACAGCTTTTAACATTTTTTTTTTAAAAAATCGCTTTTAGCCTCTACAAAAGCCATATTAAACACATACTAAGTATGTAAATTAATTTAAACATAAAAATAAGGCCGTAACATTCCTCCACCCTTAAATCAATCCTTATCCTCAAGGATTTTTAAAATGATAATAATTTGAAGCTAAATCTTTGGTGCTTTTCTGATGAATAGAATTGTTGCAATTGAAAGACAACAAGAAGATAGCTTAAATTTTAATGCAGTAGAGAACTTAACATTTGATGCCTTATTTTGCATGCCTCCTTTGATTCTCCTTATTTGCACCCTTAAAGTCACAAGGGTATAATAAGAGATTTTTGGTGTGTACCTTGCTGACTTGTTTGTACATGTTGGGTTTGGAGGCCCAATAGGATCTAGTCAATCAAAGACTAAGTAGTGACCCAAATACAAAATAGTAATTTGGTAATTTAGGCGGAGGGTTTTTTAATAACTCTAACTAATTGTATAAAAGCAAATTGTTTTGCTTTTATAAGTGGAGTGCAATAGCTAAGGAATTGAATAAACAAGAGTGCGGATGGCCCAGAGAGAGAGAGAGAGTGAGAGAGAGAGAAGAGGGAGAGAGGGAGAGAGAGAGAGAGAGAGGAGTAAAGAAAGAAAAGAAATGAGAGAAAAATCAGAAAATTGGGTTTGCCTTTTTCTCCATTGTTCTGCCTCCGTTTCGAATCTACCAGAAGCATTGAGTTCCTAGGATTCAGGTCTACCTCAATTCATAGTATTTGAGAGAGTTCATTTTGGTGAAGTATTTCTTATTTTCTTCTCTGTGTTGTTGATATTCCTTAGATTATTGTTTCTGAGAGGAGTTTGTTTGTCTACCCATTAATAGTGATAATAGTAGAGATATTATTCAGTGCTTGACCCGTGGATTTAGGCTTACGTTGAACCATGTAAATCTCGTGTTGTCTATTTTCTACGATATATTTGTTTGTGTGGTTGGTTGTTGTTT
Organism: Acer negundo; assembly: GCA_035582765.1. Lineage (NCBI taxonomy): Eukaryota > Viridiplantae > Streptophyta > Magnoliopsida > Sapindales > Sapindaceae > Acer > Acer negundo. Next base: position 6,763,529 of record CM069232.1, on the reverse strand, counting down.
TCGCCTGACTATTAAGTTGTTAGTGTTTTCTACGATTCACATAAATAATCGGTAGTGGTTGTTTTGTGTAACTAGTGATATCGGGAAGGCATAGTATTGTTTTTTTTTTTTTGTTTTGTTTTTGGAACAAGTGGTACAATAGCATCAGTTTCATAACAGTACAATCGTCGAGATCCAAATTTGTATCATTTTCACCTGCAAAAGCTATGATTTCCAAATATTGTGTGTTATTCTGTTGAGAGTACCCATCAACTTGAGAAGGCTGAATAAACTTAGCATTAGCTTTAATTGTTGTCTAACTAGATGACTGATCAATACGAGCATTTAGTTTATTAAACAACTCAGTTATGTGATTAATGATCTCTTTTTGCCTATTTGAAAGAAATTTCATTGTTTTCTCCAAACTTTCAACTCGTTGCTCCAAGTTCATTGCCATTGCAATTGCCATTTCTAGGAGTTTGATACCAATTTGGTATCGCGTCATTGGTTTTACCTATTTTGTGGTGCTTAAAAGATAACTTAACAAGAAGCAAACTAAATAGGATTACTTCACGGGGATCCCAAACCTTTGGTTTAACTCTACTGAGTTGATTCAAATCGCCTAAGATGGCTTTATTGCTGAATAACTTGCTTAATTATACGATAAGACTAATGTTTAAAAGCAACAAAATGGGACTTAGCGGTGCTTGAGATGATTTCTGCAAGCTGAGAAATAGAACAACTAAAACAACAAACTTATTCCTAAAAACATGCCATCTACTACTAAACACTAGGAATTCAACTTCAAGTAAAAGACCAAATCTTCAAAGTCCCCTATAACGGTCACCATAATACATTTCGTTAATTTGTGGTTTGAAATTGGGTAGGTGACATGTCGAGGGTGATTCCTAAAATATTTGAGCGTGTATGTTTATCCCACAAGTGCACGGATTGTTACATGGAAGTATAACACTAAGTACGGGTCGTTCGGTGTTTCCGTCTAACTATCTATAACTAAAACATTATTCAAAGTAATATAAATAGAACATGGAAGGGGTGAGAATGGTGTGTGTGAAGTGTAAGCATAATGTAGAAAAGTGTGAGAGCATGTGAGTAAAATAACATAAAAACTAAGTATAAAAGTAACCAAGTGCATGCCTTTCTAAATTACACTGCTCCTAAGCTAAATTAAACTACCTCTAAAGGCAATGTACCCAAATTACTAAAACAATAAATGGCTACGAGGCTTGGGCGGATCAGAGAGATGCAAGATAATGGTTACACTAGGGAAATGAGTTCACCAAACAAATATGCACATCATGTTAACTATTAAACGTTGTGCACATTCAATTCGAATTCAAGGGTTCATTCTAATCATGATTACGGAAATTACCGAATTCAAGTCATTACTCACCTAAAATTCATAGAATGAGCAATTGTGTCTTTAAGTTAAAGACCCATTAAGCATAAGAACATAGAACCAAAGCCTACTCTAGCAAGGCCATGTATAAAACAAGCTTCACCCATTCAATAGAGCTAATAATCAAGACCCATGCATAATTGTTCAATCAAAACATGAATCCTAATTCTCTTGTAATCAAATCATGCATTGCATGTAAACTTAAATCATCCATTAACATATAACCAATAATAAGACATTACATTAAACTACTTTACACTATTTTAAATTACTCTAAACTACTTTTACACTAATCTAAGTCTCATTCAAAAATACACATCAATTTCTAATCATCCACTAACATGCATACAAAGATAACAGATTAATAACAACATTTATAAAGAATGAAATAAGACCCAAATCGAATCAAGAATATATTCTAATATAAATGAGCATAAGTGTAGATTTACAACATTCCATGATTGGTCAATTTCTTTACATGTTTTAGGCCCCTATTTCCTATTATTTATGTTTTGTTCTCAAGTAAAATAGGTTGTTTAATGTGTTTGTTGAGCATGTGTAGGTCCATTCCATTCAAGTGGTGTTAAATCTCATTTTGGAAGAAAAGAAGTCAAAAGATGGAGAAAATGAGCAAATTGGAAGAAACCATGAAAAGATGATTTTCGGCCAGTGCAGAACCTCTATGTTGTGGGGTCCATATCTCTCAGCTCCGATTGAATTGTGTATCCTACAAACTATGGATTGAAAGCCCCGGAAGTCTAGTTTCTGGTGCACTTTTCTAATTAAAATTATGAAATTTCGATATTCCTAAAAGAAGTTATGTCCGTTTTAGTACTCAAAGATCAGATCAGTCAATCATAAACCAGCTAGTAATTACGGGATTCGTTTTGAAAATTGTCGGATCAGGAAATATTACGTTCTTGGACATGTGTGAGAGTCTTGTGCAAAAAGTTTGACACCTAATCCTTGTCCTACCTCAATAAGCAATCAATTTGGATGGATTAAGAAAGAAGAAAAATCCCAAAAAGGTAGAGTTCAAAAAGGGAATTGATTTCCTTATTTTTTGAGGGCTAGGGTTTGCATCTAAAGCCTATTTAAACCCTTTTAAGCCATAATTTCGGGGGAGACCAACAAAAGGGACAACCAAGAGAGGTTCCAAGCCACAAAAGGGGGTCGTCCCACATCACTCCGACCACCACACATGGGTTTTCTCTACATCTCTTCTATGTTTTTATCTTCTCCATTGATGTGTAACTAAGCCTCATTTTAGGGGATTGATGTAACCGATTTTGGATAACTCTATGTGAACAATTAATCTATCTTTTGTTAATCAATTGGGTTTTAGTTTTGTTTATTGAATTAATTGCTCTATTCTACTTGCTTTTATTATGTTGTGACCGCAAGTGATTTGAGTTTGTGGTTTAGTTTATTCATGAGACTAGGGTTTAGATGTGGATAACCGTTCCATTTAAATCTGAATCACAAGCTTAATAAACAGAAAAATTGATATATGCATGACCGTACTATGTTAATTTGGCTTGGAGTTTTGTGTAAAACATAGGTTTTGACAATTGCTCATTACATGACTGTGTGTGAGTAATAGGAAGAACTCTAAATCATTATTCCGTTATTTGTTGCATGATCGTGTGAGTATTGGGAAAAGATCTTCAAACATAATTGAATTATCTTGAAAACAGGCCTGTAAACTAGATTGAAGTGTTTAACGAGACTGATTGTGAACATTGAGTGTCTAAGAAAGGTGTATCGATTCCCGAGTATTTTTCTCTATATATTCATCCCTTGTGTGATTTGATTTGATTTGATTTTAGTTTTTAGTTCATATTCTCATAATTTACGTTAATCTTATAATTCATCAACCTTCCAAAGCAAAGCATTATGCAATTTACTTTTTTTTTTTTTTTTTTTTTTGCATTTATAGTAAATCATAGTTAGATTAATTGGCTTTGACCGATAGAATCACCGATTCCAGTGAACGAACTTTCTTAGTAAATTGAACACGGATTTTACTGCATCAATTTTGGTGCCGTTACCGGGGATTGGTATATATTCTATTGGTTGAATTTAGTTAGTTTAGTTAGATAATCGTTTCATTAGTTTTTTAGTTTTAATTTTTAATTTTTCCGATTCTGTTTTCTTTTTATTTTTCTTTTCTTTCTTTTTAGGTACAACGTTTTTATTCGAGCAACATGCATATGATGAGGAAGATGAAGGTAATCAACTATTTTTGCAATCAGATATTCTACAGTGTCACATTATGAGATTGTCTTTAGCAGTTTCAGGAAAAAAAAAAATGAATCATGATTTGCGAGTTTTGTGATGCGTGGGGTCTTGAGATAGATAGTTGTATCGCTGAAGCTAATTATTCAAAATATCTACAAGAGCATTATGGGATGGATTTGTACTTTGCAGCAAATGTCTTATGGAGAAGCAAAAAAGTCAATAACTGTATGTTAGGATTATGCTCAATAGCAAGAGTGTAATAGTGTTTTTGACAATCTATTCATATTAATAAAGTGATTTTTGGTTTAACAAGTCTTATAACATTTATATTTTAATTATTATAATTGTCAAAAGTAAATAATCATAAGGTCAAAAGACTATGAGAAAAGAAGAATTGTTCGTACATCTGGATATGTATGAGGTAGACACAATTCTTTAGTTAGTCTTGAATAATATTCATAACTTAAGGTAAAGATTGGACAACTTTATCTTGTTAAAGTTGTAGATTCTTTGGCTAACATTTGAGTGAGATCAAATGTGGTATGATGAGTCTAAAATCATCATAGTAGCTTTGAGTAAAAGAATCCAGTGCACTAGATGCATTGAATTGGATCACAATGAAATACTTTATCTAGAACCGTCAGTAAATAAAAGTTTTTTCATTATGAGAATAATCAGAGAGTCTATCTTAATCCTGAGATAAATGATAGACTTATAGTTGTAAGTGTTATCATTTGAACTATCAATGAGTACAATTATATAGCATAGTCTATCATCGATAGTTTGGTTGTATTAATTTGTTAATCAATAGAGGACTTCATTTATAGATATAGACATCGTGGCTCCATTTATTTAAATTAGAGTATAATATGATAAGAGTATAATATTTATCATATGAATGTTTTGAGGTATTGGATATTAAATCTTAACGTTAAGTTTTCGATAGTGACTATTGAAACATGGCTTCTGGACAAGTCAAAATATCTAAGTTCAAAATATGGTAATATGAGTAAATATGGTAACTAGGAGAGCTATATGCGGTCTATGGGCTCTTAGCGATTATTGATATTATTCACGAGGATACACTATTCTTATAAGATTGTCTAGGGTTTGAATGAGAAACATTTACTTGTTCTATCTTTATTTATATGTACAGTTTTAGCTCTGCAGTGGAATGAACTAAAATTAATAGATCGGACCTAAATGAATCATTTGTTAATTGTGATTAGGTTATGTCTATTGAAGATTAAATTTAGATAGCCTGCTAAGATCCCCAATCAACACAGACTTGCATGGATCACTTGATATATTCTACCGGACCAATTTATGGGTCCATCTAGAATTGTATTTAATATATTAAGAATATAATTTGTACATTATTTATTTAATGAGCTATTAAATTATATTAATATATTAATTGAAGGCATGTGAGCTTGTTTCTTTTAGTAAGAATGGATCTAGTTCACATGTGGACTTTTTATTAAAGTCATTAAAGTCTAATGGATTTAATAAAATGGAAAAACAATATATAAACCCATATACACCTGTTGGGTGGCTAGGTTGAATAAATAACTTATTATATTGTTTTATTTTATTATTTAATTAAATAAGAATTAAGTAATTAATTAATTAATTATTTATTTAATTAAGAATCAAAATATTTTTCTGACTAGGAATTATGTTTCTTAGTAGTATACTATTGTTGGTAGTATAAAAGGAATCAAAGACTTTATTTGGTAAGTAGATAAATAAAAGGAAGTCTTTGATATAGTTACAAATACACTAAAGAGTTGGATTAGGGTTTGGAAATCAAAAGAATGATAGGAGTCATTGGTGGGAACACAAATCCTCCTTAAGTGAGGATTTCGGCCACCGCCTAAATTTCTTATTAGAGATTTCAGGCAACCCTAAATTATTGAAGCAAGAGAATTCGGTCAATATAAAGAGATATATTATTTATATGGCACTTGGCCGATATATACAATTTTTATATGGCAAGAAGAAGTCCAATATATATATACAGAAATTTTCCTATGAGGATGCCCTGATAGAATTATATAAAGACATTGAATATGAGCCACTCGTTTTATATACTTTGACTTGGTATGTATGCATTTGTCAAATCACTTTTATAAATAAGTGACTCACATTCAATATCGGATCATGCTCCTAGGTGATCCATATTTGTGATTGGATTTGAAGATCTTGCAAATTACCACCTACGTAAAGTCAATCGGATCACGCGACAAAATGTATGGTACTTTTGTTTATACATTAATTTAATTAAGGGATAAGGTTCATCTTTTAAAAGGGAAATTTTTTGTTATATATCAAACCTATTTTCGCATTTCGCTGCGCGTATAAACCGTTTTTTCCTACATTTTAAGTAGCTGAGTTCGTCCTTCCAACCACTTAAAGAGGCTTTAAACAATTTTACTCAAACCCTCCATCAAATAACTCAAGAGTTGCAACAAAGTAATAAGGAGTTGTCTTATAAACTTACTAATGATTTGTCTAGTGTTGCAGGTGAAGATATAGAAAAAGAGGAGACGGAAGAAAAAGCAAAAGAAGTGGAAGATGTACCTTGAGAGGAACCGCTCCTATACAAGGACTCAAGCCTTATGTTCCTCCCATTACTTTTTTGAGCCGCCTACACAAAAGCAAGTGGAATAAGTGGTTTTCTGAACTTATTTCACCACACTTTATAGTGAACATTCACTTGCCTTTGCTTATTGTGTATAGGAACATGCTGTTGCGAGAAATTTTTTTCCAGGACCTAATCACATATAGGAACAAATTCGAGACATTGGAGTTTGGTTGATTAGTCCTTGCACCCGTCTTGCCGAGACGTTAAATTAAGCGCTTGGTGGGAGCCAACCCACCTAGACAATTTCTTTTTAGTTTTAGTTTTAAGTTTTCTAGTTTTTTGTGTGTTGAGTTCATACATACTATGCCTTTTCTTTATTTGTTGTCCATGCTTTTAATGTTATACAAACACTGATGACAATGTTTAGATTAGGTTTGGGGGTGTGAATTTGTGTTTGTTTTATTCTTTGACAAATCTGCGAAAAAAAAAGTGGCAAGTTTTGAAAATTTTTGAGGCAAACGTTTTGTTAAAACTGTATTGATTGGTGAGGAAATAAATTTTTCTATTCACGCTAGGTTCTTCATTTTTTTGATACGAATCCAAAGTATAAAGAATGAAAAATTTTGGGTGGTAGTTTAAAAGATATGAATGTTTCTTTGACCATAGGGCATTACCACCAAAGGTCATGGGCAATGCCCTGTTGTTGCAAAACGATGTGTGCACTGTTTTCGTCGTTTGTTTTCAAAATTTTCCAATACAAATTTTGAAATATTTTCTAAATGAAAAGTGTGTGTTAGCATGTCTATTATCTTGTACTAAAATTTGAGTAACTTTTGTTTTGTCATTTGAGAGATATACATTAAAGACCAGACGTAGGTCGATTTTGAAAGTCATCAGTTTTTTTGAATTTTTGTCCTCCATGTTGAGATGCTTCTTTTGTATGCTTTAAGAGCCGTAATATAAGCTTTATTCACTAAGTTTAAACTAATTTCTTGCCACTTAGAGTAGTGCATTGCATTTTCCAAAACTTATGACATGCTCTTGATGTGATAGTGGATAGAATGCTTAGTTGGATAGTCATGATTAATAGTGGAGACTACCCTTATGAGTTCACTAAGCCAAAAAGCGTACATAAATGACATGATATGAGGGATTATTTTGTTTCTACTCTTTAAACACTCTTTAGTATTAGATTCGATCTCTATAGATTGTACACTGAGCATTAAAGAACAATTCTTATAAAAAAGATATTGCATGTGGACTTTACTCTTGATTTGGTTGAACCATTAGCAGTGATATAAGCAATGTGTGCTTGAACTCACTTAAAAGGCCTTAAGTATTTCCTACCTTATATGTGTGTGCTCTGTAGCCCTGTTTGAAGCCAAACACAATGAGCTTTTTTCTTTCATCACCCACATTAACTTAACGCAATAAACCATAATATAGCCATACCTTATAGCTTGGGATCATATAGAGGAAGTGATGAAGATGATTGAAGGGAGTTCAAAATAGGTGGCTCGTGATATGCATGTACCAAGGAAAAAACAAGAAGACAAATACCAAAGTGGTGTCAAGAAGAAATGTATTGAAAAGTTGTTATAAAAAAAAGAAAGAGATAAATGAATGAGATGATGAATCAAATAAAAGAGAAAAGGAATAGAGCTTTACAATGAAGTGATGAGAAATCAAAATCAACTCAATAAGGAGGATGGATGAAATTTGTTCAAGAAGCCTGGATGAAAGTGGAATGAAGAATTCGAAGATACTCAGCCGAGTATGAAGTTGACACTTGGCTGAGTATGAAGCTGAAACTCGGCCGAGTATAAAGTTTGCCACTCGATATGATCCTAGGTTTGTTCGCTATCATTTTCTCGTTTTTTCTTAACTTACACCCAATGACCCCGTTACAATCAAAGAAAAGACCTAATTGTTCTTTTAGGGATGCTAGCTCAAGAGTAAGGAAAACATGTGCTATATCTTGTTTTTAATGTTTGATTCTTTTTATGAGATCTTTTGCATACAAATCAAGCGTTCTTTCAATGATATATTCATACGCGATTATAATTTGAAATTTCTTGTGCATAACTTCTTTTGCATATGCTTGATGAGTGTATTTGCCTAGGTTCTTTGTGAAATATGAGCGATATCTTGTGAGAAATAAAGTTGAGACGAATTATATCAATGGTGTTTGGCGAATGTATTGTTGAAGCTAGAATTTCTTGAGCTTAGGCTTTTCATTTAAAATTGAGCAATGCATTCAAATTTGTGACTTAACTTTAGTCTTTACTTATTGGCTCTAGCATGCATTGGCTTGAATGATACATGTGAGTTTGCATCTTGATTATTGGGCTTTTTGCAGAAATATGTTTGTGGGTAGCAGAGCTGTAAACCCTCAAGACACAACACTCCTCCCACTAAGGACACCTTGAGGTTTAAAGGTTTGTAGCATACGCTCAATGCTATCATGTTCCTTACGAAAGTGGCTTAGCTTAGGTTTTAATTTTGGAATTTTAGTTTTTCTTTTGCTCGAGGTTTAGTAAAAGATAGGTTTTGGAGTATTTGATCGGTTAATTTCTATACATGTTTTAGGCCTTTATTTCCTATTATTTATGCTTTGTTCTCGAGTAAAATAGGTTGTTTAATATGTTTGTTGAGCATGTGTATGTCCATTCCATTCAAGTGGTGTGAAATCTCATTTTGGAAGAAAAGAAGTCAAAAGATGGAGAAAATGAGCAAATTGGAAGAAACCATAAAAAGATGATTTTCGACCAATGCAGAACCTCTATGTTGCGGGGCCCATATCTCTCAGCTCTTATTGAATTGTGTGTCCTACTACCTATGGATTAAAAACCCTAGAAGTCTAGTTTCCGGTGCACTTTTCAAATCGAAATTCTAAAATTCCGATATTCCTAGAAGAAGTTACGTTCGTTTTAGTTCCCAAAGGTAAGATCAGTCAATCATAAACCCCGCAAGTAATTACGAGATTCGTTTTGCAAATTGTCAAATCAGGAAATATTACCTTCTTGGACATGTGTGAGAGTCTTGTGCAAACAAGTTGACACCTAATCCTTGTCCTACCTCAATAAGCAATCAATTTGGATGAGTTAGGAAAGAAGTAAAATCCCAAAAAGGTAGAGTTCAAAAAGGAAATTGATTTCCTTATTGTTTGAGGGTTAGGGTTTGCATCTAAAGCATATTTAAACCCTTTTAAGCCATAATTTCGGGGGAGACCAGCAAAAAGGACAGCTAAAGGAGGTTCCAAGCCACAGAAGGGGGCCATCCCCTATCACTCCAACCACCACACATGGGTTTTCTCTACATCTTTTCTATGTTTTTATCTTGTCCATTGATGTTTAACTAAACCTCATTCTAGGGGATTGATGTAGCTGATTTTGGATAACTCTATGTGAACAATTAGTCTATCTTTTGTTAATCAATTGGGTTTTAGTTTTGTTTATTGAATTGATTGCTCTATTCTACTTGCTTTTATTATGTTATAATCGCAAGTGATTTGAGTTTGTGGCTTAGTTTATCCATGAGACTAGGGTTTAGATGTGGATGACCGTTCCATTTAAATCTGTATCACAAGCTTAATAAACAGGAAAATTGATATATGCATGACCGTGCTATGTTAATTTGGCTTAGAGTTTTGTGTAAAACATGGGTTTTGACAATTGCTCATTACATGACCGTGTGTAAGTAATAGGAAGAACCCTAGATCATTATTCCGTTATTCGTTGCATGACCGTGTGCGAGTATTGGGAAAGGATCTTCAAACTTAATTGAATTATCTTGAAAACAAGCCCACAAACTAGATTGAAGTGTTTAACAAGACTGATTGTGAACATTGAGTGTCTAAGAAAGGTGCATCAATTCCCTAGTATTTCTCTCCATATATTCATCATTTGTGTGATTTGATTTGATTTTAGTTTTTAGTTCAAATTCTCATAATTTAAGTTAATCTTAGAGTTCATCAACCTTCCAAAGCAAAGCATTATGAACCATTTTTTTTATTTTTATTTTTATTTTTTTGCATTTATAGTAAATCCTAGATAGATTAATTGGCTTTAATCGATAGAATCACCGATTCCAATGAACGAACTTTCTTAGTAAATTGAACACAGATTTTACTGCATCATTCCCTAATGGGGATTACACATAAAATGAAAATAAAATACAAAGGAGAGTGAATTGTAAGAGAAAACCCAATTGAAGAAGTTCCTCCAAATTGTCTTCATCTCCTTGTTGTTGCAGGGCTCGGATTTGGTTAAGAGAGCCATCTTTTCTCCTTGAAATCCTCTCTAAGATAGGTGGAAGATGAAATGATAATGGTGGATGGTGAGCTCCCATAGAGGAAAAACTTCCATGGGAGCTTGAAGCTCCTCTCTCAATTTATTTGGGGAAAAAGATGAGTGTTGTGGTCTTTGGATGTCTAGGTGTGTGGGAAAGCTTCTAATTTCGACCAAAGTGGGATATAAATATATATAAATATATATATAGGAGGGAGGGTACGATTTGGAATGAAAAAGACCAAGTTGCCCCTGTAAATTCATGTGTTTTTCAAACCTGACGGGTGATGTGTGACTTGACAGTGCAGGTTGTAGCTTGCACTGACAACTTGCACATTTCAGTGTGACTTGGCGGTACAGGCTGTAGCTTGCATTGAAAGCTTTCACATTTTTCTGATGTTGGGTGCGGTTTCCTTTTTGCATAACCTACTGGAGGTTGGTGCGGTTTCTTGCTCGCACTTTCATCCCGCACTGTGTTTTTAACTTTGAATAATTGCCCATTTTGCCCTTATTTCCCCACTTTAAGCACAAACACCATCTTTAGGGAACTTTTACCTACACAAGTCTCAAACACAAGTTCTATATACAAAAAAAAAAAAAAAAAAAAAAAAAACACTCGAATACGAGCACAAAAGCTAAGAAATGAGGGTCTAAAATAGGTACATAAATGTGACGATCAATAGGAAAGACGAGATAGATTTTTTGGTATTGTGAATTTATATTTCGATTGGATTTTTGGTTTTGAGGATTGAATTTTTTGATTTTGGATGGTGGGGCTCACTTCACGGATCTATCTGGTAACAAAAGCACTCTTGACCCCCGATCCTTCAATTCGTTCGAATGGCCGTTTGAACCCAGGGAGATCTCAATCAAATAGGTAAGGGAGAGAACTCAATAAAACGACTCGGCGAGTACAAGCTTACTTGCCCAGTCCCACCAGGTGTACAACTCAAAGACGCTCCTAGGCACGAGCCTAAACTACCTAAGCAGTCTTACAATTGTGTAAGTCTAAGTTGTATCACTTCATTTACCTTAGTCTCACCAAAACGATAACTACCCTGTCCCACCGGAACATATAGTCATTGTCCCACCAAAGTACATCTCATATTCAACATCCCTAAGTAAATGTAAACTTTGCCCACCAGAGTGCTGCCCCAATTACAAGGTTGTTTACTTGCTTATATATTATATATTCTATATTCTATATTATATAAGGGAGTTTACTTGCTTACTTGTTAAGGAAGAGCTCCAAGCTTGTTCCTGTCTTTTCTTCCCCTTATGAAGAAGAGCCTTTCCTAGCCGCATTGAGTAACCGAAAGAGTTAGAAGAAAGAAAGCAAAGCGCACTCAAAGCGTGGCTATGCCCGAGGAAGATAAGGAATGCCATCCATCTGTAACTGATAGACTGAAATTCCATTAAAGTAAAGAAAGAATGGATCGAAAAGAACATCACTGACGCAATTTAAAGATATGGATGTGGAGAGAAAGAAAGGGATAAAAGTCTATCCTGTCTTCTTTCGACCCTTCTCCTAGTCTCATGTCTTATAAATTCGGGAAAACAGTCGATTAGGGCAAGCAGGCAAAACAGGCCAAGAGAAAAGAACTTTCCTTTCCTACTTCAACTGCCCTTGAGGAAAGACAGACATTGTCTTTTTAACAGACTAGAGTCACAACACAGCTACTCATTGCTTGGGCCCCATTGATGAACATGAGATTTGTTATGAAAGGACTTATTTCCTTCTCTCTAAGAACAGCAAGTAGACCTGTCCTTTAACAAACAAAACTCACAGCTCTTTTCTTTGTCTTTCTGTTGGGAAAAATACCAAAGAAGTACACGCAGCGGAAGCGATACTAAAAATTAGATTTAGTGACTTTTAAAAAATTTTCCTTTATGAACCTTAAACCCTTTAATTAATTAAACATACATATACAATAACAAAAAGTAGAATACCTTTTGTCGCGTGATCCGATTGACTTACGTCGATGGTAATCCGCAAGATCTTCAATCCTAGCACGAACGTGGATCACCTAGGAGCGTGGTCTCCCTTTTCTTTGAATTGCAAACCTGTGAATGGACAAAACAAACTTTTCTTTTCTTTGTTAGTCACAAAAACAATCAAAATAATGACTAAGATTATTCCGGTCACTTTTGAGTTCTCAATCTAATGATCGAAACTCGCGTGAACCTAGATCGATATCGTATATACAAGCTTATTGATGAATAAGCAAAAAGTATACTATCAAAGAATAATGTAACACTCCTTTTTGTTTTAGTAGAATAAAAAGCTTTCTATGAATAGAGAAGAAGAAGAAATTTGTATCATGAACCCATATCATCTTTTTTTTTTTTTTTTTTTTGTAGCCGAATTCTATACTTGTCAATATATAGGTGGCCTAAGTTTGCTTCTTCTTTTCTATTATTATTAGGGTTGCCGAAATCCTAACCTATAAATAACTAGGGTTGCCGAAATCACATGCCCACCATAGACTTATGTTGCACCCAAATTTCCATCTAGTTTTTAAGACATCAAACCCTAATCCAACTCATAGATCTTTTATTCTTTTATTTAAAAAAAAAACTTCTTATTTGATTAAATAAATAAAACTAATTATTTATTTCCTTATCAAACAAGTCTTTTAATTTTACTTTTAGGAATTATATTTCCTGATTAGAAAAGATTTGTTTCTTTAATTAAACAATTAATTAATAAATTAATTAATTCTTATTTAATTAAAACAATGAAACAAAATAATATATTAGGTTAAACTAACTCTTGCCGCCCCACTTAGAGTAAATGGGCCAAAATATTATTTTCTTATTTCATTTAATCCATTGGACTTTAAATAAAAAGCCCACATGTGAACCAGACCCATTCTTACTAAAAGAAACAAGCCCACATGTCTTTCATTAATATATTAATATAATTGAGCAGCCCATTACTTAAATAATGTGCAAATTATATTCTTAATATATTAAATGCAATTCTAGATGGACCCTTAAATTGGTCCGGTAGAATATATCAAGTGATCCATGCAAGTCCGTGTGGATTGGGGATCTTGGCGGGCCATCTAAATTTAAGCTTCAATAGACATAACCTAATCACAATCAACAAATAATTCACTTAGGTTCGATCCATTAATTTTAACTCATTCCACTAAAGAGCTAAAACTGAACTCTTAAATAAAGATAAAAAAGGAAGATGCTCCTCATTCATACCCTAGACAATCATATTGGAGATAGTGTATCCTCGTGATTAATATCAGTAATCGCCAAGAGTTCATAGACCGCCTATAACTCTCCAAGTTACCATATTTACTCATATGACCACGTTTTGAACTTGGATATTTTGACTTGTCCAGAAGCCATGTTTTCAATAGACACTATTGAAAACTCAACGTTGAGATTTAATATCCAATTACCTCAAAACATCCATATGATGATATTATACTCTCATTTAATTAAATGGAGCCACGATGTCCATATCTATAAATGAAGTCCTCTATCGATTAACAAATGAATATCACCAAACTATCGAGGATAGACTATGCGATATAATCGTACTCATTGATAACTCAAATGATATCACTTGCAACCATAAGTCCATCATTTATCTCAGGATTAAGATAGACTCTCCGATTGTCCTGATAATGAAAAGACTATTATCTATTGACGGTTCTAGATAAAGCTTTTCATTGTGATCCAGTTCAATGCACCCAGTGCACTAGATCCTTTTGCTCGAAGACACTCCGATGATTTTAGACTCATCATATCTCATTTGATCCCACTCAAATGCTAGCAAAAGAATTCTACAACTTTAACAAGATAAAGGTGCCAAACCTTTAACTTAAGTTGTGAACATTATTCAAGACTAACTAAAGAATTGTGTCTACCACATACATATCCAGATGTACGAACAATTCTTCTTTTCCCATAGTCTTTAGACCTTATGATTATTTACTTTGACAATTATAATATTAAACTATAAATGCTATACGATTTGTTAAACCAGAAATCACTTTATTAATATGAAAAAGATTGTCAATTACAACATTACACTCTTGCTATTGAGCATAATCCTAACACTTTCTATATGACATCAAGGAAGCATCACGGACCCTATTTCAAGATATGGATGGGGAATTGATAGAGGAAGATGAATAATTCCATTTCAATTTAATGGTTGTACTGCTACTGCTTCCTTTAGTTGCTCCGGTATCGGCATCGGCATCGGCAACATTCAAAGTGGAGCTGATTCTATCAGTCTCACTTGAAGCCTAGTTTGTAAGAACCATGGCATTCGATGCTTCCTGTACTGCTCTTGTCTAGCAAAGAGCCAAAGATCGTAGCGTTCTAACTATTGATTCAACCTCCTCGGGCATTATGGAAGCTGCTAGCTACCTTCTTACTAACCATTCTTTAATATCCAAGGCGATTGAAAGAGATGAATTCAAACCCGAAGGAGACTTGGATGCTGTCCTCTGAAATCTTCTTTTGCCTTGGACTGATGGGGCTAGCATGTGCTTCCTTGGTTCGGAGAGCATCAGATTCACTCGAACGCTTCTACTTCCTTCTCTAAGCTTGCACCCACACCACCTTTTCCATCTCTATTTTATTTTCCCTCAATTATTAGCCCAGAAACAAAGAGTAGTATGCTTAACATACGTGCTAAGACAAATCCCCTTGTCTAAATGAAAAGTCTTTAATCACATCATAATTTCTCCTTCGCATCATTTGATCATCCTCAATTTGCTCTTTCAGTATCCCCAGATTTGAGAATGGTTCTTTTCGCCGTGAACTGCCAAAGTGGTTAGTCTGCGGCTCCCCTAATTTTCCATAAGTGAGAGCACTGCCCGAACTCCATTCTAGAGGGCCACCTGTGCTACCAATCTATCTAAATAAGGTCTTCTCCCGTGTTCTTCCCTGTTCCTATGGTCTTGACCTGCAAAGTGATTTCCGAAAGCTCCCACCATGACTAAAAAGCTCCCAATAGGCCAAGTAGCCGCTTATATTATAATTAAGTAAGTAAGAAGGAGCAGATTCACACGCAACTTTTTCTTTTATATTTGTACCCTACGCGCGGGGACCTAGGATGAATCTCCGACCGTAGCGTAGCCTTTGCTTCCCGATGATGTTTAGCAATCGAAAGGACCGGTCAAACACGTTTCCTAGCCTCCAATCGATTTCGTACCGTCATTGTAGAGAGAATTCTCTCTTGCCATTGCTAACTGCAAAAGCACTCGAGGGAGTAGGACTGACCACCTCACGTTTCATGCTGTGATTCAAGAACTAAAGCAATCAGTGTCGTCAGTGCACATGGCCAGGAAAGACTTGAAATGCTTCACTAAATTATGTGATATGGCAATTTGTACTATTAAGATGTCTGATGGGGTCTTAGCTCGGTGCCTTGGCGTTGAAGAAGCAGCAAAGAGACTGGAATAAGTTTGAGCTTCACTTCACGAGTCGGGATGAGAATCTCCCCTCACATGGTGCTGTTCCTGCGTCTCTCTGTCCAACTCGTTACGCAATTGACGTAGTAGACCCCTCGCATGATTGTTTCAATGATGTATTCAATCAAGACAAGAAAGATATGTCGTAATAAAATAAGGTTACATGATTGGTCTGTAAAGGAACACCAAGAAAGAGGATCAGACTTGACCAGTTCAGACTATGGAAGTTTTGATCTTCCTACAAATATTTTAATGGTGTCGATAGCGTGTCACGTCATGGTAACCGATATCATCAACTGCTTTCGATCTTTAATGCTATTTTCCGCTCCTTGATCACTTTCTAGGATGACAGTAAGTCTTCTCACCAATGGGGATCCGGATGAGTGAGATTGGTTCTGTTCCTTTGGTCTTTGTCCAGCTACTCGGTTAATGAAGCCGGAATCGGGGTGGGATCTCTCAGTCCTATTCCTGATCAAATAACATCTCAAAAGAACGAACAAAGAATGGAAGGTAGCATCAAGCCCCGAAACGGAAAGCCATGCTTCAAGCTAAGTCAGTCGGGATCTAATTGATTGCTAAACTGAAGGTGGTTTACTCGCTTACTCGTTAGAGTAAGGTTGTTTACTCGCTTACTCGTTAGAGTAAGGGTGTTTCTCGCTTACTTGTTAGAGTAAGGGTGTTTCTCGCTTACTCGTTAGAGTAAGGTTGTTTACTTGCTTACTTGTTAAGGAAGAAAGCCGGTTACTTAGAGTAATAAAGCTAGCGGGACTACTTGACTTGAATAGGAAATCGGACTTCTAAGCTGATAGTTGGCTTCGCTAATTAGTAGGAGAATTCGAATACTTGTTTTGTTGTATGGCCATTATAGTGCATATAGAGAAGGGGGAGTATTGGTATTCATAATAGCCTCCCCCGTACCCGATTGAGCAAACCTATATAAATGGAGTCTTTGTTTTCGTCCCACTTACACGTGAATCCAGGTGGATGAAGGCAAAGTGTGCAAACTCAGGAAAGCCATCTACGGTCTCAAACAGTCTCCCAGAGCGTGGTTTGAGAGATTTGGTGAGGCTATGGTAGAGATTGGGTTCAGGCGGTGCCATGCAGACTACTCCGTGTTCATCAAACGAAGGGCCGAAGGTAGCTTGTCTCCTGAAAGAAGCGTGCCCCACCCATACCTACTACCAAAGGAATTCTTAAACGTCCATCGATTCCAGACGAGAGAGCTCAAGTCTGATTAGCCTGATCCACCATCTCGAAATGAAGACTATGAGAAAGCAACCCACCTTATCCAGCTAGTAGGGGATAGGAGGGATCACCATTTTGTGAAATACAAAAATATATGGGGAGACTCGGAAAGCAGCCTGCCTTAGTGATTGAGCTCCAAGAACAGGAAAAGTCTCTGGTTATCATCCCGACCAGTTCGTCGATTGAATGAATTGATTGGCTAGTGTCACACAGGTCAATCAATACAGAATTTTTCACAAGAGACATGGTAGACGAAGCTTTCAGTCTCATATTTATGAGCTGTGGAGGCTATGGTACCTATGGGAGCCCCTTCACTGTTCTTTACCTCCTTGGATGAAGGCTTGATAGCCTTTAGCTTTTTTATTTTTTATTTATTATTATTATTATTAATAATTTTGTTTTATTTTCATTATTTTTTTTTAGTTTTATCTTTATTTTCAAATTAATAAGAGGGTATTTTGGACATTCCATTTGCTTGACTTGGAAAACAACATGGAAATTGTAACAGCTACGAACTCCGTTACCGAGGGAATGTAAATGTACAAAAACCATATTCTATATTCTGACTGTAATTATACCAAACCTCAGGGTAGTGAGTGCAATTCTCTCCTTTTGAAAACCCTAAACCTAACTCATACACGGCAGACACTTCTAACACTCTCACAGTCATCAACTAACAAACCTCCGGCTGTTGCTCCTTCCCCGTCGTCGTCTCAACCGGTGAGTTTCCTCTCCCATCGTCGTTTTCTTCTTCCTTATCTGTTGTTAATGATTTTTTTTTCCTCTTCTTCCTTCATAATGCAAAGCTTATGTATGATAAAAATGCTTTTTCTTTTTGTTTTAATATTATTAGGTAGTTTCTGCCATTCTTTTGATATGTTTTTGTTTTGATTGTATGGCTAATTTGTGGTATTTAAAAAAAAAAAAAAAAATGTAAAGACAAGCTAAGTGCCCTTTAATTTCTTGCAAGCCACAAGAACTTGTCTGTTCAATTCCTACTATAACTTAGAAAATAAATCTAGCAAATGTTATCTCAACAGAACAAACAAAAACGTTGAGTAGCTTTGGCTGCGAAGGCGAGGTTGAGATTTTTCCATTTGCCAGAGGATGGGGTTGAAGGAATTAAATGAAATTTTGAGCAAAAACAGGATTGAAGATGCGAGTTGGCTTTGTTCTCTATCTGAATCCGAGCTTGTAAGTTTTTCGAATATCATCTTGCATATGCGCCTTCCATGCTTCTATGTAATTGGTTGATTGAGGAACTCAATTTAATTATTATTATTTTTTTTTCAGGATATGCTAATTAGCTTAAAACTGTTAGTTTTACAACGGGCAAAAATAATTGGCCATGAAGATCTAGCCAATAAATTTGATTTGAAGATGCTTCGAGCCCTCGGTATTATTATGTCTTTCTCACTTAGCAACCTAAGATGCTTTGTATTTTATGCATTTATATAGCTGCTGGTTATGTCAAATACTCAAATTGAGTTGTTTTTCAGCTTTACTTTCCATGTGATTTTGGCTCTCATATTTTGATGATTGTGTACTTTAGTGGCAATGCTGAGAGATGTTAGATGTTGAATCAATTGGACATATTGTGATGTCTGTGGTAAACTTATGCAAGCAACAATGTAGAATGCTAACAGCTGTACACTTGCACTACATCATGGGATTGAGTACATGTAGCTCATAAAGAGCATGGAATAAAATAATTCTATTACCTTACTACATTGATGGATTTGAAAAAAGGGAAAAAAGAGAGTGAGAGAATGATTTTGTTAGAAATAGGAAATCATGATCATTAACTCATTCATCCTGTTCTTAACATCATGATCGAGGATTTTAGTCGATACAATGTCTGCTACTTCTCTGAACCTGGAAATTGTACTGTCCATTTGATAATATTTAGAGTCTTCCTTCCCAGTGAAATTGTCCAACATTCTGACCATTCTATCATTGTCCTGGGTTAAATTTTCTTAATCTAAAAATAAAGTAAAAAAATAAAAAGAACTTGTTTTCACTAGTAGCTTAACTAATGAGATAGCAAATGTTCCACTCTTATACCGCCCCCTTTACCATATAATACCGCATACTTTTATTTATATATTTTTTAATCTTCACCAGATTTTCAGTATTAGATCATCCAAACCAAAGGATGGCAATTTAATAGGGATTAACATTTGTATTTGTCCATCTTATCCATTATAAATTGTCAACTTAGGTATGGGGCTGACTTATTGGATTTCCAACTGTGAAGTACTAATCCATTATTGTATCGCTGGGCTCTGTTATTGGAGTCTCAATAGGAATATCAATTTGGAAACTGTTTTTTAGGTTTGTATGTAAATTCAAGAGTATAATGTATATTTATTTTGCTAAAAGGACACTCAACACTTATTGTTAATACGATTACTCTCTTACATTTATTCTTAGTGGATGATATTTGGGTAAGGCAATCAAGTTGTTACAGGCAACCGTTAATTTTTATACTTATTAATCTTTCGTAGAAAGATAATTTATATACTGTTAAGTGTTAATAAGCATTTCGTACTCATAAAACAAAGAACTGGATTTTTTTTTTTTCAAGAGTAGGAAATCCTATTATGGATCTCTAAGCTCTCGTAAGCGGTAAGTCATACCATGTTAAGAGAAAAACGAGAGGAAGAGAGAATTTGACAAAATGGGAAATTCATAAAAATCTACTAGGTTGTGCCTTGCTTCAATCAGCACACGCCTCACCTTGTGTGTCGAGCTCCAGATGACCTTTGCGCCTTGATGCGCCTAACACCTTTAAAAACTATGATGCTAACATGTTTATATGCATTTGAATAGTTCTGCATTTGATTTTAACTTCTATAGCTCTGTGTTTAATTAAATGTAAAGCTGTGTTTTGTTTTTATGCTCATAATAGTTAATGAAGAGAAACATGAGGAATTTATTTTATTTCACTTGAATGAAAACTGTGAGCAACTGCTCCAATAAATACATTGTCAGTAGGTTCAGCCTACCATAAAACTAGGAAACTAAACTAGTTTGAATTTAGAGATAAGGGAAAAACATAAACTAATCTAGAGATAAGAATTAAGTAGCATCCTACTTAACTCTCTCTTATTTCAAATAGCTATCCAACAAACTAAAACAGAAAGTTATTATATTGACAAACATCAAAACCCCCCCTCAAGTTGGGCAGTAAATGTTCAACATGCCTAGCTTGGATTTTTGCTCTTCAAACCTCACTCTAGGTTTTTGGTTAGTATATTGGCTGTCTAGATTGTAGTAGTAGTGTACACCAGGTTGATCACTCTCTCCTCAACTTTCTCTTTAATAAAATGTCGGTCCATTTCTACATGTTTGGTTCTGTCATGATGAACAGGATTTTTAGCTATATTTATAGCTACTAGGTTGCCACATCTTAGCTCTATAGTAGCTTCCATAGGGACCTTAAGTTCTGTCAATAGTCTCCTCAACCAAATTCCCTCAGAAATTCCATGGGCCATTGCCCTGAATTTTGCTTCTGTACTACTGCAAGATACTATAGACCATTTCTTGCTTTTCCATGTGACTAGATTGCCCCAAACATATGAACAATATCCTGATGTTGACCTCCTATCACTAACTGACCCTGCCCAATCATTTTCAAGTATCTCAGTATACGAAACACTGCATCCATATGTTCTTCATTTGGACAATTCATAAACTGACTAACTTAACTTATTGGAAAACCTTTATCAGGTCGGTATGGGAAAGATAGATTAATTTCCCTACCAATTGCTGATATCTCCCTTTCTCTACTGGTGGACTGTTCGCATCAGTTTCAAACTTACTTGTAGGGTCCATTGGTGTGTCAGCAGGCTTACAACCCATCATCCCTGCCTCTTTCAATAGGTCTAGAATTTATTTTCTTTGTTAAATAGAAATTCTAGCCCTTGATCTCGCCACTTCCATACCTAAGAAGTACTTGAGACTTCGTAGGTCCTTTATTTCGAATTCCTTAGCTAGAAAATTCTTCAATTTTTGAATTTCTTCTTCATTATCACCTGTGATGATAATATCATCTACATACACAATTAAGACAGTGATTTTACCTCCTGTGGTGTGCTTGACAAACAAGGTATGGTCGCTTGATACTGTTGAAATTCAAATCTCTTAACAACCCTTATAAACCTTTCAAACCATGCCCGTGGGGACTGTTTAAGTCCATATTGGGATTTTTTGAGTTTACATAACTTATCAGTGTTGAATTCGGATCCCATACCTGGAGGGACCTCCATATAGACCTCTTTTTCCAAGTTCCCATTAAGGAACACATTCTTCACTTCTAATTGGTCTCCGGAGTCCGGTCTAGGTTGATTGCTAGAGACAGTAGTACCATATTGTGTTGAGCTTAGCCACAGGTGCGAATGTCTCTTGGTAGTCGATCCTGTATGATTGTGTGAACCCCTTTGCCACTAATCTGGCCTTAAACCGGTCCACACTCCCATCAAAGTTGTATTTCACAGTAAATACCCACTTGCAACCGACTAGCCTCTTCCTTTTAGGTAGGTCAGTCATTACCGAAGCTTCATTCTTCTGCAATGCTCTTAATTCCTCCCACACAGTAGCCTTCCATTCAGGTATAGCCAAAGCTTCATGGATGCTACTAGGCACTTCAATTTTAGAAACACTCAAGGCAAAGTTGCGGAAGCTAGGAGATAATTTCCCATATGATATGAAGTTGCTCCTAGGATACAATGGTTTGTTTCGGCACTCTCTGACCCCTTTCCTTAGAGCAATAGGTTGATTTAGATCATTGGATTCAGATTGATGGCTGGCAGGTTCTATGTCACTTGCAGTATTTTCATTTATTGTTTATATTTCGATGTTTTGGATCGATAGACTCAGTTTGGAATCTTGACTTTGTTGAGTAGATTTTGAAAACATCATATTCTTTTGAGTTGTCTTTTTCCAAGTATACACAATGAAGTTAGGATTTTTAGTAGACACATTAGGGGTTTGACTCCTACTAGGACTTTTCTCAGTTTGAATTTGAACCGGAGGATCAGATTCTGGATAATCACCTGGACCTTTTTGAATTTCTAGAGAAGGACTCTTATTAGGACTTTTGAATTTGGATTGAAGGAACTTGACTCTTATCAGGACTCTGAATTTCTAAAGGACTCTTATTTGAACCTTTTTTATTTTGAATTGGAAAAGCTGGACTCTCATCTAGACTTTGAATTTGAATTGGAAAAATAGACTCATTAGACTCTAGATAAGGAATTCAGACTTATCGGACTCTAGATAAGGAATTTTATTAGAACTAAAATACCAAGACTCACACTCCTGAAATTTGGCTCTCTCTCATACCCCCTCGAATTTCAGTTTTACTAAACCAAGGCTGTGTTTCCAGAAATGTTACTTCCATAGACATATGTTTTCTTTTGTAAAAGACAAAGGTGAATATCCAATGAATATACACTTAACAGACCTAGGTTCAAACTTGTTACGATGTTGGCTATGAATGTGAACAATAATAGTGCACCTAAATACTTTAGGTGGGATTTTAGAGAGAAGTTGTATATGAGGATAGGCTTGGAGTATCATGTGATAAGGAGTTTGGGAATTTAGGACACAAGATGGCTGCTTGTTTATAAGATAGGCAGTTGTGAGGACAGCCTCACCCCAAAAACGAGTAGGCACATATATGGCTAACATTAAAGATCTAGCCACCTCTAAGAAGTGCCTATTTTCTCTCTTTGACACTCCATTTTGTTGAGGAGTGTCAACACAAGTGCCTTGATGAACAATCCCTTCCTTTAACAGATAATTTCCTAGAATTGAATTAAATTATTCTTTTCCATTATCAGTTCGAAGGACTTGAATCCTTGTCTGAAACTGAAAATTTGTCCAACTTCTGATTTCTCTTTCATAAGATATATCTAGGTTAGTCTGGTATGGTCATCAATAAACGATACGAACCATCTAGCACCTGATATATTATTAACCTTAGACGGTCCCCACACATCACTATGGATTATGTGAAATGGAAAGGATAATTTGTATGCATGCTGTGGAAAATTTTTCGTGTATGTTTGGAATATCAACATGTTTCACAATGGAATTGATATGGATTTTTATTATGAAACAAATCTGGGAACATTTTTCCAAGGTACATAAAGTTGGGATGACCTAAACGATAATGCCGTAACATTACAATACTTTGATTATTCGTCCTAACTTGACTCCTAGATTGACTCTTAAGTGACACATACCCACTGGCTTTAGGTAATGTATCCTGGAAACTTCCAACTCTTAGAATATAAAATCCTGAAATCAACTTAGCACTGCTAATCATCCTCCTCGAATCCGAGTCCTAAAAAACACATTGATTGGGGAGAAATTTAGCAGTACACTTTAAATCGTGTGTAAGTTTACTGATAGACAATAAGTTACAGTCTAAATTAGGAACCAAGAGTACTAAATGTAAGGTGAGAGTTTTTAAAATTGTCACCGAACCAATCCTTGCTCCCTTTGAAAGGGACCCATCTACAACTCTTACATTAAAGTTGCCAAAACATAATTCATAATTGCTAAATAAACTGATGTTTCCTGTCATATGTTCTGTAGCACCCGCGTCCACTACCTAGGAACTACAATTTTCCCTTTTTACATTCAGGGCATTAAGAAATGTACCTTTCTAGGCTAGGCTACCCGATCCAATAACAGAATTTGAAGTTGTATTGTTGAACAGCTTCTGAAGTAATTCCATTTGTTCTTTACTAAACACATTTGATTCAGTTGAGCCACTGCTATCCCCAGTCACCATATTACCTCGGATTTCTTTGTCACTTGAAAAAAGAGGTTTCCAATCGGTTGGTTTTCCATGGAATTTCTGGCAAGTCTCCCTAACATGTCGTGGCCTTCGGCAGTGATCACACTAAGGTCGCCCCTTCCTTGGTCGATTGTCACCTGATTGAAACTGAGCTCCTATAATAGCAAAGGCATTCCTTTTGATGTAGATCATGCAGAGTACCCTCTATTCCAAACAATTCTAAGGTATTATCCTTGCTGGAAAATGTTTCATTGGCAGCCTTCTTGTGTTTTTGGCTCATCAAAACCCAAGTCAAGGCTTAAGAAGGAATCCTATTTGGATTAGAAGAAGATAAAGTGTGCACATAATTTCCTATTAGGATTAGGAAATTATATTTTCTCAAGAATCCCAAATCAACTAGGATTAGGAAATAAGTTAGCTTTTCTTATTCTAAAAGGATTTAGGAGTCCTATTCTAGCAAGGAATGTAACCCAAGTCCTATATCTATAAATAGGGTTGTTGGGAGCTTATTTTTAACACAGAAAAACCAGCAAGCATAAAGGGGTAGAGAGCAAGAGTGATAGAGAGGTTTTAGCAAGGTTTTGGGGAATTAGCTAAGGGGTTTCAATAAGTTTCTTGTAACCAAGCATTTTTCTCCATAGTGCTAGTGATTTCTCAAGAGAGATCACACGAGGACGTAGGCAAAGTTAGCCGAACCTCGGTAAATTCTTTGTGTTTGTGTGTGGCATGTTTTCTTTACTGTTCATACTTTATTCCGTATATTCACATATCATTATCCTATAAGTTTATTACCGTAGTCTATCGAGAAAACACGATCAATAAAGGGAGTTTAAAATCAACAAGCCCCCATATCTCCTTGGCTGTCTCATATAGCAAGAAATTCTCTCCAATGTCGTCGTTCATAGCACTGATCAACTACGATGTGACCATGCTATTCTCCGTTTTCCACTGCTTGTAGGTTGAGTCCTTTCCTGGTGACTTGGCTATGCCAGTAAGGAAATCATCCTTTCCTTTGCCACAAATGAACATCATTACTGACTGGGACCAGTGGAGATAGTTATTCCCATTCAGTTTGTGACTAGTAATTGGTAGATGAAGAAGATTATTGTTGTTGTTCCCAGAACCTCCGAAGTTATTAGAGGAGGATGGTTCTGGGGAAGAGGTAACAGAAGAGGGTGGATTGTCCATTTAATCGGCCAATCTGTAGTTTGGTGTGTGAGAAAATTTTAGGTTACGAGGCGGCTCTAATACCATGAAGAGAAACATGAGGAATTCATTTTATTTCACTTGAATGAAAACTGTGAGCAACTGCTCCAATAAATACATTGTCAGTAGGTTCAGCCTACCATAAAATTAGGAAACTAAACTAGTTTGAATTTAGAGATAAGGGAAAAACAGAAACTAATCTAGAGATAAGAATTAAGTAGCATCCTACTTAACTCTCTCTTATTTCAAATAATTATCCAACAAACTAAAACAGAAAGTTATTATGTTAACAAACATCAACAGTTAAGTTTAGTGAAATTGATGACAGCATACTGAATCCTTATTCTGTTTGACTAGACTTTGTTGTGTTGTATAAGTCCATTCTCTTGAATTACTAAAACTAAATTAGTCGCATTATTATTATTATTTCTTTGTTGTTGTTGGGAAGTTAGTTTTATCAGATTTAAGACTCAGATAGCTGGAGAGCTGAAATTTGACATTTTTTCCCAAACGAATCTACTGATTTACTTAGTTGTGATATCTCTCATTATTTGTTTCCTTTTCTAATCTTGTGCAGGGCTCATTTTGATGGAATACTTTAAGGGAAAGGTTAAGGATTTGTCACTTATTCCAGCCTTGGCTGAACCTGCACTTATGGACTGTTCCAATTTATTAAAATGTAATTCTGAGGATATCATGAGTATTGAAGAACTGAATACACGTTTAGACATTGATTCAAAGAAGAGACCAGCAAAAAGGTATGATGAAGCTGCATGGCTTACACTTAATACTTAGGATTGTGATTTAACTTTTGTTGGTTGATTTTTTTATATTAAATTTTTTTCTCATTTAATTTAGAGAACAAATAAATGAAGAATAATCTGCATAATGACATAATGTTCAGGGTTGTTTAACTGCGTTGAAATTTTCATTTATAAAATTTCAGGCTGATTTTGTTTATTTTACACTTCATTAGGTTAAATGCATTTAAATGCCTGTCCATCATAGTGGACTTTCCGGTTTGAATACCTTTATTTCCTTTATTATAGAAGATGGAAAACCGGTGTTATTGATGCTGGAACCCTAGTTTTTTCTGATGCACACTCCTACTTTAGTGTTGAAAGTTGGAACACTAGAACTAATTGTGCATTATTTGTTACAGAACATTTGATAGTTGAAGAAATTTTAAGAGTTATAGTGTGATGATATGTCTAATCTTATTCACCTTTTTAGTTGAATGTATTGAAATCTATCATTTGGGCTCATAATAAATTAAATGTTGCTCCTGCTACTTAGCCTAGAGCTTCATCCCTCAATATGGTTTGTACTTGTTACCCAGTCTTTTGAGAGGCAGTTTAATTTACACCAGTGTTTGGAAATACTGATTGGGAAGTTGTTTCTATATCAAATTTCTTAATGGTGTATTGGATGGAGTTCTAGCAGTCATTGAGATATAATTGAGAAATAAAAATGATGTCAATGTTTTGTCAGGCTGCCTCCAATTTCCCTTTCTTCTAGTCTTTTTTGCTCATTGCATTTTGAAACCCTTGACGTTGTAAAGCCATGTTAGCATAGAAGTGTTTGAACCTTCATATTTTCTAGAAGGCAGATGCTCTGAGTTAGAGAAGGGCTTAGTATTTTGCTAGTAAAGCACATAAAAGAGTATTATAAACAATAGTGGGAATCATAACACTTGATAGAAGCTTAAATTCTTGGTATGATATGTTTTTTTTTTGGGATAATTTATATCTCTGAAAAATAAAAGTGTTGGTAATAGTGGCATTCTGTTTTGTTTGCTTATATATTTGTTTATTTCTCGTGTAAAGGTCGCGTGAAGAGGCTACTCTCAATTAGAAGAAATATTAAAAAGCTGAATGATGAGATAGGATACTGGAAGTCTGGAACCAGTAGATATTGAAAGCTGATAGTGAAGTTGAGTAAGAGGTTGAGGACCTTATAATATTATGGGTATGGATGATGATTGCTTTCCATGTTCATTCTGTTGGTTGGCTCTGCTTTTGTTGTTATTTAGTTGGAGTGTAATCCCTACTGCTGTCTCCATTACTTTCTCTACATGAACTTGCAGTGCCAGTGAGGGCTGTAGATCTTCAGTAACAAGATTTTTGGCGGAGTCTATGTTCAATATGAGAAGTAAAGTTTTTTCCATATGGTAATGAATCTATGATTCTCTTGTTTGAGGATGATAACATTTTTATCTGCCAGTATCAAAGGTCTGTTGAAGCTTCTGTAACCGTCTGATAAAGCCATTCATTGACTTTCTCATTATAGACGATAAACGGTGAAGTTTACTTCTTAAATTGTTAGTTTGATAGATGAACATAAACACTCTCCTTGATGGAAATGTTTGTAGTTACTAGTTATTGGTTTTGATGATGAAGAAAGGACTCGTACTGCATGCTTGTCAAGTTCTTGGATTGTAAACATTTTTAAAGGAATCAAAGGGAACTTAAGGCTGCATTGAGAAAGTTTTTGACCAAATAGAAATAAAGTTTATTCTATTAAGATTTGAGACATAAAGCCTTAAAGCTTGTGTGATACAGCCTCTGTAATAGGTAAACCAGTGTCTTGCGATTGTATATTTAAAAGATTAGACTAGACGGTGTTGCCAATTTTGTCTGGGGATTCTATTTGATAGAACCCATACAAGTGTATTTTGATATTTATTCATTGTCCAAGTTTACAATGCACTCGTGTCTCGTGTTAGATGGTGCCTCCTCTATGCCCTCTTGGAAGCCCAAGAATTCATGGAACAATTTAGAAAACTTTGGTACAGTCCGGCCTAGCCTTTAATAAAATCAAAATTACTTATTGTATTTCTTTCTTGTTCCCTGTTTACTTATTCACTGTCTGCCCATCACTTCTCTTTTCTTATTAGTTTATTTTATTTTTATTTCTTATTAGTTATTACTAGTAACATGATTGTGTTTGCACTTTGCAGTGCCTACCCTATATTTATAGCTTCTTTTGTCATCTTCCGCTTGTAATCAATTTTTTTAATTTTCATTTTATCACAAACTTTTCCTTTAAAAGCAAAGATGTTTATATGAAAAATCTTATTTTGGTTTAAAATCATTTTTAATGAATTTTTTTTTTTTTTTGCCCAAAATAAGACTCGGTAAAAAATAATTGAATTATATATTTAGGGCCAGTTTGGTATTGTTTTTGAAAACTTAAAATTAGCTTATTTTATAATTTTGACATAAATTCTTCCAAAAGTGATTAATTGATAATCCGTCAAGTTTTGATTTTGAGAAGTAAGTGGGGGTTATTTTTTTGAAAATGATTATGGAATAATCTATTTCAACACCAAATTAATCTTTTAAAATATTGTTATTATCTTTATGAAATCAATTTAAAATCATTTATATATCTTATTTCATCACAAAATTAAATATTCAACTTAAATATTGATTTGATTTATAAAATCTTTTTTAAAAAAATTATTGTTCTTATTGTATTTTTTTTTTCTAATTTAAATATGTATTTAATATATATAATTAATATTAAAAAAATCATGAAATAGGGCTCTAAAATCATGTATATTTTACCAAACATATGTATACTATTTTTTAGTTATACAGTAGTTTAAAAAATACAATTAATCAAACATCTACCGATTCTTATTTCTTCAGCACAACTAACAATAATTATTATAGAAGTTACAAGTTATAGAAATACCAAATTGACCCTTAATTCTCATAATTTGATTGTTGTGAACTTAATTCTCACAATATTTTGATTTATGATGAAATAGTAATATGAACATAAAAAGGAAAAAAAAAAAAATTATCTTATAAGTTAAGAAAATATTAATCTTCAAATGAAAAGTGTTTGTTCATCTACAACATTTTATTTTTGTTTAGAATATACATTTTAATCGATAAGATTTATCAAGTCCTTATGATATTCCATATATATTTGGGAATTAGCATTTGGGTCCATATATATATATATATATATATATTTCTTTTCTGAATTATATATATATATATATATATATATATTAACTATCTTTCCATTTTTAGCTCTCGTGATCCCTATGTTTTTAAAAACCTATCAATTTGGCCCATCTGATAAGATTTTTGAAGTCAACCATCACAAAAAAACGTTGAATGACTATTTTATCCATGATCATTTATTTTCTTTTGAAAAATAAAATAAAAGAAAACAAAATTTAGAAAAAAAAAAACAAAAAACTAATAGAGATCCATTTTGATCCCCATCTCCATGGAGATGAGTCTCCAATCTCCATGGAGATGAGTCTCCAACAAGATCTCTATCGACGATGGAGAAGCACTCCATCGTACAATGGAGAGCACAAGGTCTACTTTAGTGATGGAGATCCCACGCTGAGATCTCCATCATCAATGGAGATCCAAATTGTTCACTTTTTTTTTTCTCATATTTTTCCTTTTTTTTTTTTTTTTTTTTTTTTGCAATTTGATCACCACCATCCATATCTGAGGTGGACGGTAGAGATCAATCTACCTATTTTGTTTAAGAAAAAAAATTAATTTTTTATATAAATTAATTTTTTTAAAATAAATAAATCTCCACCATCAATCTAATATTTCAATGGTGGAGATTTAAAACTTTTTTTTTATTAAATAAATATATTTTTAAAAAATTTCTATTTTTTTGGTGTTGACACGTGACATGTTTTTAGTTTAAAGATAAAATTACCTTTGAAACCGTTAAAGTTTACTAACCGAAGGACCAAATTGATGGGCACGAGAGCTAAAAATAGAAGTTAGTTAAAAAAATAGATAATTCATAAAAACATAAAGACCCAAATGATAATTTCCCGTATATATTTTCTGTGGAGTAACATTGTGTTAATATAAATATAATTTAGCTAGCCTAACCTAGTCTAAAAAAAAGGAAAAAAAAAAAAGTTCCTAACTACATTACAGATTATAATCTAAAATCTTTAATTTTTTTTTAAAAAATATTATATAAATTCAAGGAGAGAAAGGATGACTCGAACTCACGATCTCATGACGTAGGTGTAAGGGGTTTACTATCGAACCAACCTTATATTGTTGATTTTTATAATTTATCTAAAAATTCTTTTGAAATTTAATAATTTAAATAAAATGACTTTTATCATTCTTCAGTTGAATTTGGATACAATCCAAAAACTCTATCCGAAGTACGAACAACTTTAACTTTTCTTTTGGAAAGTAAATTGATACCTTAATTTCTAAAATAAAGAAATAAAATTGTAACTATATTTAGTCATGGGATTCTCTGGGGGACAAAAAGATTGAGGTGGTGAAGGAAGACAGTGACTATTATGACTTGGAAGTAATGAAGTAAGTCATTGCTTTGTGAGAAGAGCATGGTTTAGCTGTTGGCCATGTTTGTTTCTTTGTACCAACCAACGCATGGCAATAAAGTCTCTTGGGGGCCCTCATGTTTTTTATTTTTTTATTATTTATTTATTTATTTATTTTATAAACATCTTTATATATCGAGATTTTTATAATTTGGTTTATATTTAATTGGAAAACATTAATTTAGTAATCGTTAATTTATTTTTCATCAAACCAGTTCTTATATAATTAAAAATAGCTCATTTAGATCATAATGTTAGCCAAAGTTAATCAAAACTAAAAGTGAGAGGATACTTTGGTTTTATAATTTTAATTATATAATGACCGATTTGATAAAAAAATAAATTAACGAATACAAAATTGACATTTCCTAAGAAAATAGGGATCAAATTGTAAAAACCTCTCATCTATAATATTTTCTGTTCAACACCAACACCCCCTTATTGTATTACAATGGGCACTTTGATTAATCCAATGATTGTTATTAAAAGGATTATTCCGTTCTTTTCTTATTTTACAAAAGAAAAAAAGGTTTATCCTTTTATTTTTTATTTTACAAAAACAAATTAAATAAAAATAAACATGTGGTACAAAAAAGAGAGAGTTAGAATCCATTAAGAAATTGTAGGAATTCCTCTCTTTTGTAGCTCTGAAATAACATCAATCGATAAAAATAAACGAAATTTTTTGCATAATAAGTAAAAATTGATCAAGGAAATGATAAGATATAGAAAGGGAAAAAAATAAAATAAAATACAGAGCTGGGTTAAATCATCATGTTTCTAAAATATAGAAATGATAAGATATTGCTGTATGTTTCTAATTTTTTTTATTTTTTTTATTTTTTTGGTAAAATAATAAAATAAAAGGATAAGCCTTTTTTTTTTTTTTGGTAAAATTAGAAAAGAAAAGGTTAATTCTTTTGATAAGAGAATATTTGGAGAAAATTTAGTGTTAGATAAGATACCTCTCAAATACAATTTTCTAACTTCAATATTGATACGACAAATTTGTTTGTATAGAAATCCTTGTATGAATTCAAGAGCTTTCATTAAAAGATGACTATTGTAATACAATAAGGGGATGTTTAACATAAAATTGTACTATAAGTAATATTTGTTTCTACTCTAGGAATGCTTTTTAGTTTTTATAGACTAAGTTAAATAAAATACGATTTTTATAATCCATTTACAATTTTTTTTTTTTCCTATAATTCCAAAAATCTTATTGGATACAATTTAAAACCTCAACTAAAAATTGAAACACAAAGAACAAATTGTGTTTATTAAATTTGGAACAAGTTTTTAATATCACTTTAAACATGTCAATAAATACTTTAATTATTTATAAGTCAGAAATCCTCCAAACATGCTTAACTAGGGTAACTTAGAGAAAATTACATATGATCGTTGGTTAATTATGAATGTACTCATGACCAAACTTTGTCAAACTTTGTTTTGCGGGAGCAAAGGCAAACCATAGAGAATGTGTATCGTGGAATATTTTAGCAAGGAAGGTGAGTGAGTCGAGTAAGAAAAAGAATGATAGCCGAAACTCGAAAGTCAAAACTCATGATGACACTATGAAGAGAGTTGTTTCATTTCCATGCTTTGTAACCTCCAAACCAAAAGAGAGAGCATAATCAATGTTCAAAAAGTGTGATTAGGCCCAAAGAATGATTAAAGATATTCCACATTGTCTCCTGTCCCGTCTCCCCTTACCTCACCCCATAAGCCCAAAATTCATATCCTGTTTAGTTTTTTCTTCCTTGTATGTATGTAGTATGATGCATCGTGCATTCGTGCACCACACCATCCATACCATATACAACAAAAATTACCATGTACACAGACCGTTCTTATTTTTATTTTTTATTTTTAATTTTAAAGTTTAATACTGGTCGTGTCCAGAGGTATGCCGTACCTAGTGAGGTCGATCACTATTAGCATGTTCCAAAAATAACTCTTACGGTATGGGAGAGTCTCCTCACACATTTTGATTTTAAAAACAAATGTTATACTCGAACTCTTAATCTGGGATGTAAGCGTGTAGATGCCAGTAGGGGCCATGGCCTTGTAATGTTTTAAAATAAAAATAAAAATTATATGTATATAAAAGTCTTTGGTAATGTTATTGACAATTATTAATTTATACAATTGTACTTATTCAAAGAAGGAATGCAAGTCTAACTGCCATGTTTTTAATTTAACAAAACAATCCCAAGTCCAAGTCCAGCTTCAGTCAAATAAGCAATGTTTCTGCTCATTTCTTTAACTACTTCATGCTAAACAATTCAAGGTTAGATTTTATTTATCTTTTCCATTTCAAATAAATATATATATATATATATATTTAAACATCAATTAGGTATTGTTTAATTTATTTTGATAGAAAAAAAATGTTTAAATTTGAAAAAACTGAGAATAGGAGAGTTCATATTTCTTCCGTGGTATAGTAAAATTTTGATGTTTTGTTATTATGAATTTGTGAAGGACGAATTCTTTGCTTTTTGGTATACTTCCAATTAAACTTTTTGATTGTGTTACTTGATTTTGTTATTGAAATTTCATATTTTATTAAAGTCTTGCAATTTTATATATTGATTATGTTATTTACAAATAAAGTGCATATCTCCATTTTCTTTTGATGGTTTTAAATGATTTATTGGTCTTAATAAACTCAACTTTCTTTCAATGGCAGTGTATGATTTTGGTATCTAAAATGTGTGTAAATTTTGCAAATTATTGTATTTTGTTATGGTTTTTATAGTGTTTTATGAGGTGTTAATTGTATTTTACATGTCATTTCTTCTAATTTAATTGAAATTTTATATAAGCATGACAAATAGTTTTCAGGTTTATACTTCATAATAGTCATGACTTTTGAATATCATAATCAGCACTATGATTAAGCAACTTAAAACTATTGATTCTTTCTTTAAATGAAATATGTAAAAAAGATTTCTAATTATTTGATTGTTTGTGTTATCATTATGTATACCGTCAAATTTCACTAGATACACTTTGGCCCTCTAACTTTAAACTTCTAGTTTAGCCTCTGCCCTTAATCCTTTATCTTGAATATAAAGAGTAATTGAAAAGTGCACAACCATGAACTAAGAGTTGATGTGCTATCAAGGGCGGAATCCTGCGAAGGCAGGGGTATGGACCCTGGTTCCAAAAAAAAAAAAAAAAAAAAATGTATATTTTACATTTTAATATTTTACACTTTTTTTAACTTCCGTTCCGCCCCTGTGTGCTATATGTACTCGACAAATTGGAGTTAATTAGTTTTGTCTTACGTAAAAATGCTTTTAAAAATAACAATGTTTAGATATTATTTTAAAGTGTTTAATTGACAATTAAAAAGAACACTTTTTGACATATATATTAATTAATTTTCAAAGAAACATTAATTTGATAAAAATATATATTTTTTAAGATCAAACCTTTATTAATTACAAGTACAATCTAATTTTAAATTGATTTTCAAAGAAACATTAATTTGATTAATATATATTTTTCAAGATCAAACCTTTATTACTGTTCAAAAAATTATTATATTGGTTTAAAGGGCACACAACTTTACTATGTTATTCATTTGACTGGGCAAAATCCACAATGATCACCAAAGTGGGCATGAAGATCATCTGTGTTATAGTGCCTTAGGTTGGCCATTCATGTACTACTACTAACTACATTTTTGGGTATCTTATTAAGACCAACACGAGTCAAAGGATCTCCATAATTGAAAACTTTTTAAATTTTATTTATTTTTTTTTTATTTGAAGAGTTTTTTAAGTGATTTTTGAAAAAAAATGTTTTTTTTTTTCAGAATTGTTTTGAAAATGCATTTTTTATATACAAAACATTTTTTTATTTTTTTATTTTTTTATTTTTATACAAACTGCAGTTATGATGACTTGAACTTTGGACGTTATTAGATTGAACGACCGATCTTTACTACCGAACTACATTCAATAGTGGTTTTTGTGTTGTATGCTAAAAGCATGTAAATAACTAAAACATGTTTTTATATTTATGTTGTACCGTACTATGCAATTAGAGAAATAAAAATTCTTTTTGAAATAAGAACATGCAATAAAGAAAATATATACACTTTAATTATTTATACAGAAAACATTTATATTTAATGAGATGATATTTTTGGAAAGCATTGGTTGACAAATTTTGGTGGTATTGAATGGGATATCGACAGTAGGTTTAGTTGTAGCCATGTAGGCATGCAACAAAATCTTATCGTATCATAACCCAGTTTAAGATTACAAGTTTGTGTCGTTTAAAAAAAAAAAAAACATAAATGAATACATACATAATTAAAAGCAAGCAATAATGACTTTTAATTTAATTAGTAGATAATGGACATTGGACCTAAAACATTTGCTTAAGGATCAAGCCACACACACTCCTAATCATGTTATCTTCCACCAATCAACCCTTCAACTTTAATTCTATTTGCTCTTATTTTGACTTTCTGTTTATTACTTTATTTACTATCCATCAATTATTATTTTCTATTTGATTTATGTTCGTGTCAAGCTCAACCTCCAGGCAGGATCTTACAAATGTAATCAACAGAATATCTTGCTGACTTTACTTCACAAATCACATTTTTTTTTTAATAATTAATAAAACATGAGTCTCTTTCACAGTTTCATAGTCCTGTTAATTAATATTAATGAAAAATAAAGTTTTAAATTAACATGATTTTTTATGATTTGACGTTTCTAAAGAGAAATCAAAATGAAACTGTAAAAATAAATTTAACTATCTTGTATGTATTGTTTTTCACTTTTACCTAATTTACTTTTGGAATATCATTGTCTAGAATTTAGGAACGGGCGTGGGAGGGTTTCCCCACCCCAAATCCTCTACGCTTCCCTCACCCCCGTCCCAAAACCCCATTTGGGGGAATTGGGATGGGCTGTTTGGGGAGAGGTTCCTCACCCCATTCTTGTCTCTCATTCCCTCCATTTCAAATCTCAATTTTTAATTTGAAATCTAGAATTTAAAATTCGAAATCCAACAATTTCAATCTTTTGTTTCATAATGTTTCAATATCTAATCATAAAAATAATCAAAATATTCAATCTAAAATATATAATTGATTTGATTTAATCCAAAATAAATATATAAAATATAAAATTAATTTTTTTTAAATATATACATATGTTAATTTTCTTTCTTTTTTTATAAAGAAAATTTAACATTATATAATAAAAAGAAAATAAAATTATATATATATATATATATATATATGATATTCGGAGGAAATTGAGAAATTGAACCCCACCCCACCAAATTTAGAAAATTGGGAAAACAAGGAAATGGAAGGTTGGGAGGTTGGGAGGTTGGGGGAGGTTCTCCCGCCCCCACCTCTGAACCATATTTGGAGTTGAAATTTGTCTCTAAATGGGATGGGACCCGTACGGCTGTAGGGGTAGGGCCCATGGGGAAATGCCCAACCCAGGTCAAGATTTACTATCATCATTGTTGTTATCACTTATTAACATATGATCATATAATTATCACATCAATCTTTTTTTTATATATGTACACTAAATCAAAAGATAACATTATAATTTACAAAATCATAAAAATAAAATTTAACCACAACATATATGAAACAGCAATAACTAACAGAATGTTCTATTTAACATATGGTTTGAAAAAGGGAAAATATAATAAGAAATTCAATTCCAGAAAATATAAATAATAATAAGAGTGGAAGGAAAGGCGGTGGAATAAAAATAATAATTAAAGTTTCCTTAAAATATTACAATAATTCAAGATTTGTGAAAGGGATAAATTCAAACTCACAATATAGTGTAGGTGTGAGGACAAACCACTTGACCAACCTTATACATACATATATATATATATATATATATATACGAGAATTTTCCTATAAGGATGTCTTGATAGAATTATATAAGGATATTGAATGTGAGCCACTCTTTTTATATATTTTGACTTGATATGTATGCACTTGTCAAATCACTTTTATAAATGAGTGGCTCACATTCAATATCCTAATAAAGTTATATAAGGATGTCTTGATAGGAACGGGACCGCATATATATATATACAGTTTTTCTCTCTTCAGGATTGAATTGAACTTTTAAGTTTAGAATGAGACTTGTGAATCATTTATTAAGTTTAACAAGACTTTAACTAATAGTTGATAATTGTGGAACTTATATATATATATATATATATATTAGGTTTTGTAAAATTTCACTTAGGTCCCCCAAAATATTATATTTTATTATATTGGCTTTCAAAAATAAACTTTTCTGGTTCGGCTGAGTAAACATCCAAACCGTACATCCGGTGTCAAATTTCAAATATAAATAAATAAATAAATAAATAAATGAAAGGGGATAATACACTATAATCAGGTTATTTATTTATTTATTTATTTATTTATTTTTAACAATAATTAAATGGAAAAAGTCTCTAAATCCCACTTGAGTTCAATTAGAAGAGAAGATTTTTTTTTATATCTTTTGCATATGATACTATTGTGAAAATTGTCAAGACATAACTAGGCAAAATAAAAGTAAAACAGAACAAGAGAAATTTACATGGTTTAGTGTAAAGTCTAAGCGGAGATGAAAAGAAATTCACTATGATCAATTGAAATTACAAAAGAGTGTATTAGAATCACTTACAAAACTCAAAACCCTATTACACCCAAAGAAATCTCTGACGACTCAAAAAAGACTTTATTTCTAAAAGATCATATAACCACATATTTATAATATGGGTAGAGACAAAATAGGAATATATATCAAATAAGGTTACCAACTAATTTAAGCAACATATTAACAAATCTCCACCTTGGCTTAAATTCGTACCAAGGTCTACTGAGTAGAATTTCAGTTTGCTATCTCCTCCAACAAACCTCTTAAGGTAACTCACAAATTGCAAACACAAATCAAGTCCAAGCAGTGCTTGAATTTGAGCATAGGAATATGCGTGGTCAACATATCAACTGTATTTTCTGTTGTAGCAATTTTCTCAACTGTAATTGCTCCATAAGTACAATATATTGAATAAAGTGATATCTAATATCAATATGTTTTGTCCTCTCATGGTACATAATATTTTTTGTCAAATGTATCGCGCTCTAGCTATCACAAAATACAATTGTAGAATCTTGTTGTAAACCCAAATTACAAACCAAACCTCTAAGCCAAATAGCTTCCTCGACTGCTATATACTCTGCATCTATAGTAGCCAAAGAAATTGTAGACTGTAAAGTAGTCTTCTAACTAATAGCACAACTCGAAAGTGTGAAGACATAACCTGTCAATGATCGCCTTGTATCTAAATCACCAACATAATTAGAATCTACATAACCAATAATATTATTGGTTGCATTATTTTTTTAGAACACTAAGCCCAAATATGTAGTACCTTTCAAATATAGAAAATCCATTTCACCGTTTCCCAATGATTTTTTCTTGGATAACCCATAAATCTGCTAACCACACTAACATAATGTGAATTATCAGGACGAGTGCAAACCATAGCATACATCATACTCCCAACAATGCTAGCATAAGAAACTTGAGACATTTTTCCTCCTTATCCTTAGACTTTGGTGACAAAGTTGATGAAAGTTTAAAATGTGCAGTCATTGGAGTAGTCACAGGCTTAGAAACTTTCATACCAAAGTGTTCAAGAATTTTTTTTCTATATATTTTTTTTTGCGACAAAAATAACTTACCCGCTTTTCTATCCCTATGAATTTTCATATCCAAAATTTTCCTCGCTACACTTACGTCTTTCATTTCAAATTCACACATAAGTTGAGATTTCAATTTATCAATCTCTTTTATTTTTCGCAGCAATCAACATGTCATCAACATAAAGTAGTAAATAAATAAAAGAACCATCTGGGATTTTCCTATGATACATGCAACTGTCATACTCACTTCGTGAGTAACCATGACAAACCATAAAAGTATCTAACCATTTGTACCATTGCGGAGGAGACTGCTTTAAACCCTATAATGATTTCTTCAACAAACAAACTTGATCTTCTTTTTCTTGAACCACAAACCCCTCTGGTTGATGTATAAAAATTTGTTCCTCGAGCTTCTCATGAAGAAAATCCGTTTTTGCATTAGGTTGTTCTAATTCCATATCAAACATTGCAACCACGGCCAGAAGCACATGAATAGAGCTTTGTTTTACAACCGATAAAAAAACTTCATTAAAGTCTACACCCTCTGTTTGATTGTAGTCTTTTGCAACTAAACATGCTTTGCACTTAGCAGCTTCAACCCCTAATATTCCTTTTTTTCTTTCTTTCTTTCTTTCTTTCTTCTTGAAGATCCATTTGTAGCCAATAATCTTCTAGCCTTTAGGCAGCCAATAATATTCTGGCCTTTAGGCCGTTTCACTAATTACCAACTTTGGCTCTTGTGAAGAGATTCAATTTCTTCACTCATTGCAATAGCCCATTGAGAAGATTAAATATCATTGACAGCTTCCCATAAGTGGAGGGTTCCTAAATTTCAATTGTTTCCGCAACATTCATTGCAAGAGAAACTAAATCTACATATCCATACCGTTGAGGTAGCTTAATTTGTCTTCTTTCTCTCCATATGGCTATACTGTATTGCTGTATTTCTTTTTCTGTATTATCAATAGAGTCATGCATATCACCCCGAGTTGGCTAAACTAAAATGTCATTTTGCACTTTATCAAAATCTTCAACTTCAAACTCCACATGATTACTAACACCGTGATCAATATCTACAACTATAAATTGTTTTTTCTCATTCAGCATTGCAAATTCATCAAATTTCATATCTTTTTTAATTATAAATTTTTACTTGGGTTTAAAACACCACAAACGATGACCTTTCACCCTAGTCTCAATTCCTAAAAATATACATTTTATAGCTTTATGACAAAGTTTACCATTTCTCACATGAGCATATGCAGGACAATCATATATTTTAAAATCAGAATAATTAGTAGGA
The DNA here is from genome assembly GCA_035582765.1 of Acer negundo. Taxonomy (NCBI): domain Eukaryota; kingdom Viridiplantae; phylum Streptophyta; class Magnoliopsida; order Sapindales; family Sapindaceae; genus Acer; species Acer negundo. The sequence goes on along the minus strand of CM069232.1, from coordinate 6,723,928 downwards.
ATACCAGATCATACCTCAATAAGAGTTTTCAATTCAATTGCAGCTGATGGAGATCTATTCACTAAATAGAAGACATAGTTAACACCTTTAACCCAAAAATCTTTTTTTTTTTTTAAACCAGAATTTGAAAGCAAACAACGTGCTTTCTTCAATAGGGTTCTATTCATACGTTATGCAATGACATTTTGCTTTGGTGTTTTTCTGACACTGCAGTGTCTCACTATCCCTTCATTCTCGCAGAACTCATTAAACTAACCATCACAAAATTACAAGAACTTTCCTGCCTTAAACGTTTAATTTTTTTTCCTGTCTGATTTTTAACAAAAACTTTCCACTTCTTAAATCTAGAAAAAATATTAATTTTCTTTTTCAAGAAATACACCCAAAAGGACTAGAAAAATCATCAATAAATATTAGTATATACCTGAAACCACCTTTCAACTCAACAAGAACAAGACCCCAAAGATTTGAATAGATGTAATCCAATGTGCTCTTTGTCCTATGAGTAGCTGTAGTGAACTTAACTCTGCATTGTTTTCCCATAAACACAATGCTCACAAAAGTCAAGTATTCCTTTTTCTGACAATGTAACAAACCTCATTTACTTAAAATAGTCATGTCAGCCTCACTCATATGTCCTAAATGCATATGCCACAAATGAATAATATCTGAATCAAGATCTAATGAAGACGAAACAGCTGCAGCACCGATAACTGTACATCCCTAAAGTACATAAAGGCCAATAGACACTTTTCTTTTTATCACAACAAGAGCACCCTTACTAACTCACAAAAATCCACCTTCAGATGAATACTTATAACCTTGTAAATCAATTGTACCCAAAGAGATAAGATTCTTCTTCAAATCTGGTACATGTTGAGCATTAGACAAAGATCTAATAATACCATCATACACCTTAATTCGAATTGTGCCAATACCAATAACTCTGCATGACATATTATTCCACATTAAAACACCACCACCATCAAAAGACTGATAAGTTGCAAGACTGATAAAACAGTACTGGTATGACTAGAGTAATCTTCCACAACATTAGCACCACCAGAGTCAGATGATTTATTAGCTGTATCCTTTTTTTCCTTGGAGTTTCAGACAATTAACTTTCCAGTGCCCTTCTTTTTTGCAATAGTTACAACTTCCTTTCCTACTTCAAGACTTAGACATAGAATTGTTTCTATTACAATCAGAAGATTTTTTGTCTCTGTCTCTAGCCATCAAACCATTAGCCTGATTTTTATTCGGATTTTTAGACATTTTTTTTTTTAAATTCTTTCGAATTCAAAGATGATTTAATATCCTCTAAACTATGTGTATCCCTTCCATACATCATAACATCAACAAAATGTTCATACGAGGAAGGTAACGAATACAATAAAATTAAGACTAAATCTTCATCATCATATTTCATATCAATATTTTTCAAATCCAGAACAATTCTATTAAATTCATCAACATTGTCTTGAACAGACTTACCTTCTAACAAACGAATACCGGGAAGTCGCTGCTTCAAATAGAGTATGTTGAAAAGGGATTTGGTCATATATAAGCTATCCAGCTAAAGCCACAATGATTCTGCAGTTTTCTCATCGAGCACCTCATACAGCACCATATAAGACAACGACAATAAAATTGCATTAAATGCTTTCTCCATAATATCGACTTTTTCTTATTCCGGAGTCTTCTAATGAAATTTCTTCCTACCTTCGAGAGCTTTGGTCAACCCTTGTTGAGTTAACAAGGCTCGCATCTTCACTTGCCAAAGGCCAAAATTATTTTTTCCATCAAATTTCTCAATCTCAAAAATTCCCCCATCGTAAAGTTTTTATTTTTATTTTTATTGACATATACACAACCCAAAAGATTTGACAGTCAATCTAACACAATCTAAAATATTTGATAGCCAAATCAACCAAAGCTTGATAATAGATAGCAAAGAGCTAATCCAAGAACATAGTGCTCTAATACCAGTATGTTGTGAAAATTGACAAGACACAAATCAAATAGGAAAAAATAAAAGCAAAGCGGAACTAGTGAATTTTAAGTGGTTCATCGTAAAGCCTACGTCTATGGACGGAGATGAAAATAAATTCACTATGATCAATGAATATTACAAAAGAGTATCTCAGAATCACTCATAAAACCCAAAACCCTATTACACCCAATGAACTCTGTAACGACTTAAAAGACACTTCATTTCTAAGAGATCCTATAACCACATGTATAATATGGGTAGAGACAAAATCGGAATATATATCAAATAAGGTTACTGCCAAATTTAAGCAATATATTAAGAGATACTTGCACAAAAAATAATAAAATTGATGTAGTAAACTTTAGAGTTGATATAGCATCATTTAAATCATAGCTTGAATAGCATCTAGCAAAGTCATAACCAAAAGCTTTACACTTCATACATCTCTCTAGAAGATTTTCATATATAACATCCATAGAGAAACCTCTATGATCATCTCTCTCCACATTAAAAAAGGATGGCTGATTCGGAGTTAAATCAATGTCCACAAGAACTCGGACATAAAACCCATATGCTTGATCCCTTGTAGCTTGAGCTAGTTGCAGAGGGATGCCAACTCCTCGTGCAATATCCATGATTGTAGTTGGATGCTAGTATTTCGAGCATAGACTGTAGAATCTCACCGAAACTTGATCATGCGATAATTGCTGATTATATGGATTAAAATCCGGTTGCCATTGAAAAATACGAAAAAATACCGTTTAAAATTGAGCAAGAACCTCCACTCCAAACCCTCTTTAAATCTTCTTCACCAGAAAAATGAATATTAAATTATCATTTTGGAAACATAGTAAGCTTCCAAGGATTTTTGGGTAGCCAAATCGATTACAATAAAGATTTTAACTCACTAAGCTTCAAAGGTATTTCTTAAAAGCAAACGTCCAAAAAGATTTTTCTTATAGTATTTCAGTCTTTCTTGGACATATTTTTGGATGATGCGAATACACGTGATGGTCCCTTTCACAACTGGCATCGGGAGAAGATTTGGTTGAACATGTACTTCATCGTTTTTGAGCAAAGCTGCAAAAGTTTTCGGCTTTGATGATGACTGTGGTAAAGTATTGGAAATATTTAAGAGAGGGGCAAGGAAATTCCACAGACATACTTTTGAAGGATCTATAGACAAGGCCACAAAAGTGAGAGAAAACTCAAGAGGGAGAGAAAGTCATCCATTCTCTCGAGAAATCTCTCCACTTCAAGATATAAAGTCCATGTCTCTTCTTTGGTTGTAAGTGTTAATAAAGTGTGGGAAGATATTTGAGGTCTTTTTTTTTTTTTTTGACATAGCAGTCACATAGTCCGCACTACTGATCACTGTATCCTAATTATACTTTAAGGTGATGTTTGGTTAATGGAATTTAGGTAGGAAAGGAAAAGGGAATCCTTTTTCATTGTTTGTTTTCCCTTAATTAACCATGGAATCATAATTCCATCAAATTGGCTAGAATGGATTCCTATCTCCCTAAAATGTTAAAGTTACCATTTTGTTCCTCAATTTAAAAAAATAAAAAATTAAATTTGAAAAAAAAAAAACAAAGGCCACCGTCGGAGGATCCTCCATCGATGCTGACGTCGGGCTCTGCAACCTCAATCTCTAGAACCACGTCAACTACACTATTGTCGAGGTCCTCAATGGCGACTGTTGACTCGACTCGTTTGGCTCGTAAATGCCCTCAGAACCTGAGAAGAAGGCATCCCAGATTTCATCGCAATTGATTGGCCCGCCGTCATCGATGTTGAATTTGTGATGGAGAGCAGTCGAACAGATCTCACGATTGAGGATATGTTCACCTTCATCGATTCCGTCGTTGATGGAGGAATAGATGGAGGAGGCTTCAGTTACCTCCTCCAGCGATATGTCTCCGGTGGCCATGGTGGCCATTGGTGAAAATTTTATATTTATTATTATGTTTCATTTAAAAAAAAAGGTTTTTTTTATAATAAATTAATTTATATTTTAAAAATTATTATTAAATCTTGTAAATTATATTGTTTGAAAATATTCAAAAAACATATTATTTATAATTTTTTTGAAAATATTTTTAAATTTTAATTATTTATTATTTGAATATTAGAATACTATTTTAATATAAAAATATTTTTAATATATCAAACATATAAAGGGCATTTTAGTCAAAAACTCAAAGATTCCATAATGGATTCCACATTACAACCAAACAAAGGAATCACCTAGGAAGGGAATTCCTTTCCTAAAAGGATTCAATTCCCAGATGGATTCCTTTCCTATGAGCTTTCCTTTCCATTAACCAAATATGGCCTAAAATTATTTTTACAACACAAACCAAATCACAGTTTACAATTATTGTAGATAATATTTTCTTAAAACACATGTTATATAATATTCTTTATATATTGTAATTAATTACTTGATTGATCCGAATAGAAGTTGGATGTGTGATGATCTTTAAAAAATTCAAAGAGCAATGATGATATAACCTCCGTAACATGTTATTCATTAGATCTACACTATATATATATATATATATTTTTAAATATTTTTTATTATTATCAAATATTACATAAAAACCTACTTACAAGACTGTATTGGTAATTAAAGACATTTTAGGTGTAAAACAACATTCTGAGTTGAAGATTTGAAAAAAGTAGAAAGATAGAAAAAGATATGGAAAATTAGATACAGGAGTTGTTGAGATATATATCGTTAATGATTTGATTTGCACAAAATTTAGGTAAGGAAAATTTGGATAATTCACTGGCCAAAATTTTTGACTCAAAACTTTCATCCTTTCAAAGTCTAAATTTTCTTATAACTAAAGCTGACCATAGATTAAAGAGTAATTGGCACAGCACCCTTTAGACTATACCCGAATTCGTATGTTGCCTCCATTTTTTTTTTTTAGACACTAAACCCCCTGAACTATCTGAAATTGGTAATATGTGACGGAATAGTAACACCATCTATTTTTTTGTCATGGAAAATTGCATTAAGTTCCCCTTATTATATACATAATTACATTAAACCGGAAAAATAATAATAATAATATGACCTAAATACTCCTCTGATCAAATTTTTTAAAAAATAAAAATAAAATAAAAAATAAAAAATTGAAGTAATGGTTGAATAATAATAATAAATTTCTGAAATTTTTGATAAAGAAAATTAAATAAATAAAGAAATGAAAAAATTAAATTAATTTAGCAATTATTTAAATTATCTTTTTATTTAAATATCTCTAAATATAAAACTCAGATGAATATTTAAATTATTTAAGGTAAATTATCATTTAAATTATCATTTTATTTAAATATCCATAAATATCACTTGTTCATTTACAATAACCAGTGTATTAATAATGTAAAATATATATATATATATATATATATATAACAACAACAACAACAACAACAACAACAACAATAATAATAATAATAATAAAATAATATAGTAAAATAATATAATAATAATAATGATGATGATAATAATAATAATAATAATAATAATAATAATAATAATTTAAATACCCTATACTTTTTTTCACCATTATCATTTAAATTATCTTTATTATTTAAATATCCTCAAATATCACTTATTCATTTACAATAAACAGTGTATTAATAATGTCAAAAACAAAAATAAAAAATTAAGTAATATTATAATAATAATAATAATAATAATAATTATTATTATTATTATTATTATTATTATTATTATTATTTAAATTCCCTATACTTTTTTATTTAAATATCCTTAAATATCACTTGTTCATTTACAATAACTTAAACAAAAAAGATAATTTAAATAATTGTTAAATTAATTTAATTTTTTCATTTCTCTATCTATTTAATTTTCTTTATCAAAAAGTTCAGAAATTTATTATTATTCAACCATTACTTCAATTTAAAATTAATTTTTTTAAAAAAAAAATTTGCTCAGAGGGGTATTTAGGTCATATTATTATAATTTTTTCGGTTTAATGCTATTATGTATATAATAAGGGGAATTTAGTGCAATTTGTCATAATAGAAAAATGGATGGAGTTATTATTCCGTCACATATTACCAATTTCTGATAGTTCAGTGGGTTTAGTGCCTAAAAAAACAATTCAGGGGGAAACATACGAATTCGGGTATAGTCGAGGGGTGCTGTGCCAATTACTCTAGATTAAAATGCCTCTCTACATTTACATTAAAACATTTAAATCAGAACTTGTAACATGTTATCATGCACGTGAAGATTGACCCAGTTACTTAAAAAGTCTAACCATGTGAAACACACGTTTTGAAAAAAAAAAATTAAAATTAAAATCAACAATATTCCGAAACTTAATTATTCAAAGAATTAATTTGTAATTATAATGATAAGGATATCAAAACTCGCTTTAAGGTTCACGACTTAAGTTAGTTTATAAAAGGGGTATTTTTATAAATAACAATTAAATTATTAGAAAGATTAATTAAATTTAGAGTGGTGCTATTCACATCCCACTAATGAATAAATAATAATGATCTAATAATGCCCCAGTTTTTAAAATTCAAAAATTTATTTGATATATTTACAATACTACCTTTGTTTATTTATCTTCCAAACTTAACTCACCTCGTAAATGCTCTCTCTATATTTTCCATAAATTCTCTCTATATATTTAAAAAAAAAACCCTCTCTCTCTCTCTCTCTCTCTCTCTCTCTCTCTCTCTAACTTAATATAATATTCCGGTTTTAGTCAGTGCGATTGCATGTTGACCACTAGATTTACATGCTTTGACTCAGTGTCTATGCACTTGTCAGTGCTTCTCCATGATCAATGACCCACATTCAACACATTAATATAAGTTATATCAGTGTGTACTGACCAGAACGGACTATATATATGTATATATTAAATTTAGTACCTTTTTTCCTCCATTTCTTTTACTCTCATCCAACATCCCTTCATTGTATATATATATATATATATATTTTTTTTTCATTCATGTTTTTTATCATACATGGAAGATTAAAAAATAAATAAAAAAAAATTTATTTGATCATATTGTGTTTCATTAGAGAGCAAACTAGAAAAAAAAAATAATACAAGTAACTTCAAACTTACTTTTAAATAATGATTGCTTTGAAATGTATGATCAGTTTCTGCAATAATATTTGTTGTATATAATAAAATACGCAAATAAAATTAGGGTTTAAAACATTAAAAAAAAAAATCTTTTTTCAGATAAACACATTATTCATGGATGTGGGGTTTTATTAGAATTTAATTTGACCATATTGTAATAAACGAAATGACGGGAAATTTCTTTTGCAATGGAGGGATGCTAGATGTGTGTGAGAGAGAAGTTTTGAAAATATATAAAGAGCATTTATAGAGTGAGTTAAGTTTGAAAAATAATTAAAAGGGGTAGTTTAGGAAATAAATCAATTAAATTTTTAAATTTTAAAAGCTGAGACATTATTAGATCATTAGTGCGTTGCTAATAGCACCACTCTTAAATTTATTCATTCTCAATATCTTAATTATTTTTGTCCATGTTTTCGTGCTATGGACAAAAATGCACTTTATTGAGTTTTATCCATATAAACTTGAAAACTGAGAGATTAAAATGGAAAGAGACAAAAGATATATCTTGAGATAGATAAAGAAATGTATAGAGATCGAGAAAGAGAGATATATAGAACATTACAAGGAGAAGACATAAGTAAAGAGAAAATTGGAAAATTAAAAAGTTGAAGTTAGATAGTTATTTTTTGAAAAATTGGAAGAGAGAGGATGTTAGAGAGAGAAATATTTTGGGAAATTAGGAAGAGAGGAAGATGGACATTAGAGAGAGAAAATTACTAAGAAAACTAGTATGTAGCCCACACGATGTGCGGGCATGGTAGAACATAATGTAATCGTTATTAAATATATATATATATATATTTTAAAATTTGTGTGTATTTTCTATTTTTAATTTCGTGTGTAATTTTACAGATGGAATTAACATATATTAGAAAGAAAGATGAGACTAAAAAATCATTCGACTATAAATCTCTGCAATTACATTTGAAATATACTAAATAAAGCTTTCAACCACAAATTTAATAATTTTTCAAAAATTCTTCAAATAATTCCAAATCATTGCTTTATACTCTCTAAGTTGATGTTTTAATTCAATCCTTGGTCTCAGATGAAATTAGTTTGCAAAGAAAATCAAGTTAAACAAATCTATCGCAACTTAAAAATAATAGTAATAATAATAATAATAAATAAATAAATAAATAAAGAGATGTATATATTAAAACCTATCTTATTTATACAAATACCTAAATAGTGGTAGATAGAGCTCTGAACATGATGAAATCCTTATGCGCGATAGTGTAAAATCACTGCTTAATCTTAGAGACCGACCGACCAATCACTTATGTATGTGCCTGTTGAATACAAACATGAACAATATAATTTTAACTAAAATCGAAAAAAATATTTATATATAAATTAAAAAATACAAAGATGATTTTGCGATGAGCAATACTTAAAACCATTTATTTGATTGCTCTGGCTAACCTGAATCTGAAATTTTAATAATTAAGTCAAACGAATATGATACAATACAAAACAAATATGAGATAGTACGTAGATATGCGTGACAATGTCTTGTAATTTGTATTACATAAACTATAAACAGATATATAAAATAAAATAAAAAACTTGAATACCCAAATCAAATCACATGTTCACTTATATTTAAAACCTACAATGGAGATCCATTAATCCTAAATATGATATAATAAATCAAAATATAATTTTTTTTTTTTTAATGCAATAGAAAAACATGAAATCGTAAATGATGAACCTTAATGGATTTGGTGGGTTGTGCGGATTTGGACAGGTGGTGACCGGAAGAGGAGGAACCCTCTAAGATGACGAATAAACATTGGAGTCAGATTGTTTGGATTAAGTGATAAACAAATAAAGAAATAAACATATCAATAGAAAAAAAAGAAAGAAGAGTTTTTGACCTTTTACTTTGGGTAGAAATTAGCAGGAGGTTTTCAAACCAACTAAAATCATATAAAAGGTAAGAAAAATAAGATAATTGAAAAGGAAATGTTTTATTTTTTACCAAATTGAATATGAAAGGTTAGCTTTTGATTTTTTACTTTTAATTAATTAACGGGATCATGAATAAAAATAAATAGTCAATTCCATAACAAATGAGATAATAAATAAATTCTCTTAATGAACCAAAAATAAAATAGAATAACTTAAAAAATATTATAATTTATATATTATATAGATAACTAATTATTTTAAATATTACAACTAATTAACAATACTTGAAAAAAAGAAGAAGCTAATTAATACAAATTTATGGTTTATTGGAAAAAAGATTTATGGCTTATCTTTTAAACTTATAAAATAATGTAATACTTAAAAAAAAATTACTTAATAATTAAAAAAATTACTTAATAATTAAAAAATTATGAGATTGGTTAAGAGAATTTATTCACTATCCCATTAATTACGTGATTGACTCTTAATTACCTATAGACTTTTTATTTAGAAAAAAAATTATATTAGTAAAAATTATTACAATTAATTACTTACCAAATATTATAATATAAATTATATAGATAACTAACTAAAACTACTTTTTTTTTTTTGAAATATTACAACTAATTAACAATACTTAAAAATAAACTAATTAATATGAATTTATGGCCTGTTGTCAAAAAAAAAAAAAAAAAGGCTTGCCTTTTAAACTTATCAAATAATTTAAATTGTATTAGATTTGCATGATTTAATGAATGGATTACAGTGATGCCACATCACTTTGTGCACCAGATTTGGGTAGCAAATTTGGTTAATAATTTTTTTTAAAAAAAATAAATACTTAATACTTAAAAATAAATTATGAGATTGGTTAAAAGAATTTATTCCATTAATTACGTGAATGACTCTTGATTACCAATAGATTTTTGATTTAGGAAAAACATTATATTATTAAGAATTATTAAAATTAATAAATTACCGAATATTAAATATATATATATTGTATAGATAATTAGTTAACAATACATTTTTTTTTTGAAATATTACAACTAATTAACAATACTTAAAAAAAAAAAAACTAATTAATACGAATTTATGGCTTGTTGGAAAATAAATTATGGCTTGACTTTTAAACTTACCAAATAATGTAATACTTCAAAAAAAAAAAAATATTAATAATTAAAAATCAATTATGAGATTAGTTAAGAGAATTTATTCATTATTTCATTAATTATGTGATAGACTCTTGATTACCTATAATTTTTTTATTTAGGAAAAAATTATATTATAAAAAATTATTACAATTAATAATTTACCAAATATTATAATATATATTGTATAGATAACTAATTAACAATACATTTTTTTTGAAACATTACAACTAATTAAAAATACATAAAAAATAAAAAAACTAATTATTACGAATTTATGGCTTGCTGGAAAAAGAAATTATGGATTATCTTTTAAACTTACCAAATAATGTAATACTTAAAAAACAAAAACTTAATAATTAAAAATCAATTATGAGATTGGTTAAGAAAATTTATTCACTATCCTATTAATTACGTGATTGACTCTTGATTATCTATAGATTTTTTATTTAGAAAAAAAAAATATTATTAAAAATTATTACAATTAATAACTTACCAAATATTATAATATTTACTATATAGATAATTAATTAAGAGTACATTTTGTTTTTTTTTGAAATATACAACTAATTAAAAATACTTAAAAAAAAAAACTAATTATTGTGAATTTATTGCATTTTTTTTTGAAATATACAACTAATTAAAAATACTTAAAAAAAAACTAATTATTGCGAATTTATCGCATGTTGGAAACTACTTAATAGTTTTGGCAAAAAAAAAAAAAAGATCTATGACTTGTCTTTTAAACTTCCCAAATAATGTAAAACTTCTTATTCACTATCCTATTGATTACGGGATTGCATTTTGATTACCTATTGATCGGTTATTTATGAATTTTTTTTGGTAAATTATGACTTGTCTTTTAAACTTACCAAATAATGTAATATTTCACACTTATTTTCTAAGAACATTCCATTTTTTTAATAAACTAATTTCTAGATTTTCTTTTTCCATGCGTTCTCTTAGATGATTCAATAATATATATATAAAGGTGAAGACTTTTATGGAGAGGCAAATAGTAGTGGAGATATTTGTTTTATTATCTTACAAAAAAATTATTTATTACCATTTATAAAAAAAGAATTATGGGTGAATTTCATATATGAAACAAATTAAGGTGTGCCTAATATTAATCTTGGGGGGGGGGGGGGATGGGATGGAATAGATTTTATCTGATTTTATCCAATTTTCGTTATTAGTTAAATTGACGAAAATACCCCTAACTAGTCACAATAATATATCAAGTGTATAAAGTGCGGAATTGTAAATGACACAAGATATTTACATGGAAACCCTCACAGAAAAAACCACGGGTTAGTAAGTGCACCACGCTCAAACCTCGAATCCACTAAATGTGATAACGATTACAACCTAATCCCGGTCAATAATCACACACCTACCTAATCCTGGTATAAGTGTACCTAGTTCAATTTGCTTGTGATTTACACCTAACTAATCCCGGTAACAACACAAGACTTACTTCTCAATGAAGAGATAATAAAACCTAAGTGAATATATGATGATATCCAAATAGCAAATAAAGCTAGGTAACCTTAGATGCTTATCTAGGATGATGAATAACAATTAATGCAATCCTAGATATCAATTGCTAGATGACATGTCAAAAATCTTAGCTAAACATAGATTATGAAAACCTAGATATCTATCACAATACAACACTCATTCAATTTATCACAAACAATCTCTATCTTGTATTTAGCATATGATCTAAAAACATACAAGTGAATAAAGAGATGACTTGTTATGAAAGACACTAAAATTAGATAAAGTTAGTGAGAATCTTACCAAGCAAGTTGTAAGGATGTAAAACCATGCATGGATGCACTCTATGTGAGCATAGATGATGCAATATGAAGTTTGATGCAAAAAGGATTAGCTTTGAGTGTTTAAAAGTGAGTTCTTGATTATTTTTTTTTTGAAATATATTCTAAAGGAAAACTATGCTTTTTGGACTCTTAAAAATGACCTAAGATGAAAGAGACATATATATAGGGTGTTAAGATGAAGTGACAATGTTTTGAATAAGTTCCCCTGTTTTTGCCTTGGGCGTTGTATGTACGGCGCTTCTGTAGAGCACCTGTGCATCTCCAATGCTCTGTTCTCTCGGGTTTTTGATAGGCACTGTACGTATAGCGCTTTGAACAGCGCTCATACAACGCCTTCAATAAAAATGCACAAAATGCATCAGACCTGATGCATTTAAAAACCCATTTCAACCAGGTCTCAGTTGGGCGCTGTATGTACAGCGCTTCCAACTGTGCTTTGTACAGCGCCCTTTGCAAATTTTGCATCCTAAATGCCTAAATGTCATGGCATTCTAATTATAAGATGCAATCAATAAAAACATGTATGAAGAGATATAAATGATCATGAATTAGCACACATAAAAGTACACTCAACATACAAGGATAAGAATTATGCATGTGTTGTGAGTATGTGCAACTAATCTCTTCAATTGCAAGCAATCACATAGAAATTTTATCTTTGGTGCTTATCAACCTTGAGGTCTTGAACAAGGGTCTTTGAGCTTGGTCCTCAATCACCTAAACTACCCTTACAATTCAAACCCCAATTATGGTTTGTCCACGAAATAAGCCAATCACAATATAGGAATCCTTACAATATATTTAGAAAAAGAATCTATTGAATTGAATGTAATAATTAATGTTCTAATGTAGTAGCGTTAATATTTGAATAAAAATTATTATTTTAATTTTTTTTATTATGTTATTACCATTGATATGTTTTTAAAATTTACCATTATTTCCATAAATTAAAAAAAAATGGATTACCATTAATTTGGTATTGCAATTGATATTGTTTTGAAAAATATTTATTTATTATCATTTATAAGAATAATTAAAATTCAAAAACATTTATTTTTGGTAATAATCATAGTGTATTTAATGAATACTTAATATATTCTAAAAAACCAAAAAGAAAAGAAAACAAAATGGCTAAAAATAGTAAGAAAAAAACTTGTACAGAAAAATCGGTGTAAATTTCCATAAAAAACAAATCCGGGTATTGTATCCTGAAAACCTAGGTGGATACAGTGTTTTAGAGTACCTATACAAAATACAATGTTAGACTTAGAACCAAAGACTATAACACTAATATTTATTTGTAATAGTAGTCTGTCTATCGAATTCCCAACTGGTCCCATTGATTTTCTACATTGGTGGTGATGAGCGAGATGTTAGCCTTATCGAAGGGTTGCATATCGAACAACATAACGAACATCTTATTACAGATTCCAAGATACATTAAAACAATAATCAGTCCAAAATTACATTTACAACTACTAAGGTGTTTCCTAAAAAAAAAAACAAAAAACAAAAAACTTCTAAAGTGTTTGAATTAAAAAAACATATAGAGATGCTTTGTTTTGATAAGAAAATTATACTTGACAATGATGTCTGAGATAGGCCTTTAGCAATCATCACAAATTGAAAGAAAAAAAAAAAGAAACAAAAACTAAAAGATTAGAATTATTCAACCAAATATTAAATATATTATATATATATATATATATATATATATATTTAGAAATTACTCTTACCACCCAATGCCATCTAGTCCCCCACCGTTTGGGTGTTTAGAGTTTTTCTGTGATGGAGAGTCAATGGAATAGGATGGAAAAAAATATGAGATTTTGGATGGTTTTTATAGAGAAAATTGAGGAATAGAAGAGGGCTTTTGAGTAAAGATTGTGATAGATATATTATGATCATATAGTTTGATTGACAAAAATTAAAGTCAGATTTAAAGGAGAATATGATGGAGTTGTGGCTTTTTACTATTGATCATTATAACATTTAAATCAAAGCTCCATCATGGATAAATTAATAGACAAACCAAGCCAAAACTAATCCATCAAATGACAAATAAGAATTCCAATTACGAAATTGATAATGAAATTAATGCAAGACTTAAAATATTGTAATCAAGGAGTATAAAGATTATATATAATAATAAATTAATAAACAAAACTGTTAGAATAGATAATTTGTATAAATTATCTTTCCTATTGTAGATAATCAGTGTACATTATCTTTCCTATTGTAATGCCTACCTTGTAGCTAAACTGACTATAATGTAGCAAGGAATTCCTGACTTGTAGGAATGGTTAGAATTCTCTTCTTGTACAAATACACGTTACCTGTTTCAATAATATTCATACTAGCAAATTCTATATCTATTTCATCTTTTCATGGTATCAGAGCAGGACTAAGATCCTGATCCATCGCTGCACTCAAATCACTCGTGTAGCATCTCTCCTTTTTCAATCATTATGGCCAATGATGAAATACCACCAACGCCTCCTGTCACTGGCAAAGAAGTTGCCGTTCCTAGCACTTCTGCAGATCCTTCAAAGACAAATATCTCAAATCCTTATTTCACTCATCATTCAGATTATCCCGGCTTGGTTTTGATTTCCAAACCTTTGACTGGAGGGGGAAAAGGGCTATGACTTTGGCCTTAAATTCCAAAAGCAAGTTAGGTTTCATCAATGATTCAATCAAAGCTCTTTCAGTAGAGACAGATCCTGAAGGTTATGCGACTTGGTCTTGATGTAATGATATGGTCCACTCCTGGATCGTTAACGCTCTCAGTCCGAAAATTTTAGATAGTGTGATTTATTATTCTACTGCTCATGAGGTTTGGGAAGATCTTTTTGAGAGATTTTCTCAAAATAATGAACCTCGCATCTTTGAAATCCAACGAGATATTGCTTATCTTCGATAAGAACAATTCTCTATCTCAACCTATTATACAAAATTGAAAGGCATAAGGGATGAATTAGCTTCCTACAACGACACAGTACTAGGAGCACAACAAGATCAACAAAAATTGACACAATTTTTGATGGGATTGAATGAGACTTACAGTGCTATTCTCGGACAAATTCTCCTGATGAATCCTATCCCTTCAGTTCGCCAAGCATATTCCTCTGTCTCTCAAGAAGAAAAACAACACCTCCTGAGCTCAATCCATACTGCAGGTGATTCTAGCAGCAGTGCCGCCATGGCAATTTGAAGCAAACCTAATTCAGTCAGGCCTGAGCGATCCGATTGCCTATATGGATTACAGGATTCCCGATCGCAAGATAAATTATCTGAGAATTTCAGTGGGGGACGCCGGTTTGAAGGAGACAAGCGTCGCTCTAGTGCTGGCTTTGGAAGAGGACGACCTCATTGTTCCCACTGTGGAGAAATGGGTCATTGGGTTCAAACTTGTTATGAGCTAAATGGGTATCCAATGAGCCATCCAAAAGCTAAATATAATTCAGGCCCAAGACGCTTTAACAACTATATCAAGCCTACTGCTAATCTTGTGTCCGACGGTTTTTCTAAAGAAGACGGAAACCAGGTTGTTGGGATTTCAGAGATTCAATTGAAACTGCTATTGTCACTCATTGACAATAAAAGTGAAGGATCTAACTCTCAAGCAAATGCAGTAATCAAGCCAGGTTTGTCTAAAGTCGCTTCCCGTAGTTGGATCATTGATAGCGGGGTGACAGATCATATCTCATCATCATCTAACTTATTTTTTTGCAAAGATAAAATTTGCACATTACCTCCCGTATCACTGCCTAGTGGAGAAAAAACTAATATTAATGCAAGGAGATCATTGCCTCTGAATTCCATCTATACTTTACACGGTGTGCTATGTGTACCTACATTTAAAGTTGATTTGATGCCAATTAGTCGCTTGAAGAAAGGTCTGAATTGTTCAATAACTTTTTTCCCTTATTGGTGTATTTTACAGGATCTAGCTACGAGAAGGATGATTGGTTTAGGTAAACAACGTGACGGACTATACTATTTGGCGGCACTAGTGACAAAGAATTCAGTACACACAAAACAACTAACCTATAACCTCACCATCTCATCCACCGATCTCTGGCATAACCGCTTAGGCCATGCATCACCGTCTCGTTTGGGTTTCATTGCCAAGAATTTTAAAATTTTTTCAATTCAGTCAAATAATGCTTGCCATATATGTCCTTTGGCTAAGCAGAGTCATTAACCTTTTAGTCATAGTGTAATATCTTCTATAAAACCTTTTGAAATAATTCATTGTGACATTTGGGATCGTTATTGACATCCTTATCTTTCTGGTGCTTATTACTTTCTTACTATTGTTGATGATTTTACATGTCTTACGTGGAAATTTTTAATGCGACACAAATATGAGGCACAATCACTTTTTAAACGATTTTTCAGTTTTGTTCTCACTCAATTTGAGTCTCAAATTAAAACTTTTTGAAGTGACAATGGTGGGGAATTTAACTCACTTCGTTCCTTTTTTCAAGATAATGGTTTCATTTTTCAACATTCTTGTGTTTACACGCCTCAACAAAATGGGGTTGTGGAACAAAAGCATCGTCACATCTTACAGGGAGCTTTGAAATTTCAAGCTCAACTTCCTATCCAATTTTGGGGGGAATGTGCTCTTACTGCTGTTCACATCATCAATTGACTTCCTTCTCCGGTTCTCTCTTTTAAAACTCCTTTTTAACTTCTCTACTAAAAACCGCCTTCTTTCTCTCATCTCCGTGTCTTTTGTTGTTTAGCCTACGCTACTAATGTCCATACTTCTCATAAATTTGACAATCGTTCCACACCTTCCATTTTTATCGACTATCCCATTGGTCAAAAGGCATACAAATTATTTGATTTGTCAACCAAAATTTTTTTCACCAGCCGTGATGTACGTTTTCATGAACATATTTTTCCTTATGTGTCTGTCAAGCCCATTCTTCCTTCACAAAGTGAGTCTGGCCTAATCCCTCTTATGGCCCATGGCACCCCTTCTTCCTTTTATCCAAATCCAAACCCTTATCAGCCACACACACCACCAACCACGTCCTCTTCTTCTCCATATCTCCTACCTGCATCTGTCATTTCTCCTTCGCCGGACTCACCACCACCACCCTATCGTTCGTCACCCCAATTGTCCCCGTCACCCATTTCATCACCACCATCTCCTTCACCTACTCTATTACCACCATCCTCTGACAATTCGCCACATCCATCCCCTCCACCTATTCCATCGCCGGATTCCTCCACCGATCCACTTCCAAATTCACCTCCAACATCACCGGGTCCCGATCCTAACCCCGTTTTGCTTCGTCGCTCCAGCCGCCACACCGGTCCACCGGTCAAACTCAATGATTATGTCTGTAACACCGTTTGCTCCGACCAATCACCCTCTTTATTGTCGGGTCCAACTAAAGGTACACATTATCTCGTGGCCAATCACTTTTCTTATCACCAATATAAACCTGCCTATCGATCCTTTACTGCTCAAATCGGTGCTATAATGGAACCTTGTTCCTATTCGGAAGCCGTCGCTCACCCTAAATGGTAGTAAGCTATACGTTTCGAATTACAAGCTCTTCAAGCCAACGACACTTGGACACTCACTCCTCGCTCGGCTGGCAAGACCCCTATTGGCTGTCGATGGGTGTACAAGGTTAAATTTCGGTCAGATGGGTTTATCGAGAGGTACAAAGCTCGTTTGGTCGCCAAGGGCTTCACTCAGCTGAAAGGTGTTGATTACTAGGACACTTTTTCACCCACTGCCAAAATCATCTCAGTTCGCTGCTTACTCATTTTGGCTGCAGCTTGTGGCTGGTCTCTTCATCAAATGGACGTCAACAATGCTTTTCTTCACGGCGATTTGGTTGAGGAAATATATATGTCTCCGCTACCAAGTCTACGGCGATAGGGGGAGAATGACTTGGTATGTCGCCTTCATAAGTCCCTATACGGTTTGAAACAAGCATCTCGCCAGTGGTTCGCAAAATTCTCAAAAGCCATTTGCTCGGCTGGTTTTGTACAATCTCGAGCCGATTATTTTCTATTCACCAAAACAAAAGGCAAGTCCTTTACTGCCCTCTTGATATATGTTGATGATATTTGATTGCTGGAAATGATACTGTTAGCATTGATGCAACTAAAAAATTCCTGCATAGTCACTTTCATCTCAAAGACCTTGGTAATTTAAAATACTTTCTTGGTATTGAGGTTTCTGCTTCTAAGAAAGGAATTTTTATTTCCTAATGTAAATATGCATTAGAAATCATAGAGGATGCAGGACTGTTAGAAGCAGCCCCTATTGATACTCCTATGGAACGAGGCTTGAAATTATTAGACAAGAGTGACTTGCTCAAAGATCCGAGTAAATATAGAAGATTAGCCGGAAGATTAATTTACTTGACTATTTATAGACCAGATATAACATATGCAGTACATGTCTTGAGTAGATTTATTCATCAACCCCAAAATCTTCATATAGAGGCAGCTCTTCGGGTTGTCAGATATTTAAAAGGTGCACCTGGCCAAAGCCTATTTTCCTCTTCGAATATTGACTTCAAGTTAAGGGCTTACTGTGATTCAGATTGGGCAGGTTACCCACTCATTAGGAGGTATACTACGGGCTATTGTGTCTTTATTAGACCTTCATTGATATCTTGGAGATCGAAGCGATAGAAAAAGGTCTCACTCTTTTCCGCCGAGGTAGAATATCGTGCAATGACAGGAGCCTGCTGTGAGTTGAATGGCTTCGACATCTGTTGAGGGACTTGGGACTTCACACCATGAATCTGCCTTGCTGTATTGCGACAACAAAACTGCCTTACACATTGCAGACAACCCAGTTTTTCATGAGCGAGCTAGACACATTGAGATGGATTGCCATTACATTAGAGACAAGATTCAAGATGGTTCAGTGACCACAAGGTATGTAAATTCTGCACATCAGTTGGCAAACATCTTGACATAGCCCCTGGGAAAAGAAAACTTTATGCCTATGATTCATAAGTTGGGAGTGCAGAATATCCACTCTCCAACTTGAGGGGGAGTGTTAGAATAGATAATCTGTATATATTATCTTTCCTATTGTAGATTATCAATGTACATTTTCTTTCCTATTGTAATGCCTACCTTGTAGCTAAACTGACCATATTGTAGCAAGGAATTCCTGACTTGTAGGAATGGTTAGAATTCTCTTCTTGTACAAATACACGTTACCTATTTCAATAATATTGATACTAGCAAATTCTATCTCTTTTCCATCTTTTCAAAAACAACTAATTAATGGTCAAGTTAAAATAATAATAATAATAATAACAATAATTGGCTCAATTATAGAAGATTATATAGATATAGAAATAGAAATGAATATAATATAGATTAATTAATTGATTAGTCATTTAATATTTAACTTGTTGGAAAATGAAACAATTTGTATAATATAGTTATGATTATTTAATGGTCATTATATTCATGAATGCATGCATTATGTATATAAGGTATTTGAAGAATATTATACAGGAAAATATTAGTAATATCACAACATTAATTAGTTTAGAATATTGAAATTAAAAACCGTAGAGTACTCCAATCAGTCTAGGGTTGCACATTTTCCCCCGGATCCCCATTTCCCCGCTTCCCTATCCCCATTTGGGGGAATTTTTTTGGGGGGAAATGAGAAAATAGGGAAGGATTGGGATGAAAATCATCCCCAAATTGAAATGGGGATGGGGAGACCCTCCCCCATCCCCATTTCCCCATTTCCCCATTTTCCCTACTAATATAGTGAAATGGGGATGGGGATGGAGGATGGGGGGAACCCCCATCCCCATTTCCCCCAAAATATTTTAAAAATAATTATATATATATTGTATTATTTGACATTATTTTGTAATGTATATATATATATATATATATATTTGACATTATTTTGTAATGATTTTCTTTTGCATTTGTAATGGAATGTTTTTTTTTTAGTTTTTTTTTTTTAGTTTAATTTGTAATTTTCAACTAAATGTGGGAATGGGGAAATGGGGGAATGGAGTAAAAAAGGGAAAATGAGGATGGGGATGATTGGGGACCTCCCCCCAAAACTCCCCCATCCCCATTTTCCCCAAATTGGGGGGGGGGTGGGGAAGGGTTTGAGAAGTGGGGTTGGGGTTGGAGGGCCCTATATCCATCCTCATTTCCCCAATGTGCATCCCTCAACCATACATTGAATCCATCCCCTGGAATTTAGCTTATTATTTAATGACCCCAAAATAGCTGTATAAATTTTATATATTATATAATTATATATCTATACAATTAATTATATATTTTATATTATTAAATAGATTATAGTTAATAATTAATAAAAATTTAATGACAAAGCCAACTCACGACGACACGTGTCAATTCCATTTTACTATATTACTAGCTTATAGCCCGCACGATGTGTGGGTATTGTAAAATATAAATTGAAATTAACATTGATATCTATGTGTTGATCAAAACAGAGAAACATATCAATAAACATTAAATAAATAAACCAACAAAAAAGGAAAATCGAAACTTTACACTGAAAATGAAAAAATTACTGACACTCACTACTCATATCAACACTTCTAAACATAATCAACTTTAAAAAAAAAAAAAAAAAAAAAAAAAAAAGAACCCAATTTTTGAGATTTATTCTAAATCACTCTACATACCCAGCAAAAAAACAAAACAAATGAAATTACAAATTACATTGCAAAGCATCAAAAAAAGAGTACCTGTGTGTGCTTGAATGAGTGGAAAACAGTCGTCAATTTATAGAAAATGGATTGGAAAATGAATGGTTGAAAAATAAATTCTTATTAATCTATATAATATTCTTATTAATTAGTTATTAGTTTTAATATATAATAATCTAATTTTATTTTTTCCAAAGAGATGGAGAGTCTCAACCTTCCATTAATCTATATAAGTATAAATTGGCTTAAATTATTATTATTTAATTATTAATTGTAATTCTAAAGAACAAATCAGATACACTATATCATAATTTCAATTTTATCATCATTAATATTGGAAAAATTGATTTAATATAATAATATAATTTTTTCCTTAAAGAGATGGAGAATCTGAACCCTCAATTATTGTAATTTTTGGTTATGAAAAAAAATTATTATTATATTACCATTGATATGTTTTTAAAATTTACCATTAATTCCACAAAAAAAAAATAAATAAATAAAAAAAACGGATTACCATTGATTTGAAATTACAATTAAAATTTTAAATTTTTTTTAAAAATATTTATTTATTACTATTTATAGGAAAAATTAAAATTTTTTATTTTTGGAAATAATTGTAGTGTATTTAATGCATATTTAATACACTCTAAAAAAAAAAAAAGAAAAAAAAAAGGTAAAAATAGAAAAAAGAATTATAAACATTTATAATTATATAAAGATAAATAACTATTGAGATTTACTATTTACAATCATTTTTTTTGTTCTTTTCACATTTATTTTCTTAAGACATTTAATTTTAATAAATTAAAATTTTAAAACCTCTAAATACATCCCAATTCACTTGAAAATACAATATATATATATATATATATATATATCTAAACGCTTATTCTAGAAATACTTATAAAGATATTCAATTTAAAAAAAAAAAAAAATTCATGGAGGTTATTGTTAAGCCTAGTGAAAATTTAATTTATTTTTCCACACTTATTTTCTAAAGACATTCTAGTTTTTTAATATACTTATTTCTATAAAAAAAAAAAAAAAAAAAAAATATTCACGCGCTGCTCCCATAGATGATTCAATAAAAAAATAAAAAAAGGTGAAGACTTTTATTGAGACACAAATAGTAGTGGTTTTTGTTTTTATTATCTAACAAAAATATTTATTTATTACCATCTATAAAAAAAAATTATTAGTAAATTTCATGTATTTAGAAAAAAGAATCCTTTGAATTAAATGAAGCAATTATTGTTTTTAATGTGTTACCATTAATATTTGATTAAATATTATTACTTTAATTTTTTTATGTTATCATTCATATATTACTATATTTTTTTTTTAAATTTATCATTAATTCCATAAAAAAAAAGCTTACCATTAAATCCATATAAAACGGATTACAATTAATTTAGTATTACAATTGATATTTTAATCATTTTTGAAAAATATTTATTTATTACTATTTATAAGAAAAATTGAAATTCAAAATCATTTCATTGTGTATTTAATGTGTATTTAATTCATTCTATAAAAATAAAAAGAAAGAGAAACAAAAAGGTTAAAAATAGAAACGAAAAAAAATTTTAACAAAAAAAAGTGTAAATTTCCTTTAAAAACAAAATATGTATGAGAAGAGACTTTAATGGTTTAATTAAAAGTCAAATTATCAATTTTTAATCTCGGGTGCACTCATCAATTGAAATATAGACACCATTGAGTAATTTTGACCGACTCATCTTTTTAAAACTTTTTATTACTTTATTAAATTTGAATAATTTTATTTTTTAAAGAAAATTGAATTAAATAAACAAAAAAAATTCATGTGGTGTATTAAATACCATGTTTGTCTCACTCTCTCATCACCTTCTCAATCTCATGTCCATCTCTCTTCCTTCCTCATATTTCTTTTGATAGATTCCTTTCTGACTCATTTTAATTTGTTTCTCTCTCGAAACCTCCATATCTCTCTCTCTCTCTCTCTCTCTCTCAAGCCTCTTCTTCCCATATCTCTTCTCTCTTTCTCTGTATAATCTCTCTGCGTTTTTTTAGTTGGTAGGCCTAGTGCCCAATTCTTGATGATGTGAATTGGTTCACAGCTGGGTGAGGTAACCACTAGTGTGGTGGATGGTTGTCGATTCACCTAACAACTTTTTTTAAAAAAAAAACTGACAAACAACAATTTGAACATTAATCATACACAGTGATTCTATCAAATTGATATAAACATTAACCATACACATTGTAATTCTATCAAATTGATAAAACAATTTTTGCATAACTCAGTGGTGGACGTAGTTGTCATAACCTTAGCCATGCTTCTTGGTGCTAAGACTAAGTATATTAATGGGTGGCAATTTGTTTCTCTACACAACCATCCTGCTTGCCATTATATATAGGAATTGCTTCGGTAAGATCAAAAGCCAAAATGCATTGTTAAAAAATTTATTAATGAAAAATTATATCAGTTTATTGATATTGGATATCTAAAAATATTGGTATTGGATATCCAAAAGTTGATATTGAAAACCCAAAAGTTATGCCTTTAATAGATGATACTCAGGACAATCATTATTATTTATTACTATTTAATAGAATTTTTTAATTTATTAAAAAAAACAATCAATATCACTAATATAGAAAATTATATATATTAATGCATTTAAATCTAAAGCTTTCTGACGATGACACGTGCGCTGTGAGAGTTAGCTTTTATATATTATATAGATATATATGATTATAATTAAAAATAGAAAAAAAATCTATTGTTAATATTATATATATATATATATATACATATGACATGATAACAAATTAAAAATAAATAAATGAGTGCCACGTGTCGATCACTCATCAAAAGTAGGAAAAAAGATGCTGACACCTCACGTGCCACATCATTTGGGACAGAATTTGAAAAAAAAAAAATTTTAAACGTCTAGCATTACTCTTATTATTATTATTATTATTATTATTATTATTATTATTATATATCATTAAAGAGATAGAAAGCAATTTAATTTCAATTAATGCAATAAATAAATTTCCATTCACCTGTATAATATATTAACAACTCTCCATTTCTATATCTATATAATATACAAATAAGGAGGTAATCAGGAGGCAATCCGAAAATCACAAAATCAATAGGTAATCAAGAAGAAATCTTGTAATTAATGTGATAAAAGTAAATTATTTTTACCAATCCCATAATTGATTTTTAACCAATTCATATCAATTCATATTATTAATTGCAATCAAAATATCAGTTACACTACTTTATTAATCTATAGATAAATGAATACATTTAAATCCAAAACTCCATCAAATTTAGATATAGCTATAGATATTTTAATTTATTTTTAAAATATTTCTTTATTACCATTTATAATAAAGGTATTTTTTTTGAGTAAATTGGGGTGTATTTAGAGGTTTAAATTAATAATAATAATAATAATAATAATTATTATTATTGTTATTATAAAAACGCTTATTCTAGAAATACTTGTATAAGTATTTAATTGTTTTTTAAACTCCATGAAGATTATTGTCAATTCTAGTGATAAATTAATTTATTTTTCCATAGTTACTTTCTAAAGACATTACATATTGTTTTTAATAAACTCATTTCAATTTTTTTTTTTTCATGTCTCCATCTCAAATATGATTCAATAAAAAAAAAGGGTGAAAACTTTTATAGAGATGCAAATAGTAGTGGAGTTATTTTATTTTATTTTTTTTATTATCGTACAAAAAATATATTTATTACTATTTATAAAAAATATTTATTACTATTTATAAAAAATATTATGAGTGAATTTCATATATTTAGAAAAAGAATCAACTAAATTAAATACAATAATTAATTTTTTTAATGTGCTACCATTAATATTTGATTAAAGATATTATTTTAAAATAATCATGGTGTATTTAATGCAATTTAATACATTCTAAGAAACCAAAAAAGAAAAGAAAATAACAATGTTACAAATAGAAAGAAAAAAACTATTAAAAAAATATGTATAAATTTCCTTAAAAAAAATCCAGGTATTTATACCAGAAACCGAGTAGATACAATATTTTTTTAGAGAGAGAGATAATACATTCTAACTTTAGAACCAAAGACTGTAACCTAAATATTTATCTTTAGTAGTTTATCTCTCGAATTCATCTTCCATAAATACAAAGTACTGTAGAATGCTAGCATTACCGAAGAGTTAGATAGCGAATAACAACTATAATTGAAAATCTAATTCCGTCAAAGTTAAAATTCATTTTTTCAAGTTTTGTTAACCAAAATAAATAGGATAAAAATATCAAAATACGCTACAACAATAATTAATCTCAAAAAATTTTTTATTTTAAAAAAACAATAAACAAAAAGATAAGATATCAACAGAACATTAAAAAAAATAAAAATTATTAAAACGAATATGTAAAAATTACTCTTACCTCCCATCACCATCCAATTTCCCACCGTTTGAGTGTTTCAAGCTTATAAATCAATAGAACAAAAAAATTAAAGATTAAAATTATTCTACCAAATATTAAATATCTATATATATGTAAAAATTACTCTTACCTTCCAACACCATCCAATTCCTCATCGTTTGAGTATTTTTAAGTTTATCTATGCTGGAGAGGCCGAGAGCCACCGGAAGGGGATGGAAATATATGTGATTTTGGGCAGTTTTTATTGAGAAAATTTAGGAAGAGGAAACAACTTTTAAGAGGTTGTTAATATATTACGATGGCTTAGCTTTGTAAGGGGAATGTCAAAAGATAAATAAGTAATAATAATATTAGAAAGCAATAAATATAATAAATGGAATAGAAAGAATATCAAAAGATAAATAATTATTAATAGCATGGATATGAGTAAATAAATCAATTATTGGATAGATGGTAAATTGTAATTTAAAGCCAAAGTTCTCTCGTGGCGACATGTGGCACAGTGATGGTTCTATTTTACTATATTATATAGATTGGAAGAGAGAGAAAGTCATGGTGAGAAAAATAGTTGAACGATTTCGATTTCCAACGATTTTACACGCTGAATTTTACATTTCTCTGTGTAAGCATGTTAAAATTTTAGCATGCAAGTATGTTGAAAATTCAGCTTGTTAGTATATTAAAATTTCAACACATAAGCAATTTGCCAATTTGGAATTCTAGCCTATAATTAAGCATGTTGAAATTTCAGCGAGCTAGAGATTTTGCATACACACATTACCTAATTGAAACTTTTGAATTGAAGATGAAATATGTATAATTTAATAAGAGTTTTGTGAACATTGACACAATAATGATTGTCCCAATTAAATTGATTGTAACACTCTCAAATCTGAATTCTATATTAATCCTTTTTTTATTTTTTATTAGTCCATAGTCTTATAACCCAAAATATTAACTCATTCACATTTTCTCTTACTTCAAGTGCGGATTCTTTAACAAATCTAAATTGTATTTATATAAATTTTTTAGAGTACTCCAACAGTAATATTATGTATTAATATTATAATGGGTAGGTGATCAAAGTTTATATATTTTTGTTATGCTTTTCTTAAAAGCTCAAATTAATCAATTTTCCAAGTTGTTATTTCTTCTATAAAAATGAAGAGATAGAACGAGAAGCATAATTATAACCATCTCACATAAACTTAAGTCCTTAAACAATGGAAACAAGCTTAAGCGCAAGCATCACCTAATTCTTTTTTGGATGACTTTTCAGAACTCTTATATATGTTGACTTTTGTAAAAATATAAAACATGATAGTGAACATGAAAGTGATCATGATCACTCACATGGTGCTAGTGCTATATTAGGGAGGGGAGGCTCCAAGAGTCCATGCATCCCAAAATTGGTTATGTGGAAGGTGTTTGGGAGACAAAAAGATATGCATATTTTTCTACCAAATTGGGATGGGATATTGGGACCCTTTGCTTTGAACTGAATATATGCCTGTTTCAATTCGTTTTATTTGTTTCTATTATAAATTTGAAATATATTCTATCTACTTGTTTCCCTCCCTCCCTCCTTATTCTTCTAATTACTGTCCACAAAGTTTGCCATCCAATGTCCATCTTATCACCAAAACAATTTCTGTGGTAGATCGTAACCGTTACAATAAATCAAAGGTTTTGACCAGAAGCACCTAATTCTAAAATGGGTGGTGAGAGGTTTTATTCTTTTTTGGACAATGATAGACATCCAATACTTATGTCCATCATATTCAACACTTTTATCCATCATTTACATCAAACTGTTGATATGTCAATTGGTGAGTAGATACATGGATAAATCATTATTAATTTGTATCCACTCACCAATTGACACATCAACAGTTGGATGTAAATGATGAATAAAAGTGTTGGATATTTAACATTATCTTTCTTTTTGAATATAATCATTATTTCACCTAATTTACCTGCCTTTAGTACTCTTGGTGCTTTCTCTACATAAAACAACGCACTTACTTTGAGTGACATATCTGAAAAAGTTATTAACAGAACAAATTTATCATGTTATATATATATATATATATGCTTTCTCTATACATAAAACAATGCTCTTACTTTTAGTGACATCTGAAAAAATTTTCAACAGAACAAATCGATCATGTTATATATATATATATATATATAGTCATTCTCCGATTAGTTCGTTCTAATATTAATAAAAGTTCGGACAAATCATTAGGGGCAGAGATAGATGGGAGCCGATAGAGGCCATGCCCCCCCCCCCCCCCCCCAAAATATTTTCAACAAATTTTTCATGTATAAAATTATCATAGTGTGTTATATAGGCAATGATATCTTTAGTGCATCCCATTATTTTTAAATTATAAACATAATTAATATTACCCTTTAAAGTCTGGCCTAACCAATATATCTAAGAAAATTTGTTGTGGAACATCAGTAGCTATGAACTTGTGACCATAACCATTTTAAGAAGAAATTATTCATCTGTTCATATTTAATAATGTATATAATGAACAAATATCATGGAGATTACTAACCATGATCACTAATCTACTATGTCAAGTTCTAAAACAAAAATCTCAAGACATTTAACAATTAATTAAAATTTTCAAATTTGGTTTACAAGTAGATTTTGTTAAACTTATCATTCACCAAGAAATTCAGACAAAAATTCATTCAAATCGATGGATTTAATGGAGGTCATTACTTTATGTTAAAATAAAGAATCTCTCATGAGAAAACCACACACACACACACACACATATATATATAGTCTTTCTCCTGTTAATTCGTCCTAATATTAATAAAAATTAGGTTGAATCATCCCAGCATTTAGACTTATCCAATGGATAAAATATTTTTGAATTAAAATATAAAAAAAGAATTATGAACCGTATATATGTATATACATACATAAAAAAAACCTCTAAACAAGTACCTTGTTTCACACACACACACACACACACACACATATATATATATATATATACACATACATAAAATAAACTCTATAAACAAGTACCTTGTTTTTAATAATCGTGTTGTGTTCGGGTTGACCCAAACATGACCCGCTAATCAATTTTGCCACCCCTAGACCGGTAAATTAAAGATTTCGGAGAGAAAAATTGGGAGAGGAGTTTAATAAGGTGATATTTAAATATTTATGAGAGAGAAATTATATATATATATTTTAATTCAAAAATATTTTATCCCTTTGATGAATTCAAAGGCTAGAATGATTTGCTGGGGTGAAGCCAGGGTTTTGGCATTTGGTGGACGAGACAAAAAACATAATTCAAGTTTATGCAAGAAAAATATATTAATATTTAAAACTAAATTATTAAAAAACCGAATGTAATGTTGTTTAGTCTCATAAATTAATAAATAAAATAAACACAAGCTTTGAGTCAAAATGGAACTCTTCGCTCTTTAAAATCTAAAAAAATCATCTATAATCGAATATATATTCATATTTAATTCTTGTAATTGAGAATCAATTGCAACATAAAATATATCTACCGAGTAATATTGCTCAACTGTATAATTATCTTGTTGATGGTGAGTTATACCTCGTATTGCTAAGTAACAAGCATTCATATCTGGAACATCTATATTGCATGTCTCACAAAATGAACTTACTTTGGTAAATAATCTTTAACACATCAGTATGGAGCCCAGAATTCAGGGAACCAAGTCTCCATGATATCATGCCATGTCAACTCGATGGGACACGCATAACAACAGTAAGTTGGGAGTGAAGGTGCTCACTAAAGGAACATGCTCCTCGAAAAAACCCCAAATAGACTAATTGACTCGAACTCCCTACCCACATAGTAAATATAAAACATCATTAATGAAACAAGATTTCAGCATATCTTCTACAAAACTGGGTCTCCTATTAGGAAAGGCAATCACCTATAATCTAGCAGTTGACAAATCCAGTAATAAATACAAATATTCGGAGGAACACTCCCACAAGGAATGAAGATCCTCGCATCATAAATGCATGAAGACTCGATTCACCAAGAATCTTGTCAAGATACGATCACCCTAGGATCTCGCTCATTAATAACCTTTGCTTGCACACTACGGGCTCGGGCAACACCCTAACCCCTATATAAGTACATGTATCTAACAAAGGTTAAGAGGAGAACACAAGAAATTCATCGCATGTAAACTATAATCGTTCTTACATAGTGAAAGATCTTTTTTCTATCGTCACGACTACCGTGGTTTTGACCGCTCTTAAGGGTTTTCTTCGTAAAAATCTTGGTGTCTTTACTATTTCTGCACTCATATTTCATTTATCATTCATTCATCGATTCACACACCTATTAGTGAGGTGACTTGATCACATCTCACAAGTTGCACAAGACGTCGATCTGCATATGTTTCACTATTGACTAGATTTCCAGAATCGACATCAACAATTGGTGTTAGAAAGAGGGGGTGAACCTCTGACCTCGTGGTTAACACCAAAAGATGGAAAATGTTTTGAGCAAAAAATTTCAATTGTCATCCGTCACCCAGGGAGATACCTGATCTCCAAGGGAGATCTCAAGAAAAAAGATCAAGAGAAAAAAGAAAGCAAAGAAGCCAGAGAGAATTTGAATTCAACCCTAGGGAAGCCTTTGAAGAAGACAGTAGCAAAGAACTAGTTGAAGAAATGATACTAGACCCATCGTAACCCACCAGAACGGTTAAGATAGGCACGTGACTAGCAACCACGGTTAAAGACGATCTAATTATGCCATTGCAGGAATATAGGGACATAATTTGCATGGATCCATGAAGACATGACATGAATTGATATGAATGTTATCTCGCACTATTTGATAGTGGATGGGAAGCATAAACTTAAGATTCAAAAATGGCGAAGCTGTAATGCAGAAATGAGCGCGACGATCAAAGAGGAAGTGTCAAAATTGTTGGCAGCAGGTGTCATCGGCGGATTCAAATACCTAACCTAGAAAAATGTGTGTGGACTTCACGAATCTCAACAAGGCAGCATGCCCGAAGGATAGTTGTAAGTTCCTCAATTTTGATTGGCTTATTTCGGTGACAAACCACAAGTGAGGCTTGATGTAAAGGTAGCTTAGGCATTTGATGATTTATGCTTTGCACAATCAAGGCCCTCTCAAGACCTCAAAAGAAGAAGCACCAAAGATAAATTCTAGTGCTTACTTGCTTTGAAGAGATGTAGTTGCACACACACACAACTCATGCATATCTCATATTCTTGTATGTTGTGTGTTTTTATATGTGTACATTCATGTTTTTGATATCTCTTCATGCATGTTTATTTGATTGCATCTCATGTGTTAATTACCATATCATGCTTATGCATTTATGATGCATGTTTTATGGGAAGTACTATACAACCGCCCTTGGACCGCCCTACGTATAGCGCCTACTAAAGGCACTGAGTAAAATTACTCTTACCGGCTGTTCAATCGCCCTACGAATAGCGGGGCACCTGATGGATTTTTTCCATCGCCTTTCAATCGCTATTCAACCGCCCTACGTAGAGCGGGTGAATAGCGACTCTCAAAAACCCGAGAGCAATCACCTCTGGTTCATCCCAAAGTCGCTCTTGTGTATAGCGGTTCATGAAGAATATGTTCTTCATTTCCTAGGTGAATCGATGTTCAACCGTCTTACGTAGAGCGGGTGAATAGTGGTCAAGGCAAATTTTTTGCAAACTTATTAAAATGATGTAGCATCATTTTGACCCTATATATATATTCTACTTTGACTTTAGGTCGATTTGAAGAGAGTCCAAATCATATTTTTGACTTAGCATTTTTCCAAAGAGAAAAAAAATCACTAAAGAGCTTTCATTTGATTACTCAATCACATATCCATGTGTATCAAACATCATCTAGCATCATCTTTGATCATCTAGGTGTCGTCTATGCTTGGGTTTCATTCAACACACTTTGCTTGGTAAGTTGGTCACTAATATCTTACATATTTTGTGTCTTACTTAACAACCAATCTCATTTATTACTTGTATGCTTATAAAACATATTCTATTGACAAGATTGAGATTATTGTGTTGATTGTTTAAGAGTTGTGCTGTGATAGCTATACCTAGGATTGTTTAATCTAAGTTAGCTAAGCTTTATGCGATGTCATATAGCATTTAATATCTAGGATTGATTTAATTGTAATCTTAGAATCCTAGATACGCATTTAGTGTTCCCTAGCTCTATTTACATTTTGGATATCATTTATATTCACATAGGGTATTTAATCTCTTTATTGAGAAGTAAGTCTTGTGGCTAAGATTGCTTAGGCCACAAGCAAATTGGACTAGGTTCGTTTTTAAAGGCCTGCGGGTAGTAGTAGTGAGTTATAGACCGTGAGAGGTTGAGGTTAACCTAGGTTGTAAAAACCATTGCAATTAGTGGATTCGAGGTTCGTGTGTGGCACACATAACATCCCGTGGCTTTTCCCTGTTGAAGGTTTCCACGTAAAAATCAAGTGTTATTTAAATTCCGTACTTTATACTTGATTTATTACTTTAACTAGTTTGGGGTATTTTCGTAATATTGACTAATCGTGAACCTTGGTAATAATCATTTAAAATCTACTCACCCCCTTTAGATAGTTTTATACACACCACATTTTATTAGTTTCAGTTGGTATCAGAGCGGGTTCCTAGATATGCTTAGGTGATCCTTTGCTTATTTTGGTGTGTTTTGCATTTTGTGTGATTTTTGATCATTCATACATTTGCATTCATTTCATTCATTCATAAACACTATGAGTGGAAATGGTTGAAATGGTGGTGGCAACGAGGGTGCTTCTAGCACGAGACCTCCCCTACTCATCGGGTTGAATTATGCCTCTTGGAAAGGCAAGATGGAGTCGTATATTTGTCTAATCCATGACCGGGCTTGGATGGCGGTTGAAGAAGGCTACGCGTCACTGATGATGATTCCTACAGGTGGAGGAGAGGATGTACTCAAGCCTAAGGCGCAATGGAACGCATAAGAGTTTGAGGCATCAAATTAGAATAGGAAGGCAATGCATGCCATCCTATGTACAATGTATGAGAATCAATATAAATTGTTTCAAAACACTAGGATCGCGAAAGAGGCGTGGGACATCCTAGAGGTTGCACATGAGGGAACCGAAGTGGTTAAGGACTTTAAGCTTCAAGTCCTTCAAACTCAATTCAAGATGCTTAGGATGGAGGTGAATGTGTGCTTCAACGACTTTGAGATCAAGTTGATGGACATTGTCAACCAAAGTCATCAACTTGGTAACCCGTATTCGAATAGAAGAATCAAGCAAAAGATTATGAGATCTCTCCCCGAAAGGTTTGAGTCCAAGGTAATGGCTTTAGAGGAGAATAGTGGCTACAAGGATAAGAAGCCGAGTGAGGTGATTGGGAGACTTTTAGCTTATGAGTCTAGGAAGGGTCTTACCTCCACACTTCTTAAAAAGCAAAAGGGAATTGCTTTGAAGGCCTCTAAGGTTGAGAAGGAGGATAAAGATGACTCGGACGAAGACATGGCCTTATTGTTGAGAAGGTTCAAGAAGTTTGTCAAGTTTGAGAAAAAATGCTTTGGATCCAATATCCATGACTTGAAGAAAAAGGCTCCCTTCAAGAAGTTCGAGCCTAGGCAAGATAAGAGTGAAAAGAAAGGGATCCAATGCTATGAGTGTGGTGGCGTAGGATACATTACTCCCGATTGTGGAAATTTAAAAAACAAGAGGAAATGGAGAGTGATGGTAGCCACTTGGAGTGGAAGTAATGACTCCGATGAGAGAGATAAATATTTGGATGATGAAGATGAAGTGGCTAACTTCATAACCTTTGCCTCTTCTCACAAGAGCAAAGGTCCTAGTGAAGAAGGGGAGGAGAGTCAAGAAGAAAATGACTCAAGTGAAGATGACTCCTCATCTAACTCCACAAATGGAAATGTAGAGAAAATGGATGTCCATGACTATATAGTAAAGTTTGAAAGCTCAAGAATGAAGAACAATGGAGAACTTAGGAGATTAAAAGATGAAAATCTAGAGCTTTCAACACATGTTGACCACTTAAGTGAACAAGTGGAAAGATCCAAGAAGATTGAAGATAAGCTAAGAGAGAAGCTAGCTTTATTTATGAGGAATGAAGAAGGTTTGAAGAGGGAGCTTGAAGAAGCTAAAGGGTCAATGACTAGGATGGCTTCTAGCACCAAGAAGCTTGACCACATGTTATGGGTTGGAAAGAGTCATTTTGAGAAGAGAGGTCTTGGGTTTGAAGATGGCAAGGAGACCTTAACTCCCAACAAGACCTTGTTTGTCAAGAGCTTGAGCTACAAAGAAGCCTCACCGGTGTAAACTCCTAGGAAGAAGATTGATCTAGGACTATGCTCACATAGTGCACAAGTGAAGGTGGCACCAGGAAGAACACCTCAAGCTCAACCCAAAAGAGTTCCTCAAGCCAACATTCCTCAACAAATGGCTCATCAAGGAAAGAGAACAATCATGCAAGCTCAAACGAGGAAGCAACCTAGTCTTGGTCAACAATAAAGAAGGAGAGATCCTATCCAACAGCCAAGATAACCATAAAGACAAAGGAAGGCTCTTATGCATATGCATGGACATGGTATGATTCCTAACTACATCCCTACATGTCATTTTTGTGTTATTGATGGTCATGTTAGACCAAATTGCTTTCATTTTTTTAAAACGTGTAGAGTTAAAAGTATGATTGAAAATAAAAAGGCTAGAGCCAAGTTGCATGTTCCTAATAAGGATAATTCTAATATGCATGATCCTAGGACTTCTAGAGCCCAAGTACCATTGACCACTAGGAAGAAAAGTGTTTCACCTAGGTGGATTAGAAGAGATGAATACTTTTGCCGTGTTGCACAAATTACCTTGAAGACAAATTCTTCTAATTTTTGGTATTTAGATAGTGGGTGCTCTAGGCACATAACGGGAAACAAGAGTTTCTTTAAGACTCTTGTCATGGAGGAAGGGAGATTTGTGTAGGGAAAAATAATAAATGAAAGTGGTAAACGCAGCGGAAGCGATACTAAAGACGATTTAGTGACTTTTAAAATTTTTCCTTTATGAACCTTAAACCCTTTTAATCAATAAACATGCATATATATCAACAAAAGTAAATTACCTCTTGTCGCGTGATCCGATTGACTTACGTCGATGATAATCCGCAAGACCTTCAATCCGAGCATGAACGTGGATCACCTAGGAGCGTGGTCTCCCTTTCCTTTGAATTGCAAACCTGTGAATGGACCAAACAAATACTTTCTTTTCTTTGTTAGTCACAAAACAATCAAAAGAATGTCAAAATTATTCCGGTCTCTTTTGAGTTCACAATCTTATGATCGAAACTCGCGTGAACCTAGATCGATATCGTATACATAAGCTTATTGATGTTTAAGCAATTGTATACCATCAAAGAATAATTTTTCACTCCTTTTTGTCTCTCTAGAATAAAAACTCTCTTAGAATTAAGAAGAAGAAGAATAAAGAAAATAAAAACTCAAGCACCAATTCATTGATGTGGCCGAACCCTATAAGAACATATATATAGGTTGGCCGAATTTTTCTTCTTTTTCCTTTAGGGTTGCCGAATTCTATGTAGTATCTAATTAGGGTTGGCCGAATTTCATCATGTCACTTATATAGGGTGACTAAAATTCAACCCTAATTCTTTTTAACTTTATAGACTTCAAACCCTAATCCAACTCTTTTATTTTTATTCTTTTATTTGACTAAATAAAAAAAGACTCCTTATTTGATTAAATAAATAATACTAATTTATTTATTTACTTATCAAACAAGTCTTTTACTTTTAGGAAAGATTTGTTTCTTTAATTAAACAATTAATCAATAAATCAATTAATTCTTATTTAATTAAAACAAATGAAACAAAATAATATTTTTAGGTCAAAACCTTAACCTAGCCGCCCCACTTATATATAAGATGGGCCTAATATTATTTTCCTATTTCATTTAATCCATTGGACTTTAAATAAAAAAGCCCACATGTGAACCAGACCCATTCTTACTAAAAGAAACAAGCCCATATGTCTTTCATTAATATAATTGAGCAGCTCATTACTTAAATAATGTGCAAATTATATTCTTAATATATTAAATGCAATTCTAGATGGACCCTTAAATTGGTCCGGTAGAATATATCAAGTGATCCATGCAAGTCCGTGTGGATTGGGGATCTTGGCGGGCCATCTAAATTTAAGCTTCAATAGACATAACCTAATCACAATCAACAAATGATTCACTTAGGTCCGATCCATTAATTTTAACTCATTCCACTAAAGAGCTAAAACTGAACTCTTAAATAAAGATAGAAAAGGAAGATGCTCCTCATTCATACCCTAGACAATCATATTGGAGATAGTGTATCCTCGTGATTAATATCAGTAATCGCCAAGAGTTCATAGACCGCCTATAACTCTCCAAGTTACCATATTTACTCATATGACCACGTTTTGAACTTGGATATTTTGACTTGTCCAGAAGCCATGTTTTCAATAGACACTATCGAAAACTCAACGTTGAGATTTAATATCCAATTACCTCAAAACATCCATATGATGATATTATACTCTCATTTAATTAAATGGAGCCACGATGTCCATATCTATAAATGAAGTCCTCTATCGATTAACAAATGAATATCACCAAACTATCGAGGATAGACTATGCGATATAATCGTACTAATTGATAACTCAAATGATATCACTTGCAACCATAAGTCCATCATTTATCTCAGGATTAAGATAGACTCTCCGATTGTCCTGATAATGAAAAGACTATTATCTATTGACGGTTCTAGATAAAGCTTTTCATTGTGATCCAGTTCAATGCACCCAGTGCACTAGATCCTTTTGCTCGAAGACACTCCGATGATTTTAGACTCATCATATCTCATTTGATCCCACTCAAATGCTAGCAAAAGAATTCTACAACTTTAACAAGATAAAGGTGCCCAACCTTTAACTTAAGTTGTGAACAATATTCAAGACTAACTAAAGAATTGTGTCTACCACATACATATCCAGATGTACGAACAATTCTTCTTTTCCCATAGTCTTTAGACCTTATGATTATTTACTTTGACAATTATAATACAAACTATAAATGCTATACGATTTGTTAAACCAGAAATCACTTTATTAATATGAAAAAGATTGTTAATTACAACATTACACTCTTGCTATTGAGCATAATCCTAACAATTTGTCATCTTTGGTGATGGATCTAAAAAGAGAGTTGTAGGGAAATGAACCATCTCCATTCCCGGATTACCCTTCTTGTCCAGTGCTTTATTTGTTGATGGCTTGAAAGCCAATTTAATAAGAATTTCTTATCTAAGTGATGAAGGACTTTCCGTTTTGTTTAGCAAGAATGATTGCTTTATCCTTTTGCCCAATGGACAAACCTTGTTGAAAGGGATGAGATCTAGCGACAATTGCTATTGTCTTGAAGCTAGAGTTGTCTTTTGTAATTCATCCAAGGATGAGCAAATTGAGTTATGGCATGAAAGACTTGGCCACATGAATTATCGGGATTTACGAATCTTAGATATGTTCAATGTTGTGCGTGGCCTTCCCAAGCTTGGGAAGAAATTCAATGGTGTTTGTGGACCTTGCCAACAAGGAAAACAAGCCAAGAGCATGCACAAGAAGGGCAAGTATCTCTCCACCAAGGAGCCCTTAGAGCTTCTTCACATGGATCTTATGGGTCTCATGCAAATTGAAAGAACCGAAAGTTTAGGTGGAAAGAGATACATTTTTGTTTGTGCAGATGATTTCTCTAGGTTCACATGGACATATTTGTTTAGAGAAAAATCCGAAACTTTTGATAAGTTTAAAGTGCTTTGCAGTAAACTTCAAAATGAAAAACACTCTAACATTAGAAGCATTAAACAGATTAGAAGTGACCATAGGAGGGAGTTTGAGAATGCCATCTTTGAAAGCTATTGCAATAGCTTAGGCATCTCCCATGAGTTTTCGGCTTCTAGGACACCTCAACAAAATAGTGTTAGGATTATGCTCAATAGCAA
Organism: Acer negundo; assembly: GCA_035582765.1. NCBI lineage: Eukaryota > Viridiplantae > Streptophyta > Magnoliopsida > Sapindales > Sapindaceae > Acer > Acer negundo. The sequence goes on along the minus strand of CM069232.1, from coordinate 6,686,609 downwards.
TAGTGTTGTAAGGTCTCGTAAATTGATTGGCTTATTTCGTGGACAAACCACATTTGAGGTTTGATGTAAGGGTAGCTTAGGCTTGTGATGGTTGGTGCTTTGCACAACCAAATCCCTCTCAAGACCTCAAGAGAAGAAGCACCAAAGGTAAATTTCTAAGTGCTTACTTGCTTTGAAGAGATGTAGTTGCACACACTTACAACACATGCATAACTCTTATTCCTGTATGTTGTGTGTCTTTATTATGTGTGCATTAATGTTTATTTATCTCTTTTCTTGCATGTTTGATTTTATTGCATCTTGTGTGTCAATTGCCATGAAATTATTAGGCTTAGGATGCATCAAAGTTGTAGGGGGTGCTGTACAATTGCTCTTCAGGTGCCTTATGAATAGCGCCTGTAAGGCTGTTAGAGCAAAATTGCTCTTGACCGCTCTTCAACTGCCCTATGTAGAGCGGTGCCATTTGTCGATTTTTTAATTGCCTGTAAATTACTTTACTACAGCCCTACGTAGAATGGGTGTAGGGCTGCTCTCAAAATCCTGAGAGCAACCGCCCCCATTTCGACTGATTTTTGCCATACGCGTAGAGCAGTCATGAAGAACTTGTTCTTTATTTCCCAGGTGAACCGCCTTACAATCGCCCTATGTAGAGCGGGTGTAAGGCGGTTAAGACAAATTTTTGAAAAACTTATCAAAACGTCGTAGCATCATTTTGTCACCCTATATATATGCTACTTTGACTTTAGGTCAGTTTTAAGAGACTCCAAATCATATTTTGACTTAGCATTTTTCCAAAGAGAAAAAATCACTAATGAACTCTCCTTTGATTACTCAAACACATATCCAAGTGCATCAAACATCATTTAGCAATCATCCATGATCATCTAGGTGTCATCTATGCTTGGTTTTTATTCAACACACTTAGCTTGGTAAGTTGGTCACTAATATCTTTCATATTTTGTGTCTTTCTTAATAAGCAATCTCATTTATCACTTGCATGCTTATAGAACATATTCTATTGTCAAGATTGAGATAATTGTGTTGATTGTTTGAGAGTTGTATTTTGATAGCTATTATTAGGATTATTTAATCTTTGATAGCTATGTTTTATGACATGTCATATAGCAAAGATTGATATCTAGGATTGTGATTATTGTCATGTTTCATCCTAGATAAGCCTTTAGTGTAACCTACCATTACTTGCTCTTTGAATATCATATTATTCACATTAGGTTGCTTATTCTCTTCATTGAGAAGTAAGTCTTGTGACTACCGGTGAGTGGTGCAAGCAAATTGGACTAAGTCCACTTTTATAGGCTTGTGGGTAGTAGTGGCGGGTTATAGACCGTGAGAGGTTGAGGTCAACCTAAGTTGTAAACGTCATTATAATTAGTGAATTTGAGGTTCGTGTGTGGTACACATAACAGCCCGTGGTTTTTCTTTGTTGATGGTTTCCACGTAAATATCAAGTGTTATTTAAATTCCGCACCATATTACACTTGCTATTTTATATTGACTCGTTAAGGGTATTTTCGTAATCTTGACCATACACGAAAATTGGGTAAAAATAATTAAAATCTATTCACCCACCCTCTAGATTAATATTGAACACACCGTAATTTGTTTCAAGTGTAATAATGTATTTAATAATATTTTCATATTAATAAACTGATTTCTGGTTTAATAAATCTTATAGTATTTATAGTTTAATTATTATAATTGTCAAAAGTAAATAATCATAAGGTCAAAAGACTATGAGAAATGAAGAATTGTTCGTATATTTGGATATGTATGAGATAGACACAATTCTTTAGTTAGTCTTGAATAATGTTCACAACTTAAGATAAAGGTTGGGCACCTTTACCTTGTTAAAGTTGTACATTCTTTTGCTAGCATTTGAGTGGGATCAAATGTGCTATGAAGAGTCTAAAATCATCAAAATGTCTTTGAGTAAAAGAATCTAGTGCACTAGGTGCATTGAATAAGATCATAGTGAAATACTTTATCCAGAATCGTTAGTGGATAAAAGTTTTTATTATGAGGACAATCAGAGAGTCTATCTTAATCCGAGTCTATCTTAATCCTGAGATAAATGATGGACTTATGGTTGCAAGTGTTATCATTTGGGCTATCAATAAGTATGATTATATAGCATAGTTTATCATCGATAGTTTGGTGATATTCATTTGTTAATCGATAGAAGACTTCATTTATAGATATGGACATCGTGGCTCCATTTATTAAATGAGAGTTGAATGTCATCATATGGATATTTTGAGGTATTGGATATTGAATCTTAACATTAAGTTTTGGATAGTGTCTATTGAAACATGGCTTATGGACAAGTCAGAATATCCAAGTTTAAAATGTGGTTATATGAGTAAATATGGTAATTAAGAGAGTTATAGGCGGTTTACGAGCTCTTGGCGATTACTGATATTTTTCACGAGGATACACTATCTCCAATAAGATTGTCTAGGGTATGAATGAGAATCATTTACTTATTCTATCTTTATTTAAGAGTTCAATTTTAGTTTTTTAGTGGAATGAGCTAAAATTAATAGATCGAACCTAAGTGAATCATTTGTTGATTGTGATTGGGTTATGTCTATTGAAACTTAAATTTAAATAGCCCGCTAAGATCCCCAATTCACAAGGACTTGCATGGTTCACTTGATATATTTTACCGGACTAATTTGTGGGTCCATCTAGAATTGTAATTAATACATTAAGAATATAATTTGCACATTTATTATATAATTCTGTTAAATTATATTAATGTATTAATTTAAAGACATGTGAACTTGTTTTCTTTTAGTATGAATGGATCTAGTTCATATATGGGTTTTTTTATTTATTAAGGTCTAATGGATTTAATAAAATGGAAAAATAATAGCACATTTTGTATACATGGGCAACAAGGCTATGAATATTAGCCTGAAATATTGTTTTTATTTTATTTAATTAAATGGAAGTTAATTAATTAATTAATTATTTATTTATTTAATTAAAAATCAAAATCTTTTTCTAGTTAGGAAATAAGTTTCTTAGTGTTATACTATTGTTTGTAGTATAATAAGAATCAAAGACTTTATTTGATAAGTAGATAAATAAAATGGATTTATTTATTTAGTCAAATTAGGAAGTCTTTGCTATAGTCACAATTTAATAATACATTAAAGAGTTGGATTAGGGTTGAATTCTAAAGATAGATATGAGTCTTTGGTGAAAACACAAACCCTACTTGGGAGAGGATTTCGGCCAAAGACAAGAAATCTACCTAGGGTTAGGATTTGGCCATAAGGCATAAATTCACCTTAGGAGAGGATTTCGGCCAACACTATATATAGCTATTATAGAATTCGGCCAACCTTAGCAATTTTGAGTAAGGAATTCGGCCAACCCTTGTTTTTGGAAGAGAGTTCTTTCTTTTGCTTAAAAATAAATCCAACTCTAAGACATAGTGTGTAGATTTCGGCAAAGAGGAAAAAGAGAGAAGAAACGTTTTATTTTCGATAGTGCACTACTAGCTTTTACATCAAAATTCTTTGTGCACAACTTCGAATAAGGTTCACACGAGTTTCTATCAAAAGATTAAGAATTCACAAGTGACCGAACGTTCTTCGTTTTCTCTAGGAAGATTATTGTGACTAACAAAAGATTTTTTTTTTTGTTATCTATCCTCAGGTACACAATTCAAAGAAAGGGAGTCCACACTCCTAGGTGATTCACGTTTGTGATTGGATTGGAAGATTTTGTGGATTACTATCGACACAGCATCAATCGTCACATGGCAAAGGAGTATTCCCCAAACAGGTCACTTAAGGCAAAAAGAGATAGAAACATACATGTCATTTGTATAATCATATAGGGCATTTCATAGAAAATGTGTGATTAAAAATGCTTTGCATGCAAGATATATTGCATTCAAGTCCAAAAATCAATGGTAATTGGCAAAGCAAATGACAAAGGTTTTCTTTAGGAATTCAAACCAATTTCATCATTTGTCATGAATTAAAACAATGAAATAGTGAGTTTGTTGATTTCAAATTAAGAGCACTATATCCAACTTTATAAGCAAAACATGTCATGAGCAACTTTGCACCTTATTTGATTTTTCCGGATAAGATATCTGTATTATTATAGACATGTTCAACATATAAAGAAAGAGAGACATTTGGATTTTAGAATCCTTAGATCAGATACAAGATCCTTTATTCATTTTAAGTCTCATAAGCTTTTCACACATTATTTTACATTTAAGAATTGCATTCATCAATCATGCTTTTTCATTTGAGCATGTCATTAGAATTTCATGCTTTTCACATTTTAAGCATGTCATTAAGAATCATCATGTTATGAAGATCATTAACGGTCATTCAATAAGTACTTCCTAAGTGAATCTCCTAGTCCAAAAATGCATGTTTGAACATAAACATAACATGGATTGCATTCAAAGTATGGTTCACACTTATTGAGATAAAAAACGTATATACAAAAGTGCAACCAAGATACTCAAGCAATTAATAAAGAAGCGTAAAAATTTTCAAATTTTTGCATGCACCAAGTATGCAATTGCTCTCTTTGCTTGAGTTCCCCAAATGGGGTCAATCACCAAAACTCATCACTCCACAAGACATATACCAATAGATTTACTAAGTGTTTTAAATCGAGTAGCATCTAATGTTTTAGTAAATAAATCCGCCAGTTGATCATTAATGCCTACATGTTCAAGCACTATGCATTTATTTTCAACAAGCTCTCTAATGAAGTGATGACGGATGTCAATATGCTTAGTCCTAGAATGTTGTACCAGATTCTTGGAAATATTAATAGCACTCATATTATCACAAAAGAGAGTGAGTGTACCTTGGTTGAATCTGTAGTCGACTAGCATTTGCTTCATCCATAGGAGTTGTGTGCATCCACTCCTCGCGGCTATGTACCTGGCCTCCGTCGTGGACAAGGAAATCGAGTTTTGCTTATTGCAAAACCAAGACACCAAGTTGTTGCCTAGAAAGAAGAAACTGCTCGATATGCTCTTCCTATCATCACGATTTCCTGCACAATCCGTATCACTAAAGCCAACTAAACTAGCATTAGTGTTAAAAGAGTACCAAATCCTATAGTTGGATGTCCCATTCACATAGCGAATGATTCTCTTAACGGAAGAGAGATGGGACTTATTGGGATCCGCTTGGTACCTAGCACACACACCCACACTAAAAGATATATCGGGTCTATTTGCAGTCAAATAAAGTAAGCTACCAATCATGCCACGATATAGAGTTTGCTCAATACTTTTTCTACTAGCATCTTTGTTTAGCTTCAAAGTGGTACTTATGGGTGTATCACAATGTTTGACATTTTCAAGTCCAAACTTCTTCATTAGGTTTTTAGCATATTTAGCTTGGCTTATAAAAATCTCATCATTTAATTGCTTAATTTGTAAACCTAGGAAGTAACTTAGCTTACCAACAAGACACATATCAAATTCATGAGATATAACATCAATAAATTGTTGGACTTTGATGTTGTTGGTGGAGCCAAACACTATATCATCAACATATATTTGAGTTATGAAAAGCTCATCATTGTTTTTCTTGATGAATAGAGTCTTGTCAACACTACCTCTTGTGTAGTCATTGTTAACAAGAAATTGAGTGAGACGCTCATACCAAGCCCTCAGTGCTTGTTTCAACCCATATAAAGCTTTCTTGAGGCGATAGACGTGGTTTGGGTGGTGTGCATCCATAAACTCCTTGGGTTATTCAACAAACACTTCCTTTTAGAAGAAGCCATTTAGGAAGGCACTTTTGACGTCCATTTGGTGCAATTTGAACTTTTGCACGCAAGAAATGGATAAGAGAAACCTAATACACTCTAAACGGGCAACGGGAGCAAAGGTCTCTTTAAAGTCGATACCCTCAATTTGAGAGAATCCTTACGTAACAAGTCTAGCCTTGTTACGCACTATGTTGCCATCCTCATCAGATTTGTTCCTATTTATCCATTTGGTGCGTATGACATTAGTGGTCTTAGGCCTAGGAACTAGAGTCCAAACCTTATTCCTTTCGAATTGGTTTAGCTCTTCTTGCATGGCAAGAACCCAAAATTCATCATTTAAGGTTTCTTCAACCTTTTTGGGTTCTATTTGAGAGGTGTAACATGTGTAGCTAATAAGATTAGCTATTTGACACCTAGTTCTTACACCCTCATTCACCTCTCCAATGATGTCTTCTTTATCATGGAGTTTCCTAACCCATGGAGCAGGTTCTTTAGAGTTCAAGAGAGGAACTCTATCAAAAGGTTGTGTATCCTCTACATTAGAAGTCTCCACCACATTCCTCAAGGGAGAATCATCAACGACAACAACTTCCTCCTCACGGTCACCAGACTTGAGCCTATTATCATCAAAGATAACATTCGATGATTCCATGACGCTCCGAGTCTTCAAATTGAAAACTATATATGCTCTACTACTTAAGGTATAACCAATAAAGATATCCTCATCACTTTTAGTATCAAACGTTTCAAGTTGATCACGGTCATTTAAAATGTAGCACTTGCTCCCAAAAGTGTGGAAGTAGCTAACATTTGGCTTCCTACCTCTCCATAATTCATAGAAGGTTTGTCTAGTGTCGGGCCTTAGGAAAACTCTATTCTCTAAATAGCAAGCCGTATTGACGGCTTCGGCCCATAGGTTCCTAGGGACATTGTTACTAAGCAACATGACACATGCCATCTATTGAAGGACACTATTCTTCCTCTCAACAACACCATTTTGTTGAGGTGTCCTAGGAGTAAAAAACTCATGGGAGATGCCTATACTATCACAATAGGTTTCAAAGGAAACATTCTCAAAGTCCTTCCCATGGTTACTTCTAATCTGTTTTATGCTTTTAATGTTTAAGTTTATTTCATTTTGCATTTTAGTACAAAGCATTTTAAACTTATCAAAAGTTTCGGATTTTTCTCTAAGGAAATATGTCCATGTGAACCTAGAGAAATCATCTAGGATTGAACAATCATCTTTATTAAACAAGACGAAAAACCCTTCATCACTAAGATGAGAAATGCTTATCAAATTGGCTTTCAAGCCATCATCATATAAAGCATTGGACAAGGAGGGTAATTTGGGAATGGAAATGGTTCCTTTCCCTAATCCTCTCTTTTTGGATCCATCACCAAAGGTGACACATCCTCCTTCTTCCATGACAAGAGTCTCGAAGAAACTCTTGTTTCCCGTCATGTGCCTAGAGCACCCACTATCTAAGTACAAAAAATTAGAAGAGTTTGCCTTCAAGGCAATTTGAGCAACATGGCAAAAGTATTCATCTCTTCTAATCCACCTAGGTGAAACACTTTTCTTCCTAGTGGTCAAAGGTACTTGGGCTCTAGAAGTCCTAGGATCATGCATATTAGAATTATCCTTCCTAGGAACATGCAACTTGGCTCTTGTCTTTTTCTTTTCAATCATGCATATAACTCTACACATATTAATATAATGAAAGCAATTTGGTCTAACAGGACAATCAATACCACAAAAATGACATGTAGGAATGTAGTTAGGAATCATACCATGTCCTTGCATATGTGTAAGAGCCTTCCTTTGTCTTTGTGGTTGTCTTGGTTTTTGAAAAGATCTCTTCTCCTTTGTTGTTAACCAAGACTAGATTGCTTCCTAGGTTGTTCTTGCATGATTGGTCTCTTTCCTTTGTAAGCCATTTGTTGTGGAAAGTTAGCTTGAGGAGCTTTTGAGGGTTGAGCTTATGGTTGTCTTATTTGAGCCACCATCACTTGAGCACTAAGTGAACATTATCCTAGATTAATCTTCTTCTTAGGAGTTTGCATAGGTGAGGCTTATTTGTAGCTCAAACTCTTGACAAAGACGGTCTTGTTAGGAGTGGAAGTCTCCTTACTATCTATGAACCCAAGACTTCTCTTATCACAAAGACTTTTGCCAACACCAAGCATGTGGTCATGCGTCTTTGTGCTAGAGGCCATCCTAGTCATTGATCCTTTAGCTTCTTCAAGCTCTCTCTTCAAATCTTCTTCATTCCTCATAGACATAGCTAGCTCATCCCTTAGCTTGTCTTCATTCTTCTTGGATCTCATCACTTGTTCACTTAAGTGATCAACTTGTGTTGAGACCTCTAGGTTTTCTTCCTTCAATCTTCTAATTTCTCTCTTGTTCTTTAACCTTAAGCTTTCGAACTTGACTATGTAGTCTTGGAGATCCATTCTATCCACATTTCCATTTGTGGATTGTGATGAAATGCCATCATCACTTGAGTTAATTTCCTCTTGACTTTCATCCTCTTCTTCACTAGCACCTTTGCTCTTATGGGAGGAGGCAAAGGCTATGAAGATAGCCATGGGTTTTTCATCATCTGAAGACTCATCTCTCTCATCAGAGTCATCGCTTCCACTCCAAGTGGCGGCCATCACTCTCCCTTTCTTGTTCTTCAAATTTCCACAATCGGGAGCAATGTGTCCCATGTCACCACATTTATAGCACTGGATCCCTTTCCTTTCACTCTTCCTTTGTCTAGGCTCAAACCTCTTGAAAAGAGTCCTTTTCTTCATGTCTTGGCCCTTGGATCCAAAACCCTTATTCTCGGTCTTGAAAAATTTCTTAAACCTTCTCATCAATAAGGTCATGTCTTCATATGAGTCATCCTTCTCCTCCTTCTCACTTTTGAAGGCTTTTAATGCAGTTCCCTTTTGCTTTTTAGGAGGTGGGGAGATAAGACCTTTCATAGATTCATATGCTAGAAGTCTCCCAATCACCTCACTTGGCTTTATATCCTTGTAACCAGTATTCTCCTCTAAAGCCGTTACTTTGGATTCAAACCTTTCTGGAAACGATCTCATTATCTTTTTCATGATCCTTCTATCTAAGTAAAGGTCACCAAGTTGATGACTTTGGTTGAAAATGTCCATCAACTTGATCTCAAAGTCATTGAAGAACTCATCCTCCTCCATTCTTAGCAACTCGAATTGAGTTTGGAGGACTTGAAGCTTAGAGTCCTTCACCACTTCGGTTCCCTCATGTGCAACCTTTAGGATGTCCCATTCCTCTTTTGCGATCCTAGTGTTTTGAATCAATTTATATTGATTCTCATCCATTGCACATAGGATGGCATGCATTGCCTTCCTATTCCATTTTGATGCCTCAAACTCTTACGCGTTCCATTGCTCCTTAGGCTTGATTACATTCTCTCCTTCACCCGTAGGAGTCATCATAGGTGATGTGTAGCCGTCTTCAACCGCCATCCAAGTCTGGTAATGGATTTGGCATATGTATGATTCCATCTTCCCTTTCCAAGAGGCTTAATTTAATCCAGTGAGAAATGGAGGTCTTGTGCTAGAAGCATCTACGTTGCCACCACCGTTTCCACCACCATTTCCACTCATATTGTTTATGAATGAATGAAATGAATGCAAATGTATGAATGATCAAAAATCACACAAAATGCAAAACACACCAAAATGAGCAAGGATCACCTAAGTATATCTAGGAACCCGCTCTGATACCAATTGAAACAAATTACGGTGTGTTCAATATTAATCTAGAGGGGGGTGAATAGATTTTAACTACTTTTACCCAATTTTCGTGTATGGTCAAGATTACGAAAATACCCCTAACAAGTCAATATAATATAGCAAGTGTAATATGGTGCGGAATTTAAATAACACTTGATATTTACGTGGAAACCTTCAACAAGGAAAAACTACAGGCTGTTATGTGCGCCACACATGAACCTCGAATCCACTAATTGTAATGACGTTTACAACCTAGGTTGACCTCAACCTCTCACGGTCTATAACCCGCCACTACTACCCGCAGGCCTATAAAAGTGGACCTAGTCCAATTTGCTTGCACCACTCACCGGTAGTCACAAGACTTACTTCTCAATGAAGAGAATAAACAACCTAATGTGAATAATATGATATTCAAAGAGCAAGTAATGCTAGGTTACACTAAATGGTTATCTAGGATGAAAGATGACAATAATCACAATCCTAGATATCAATCTTTGAAAAATATTACATGTCATAAAACATAGCTATCAAAGATTAAACAATCCTAATAATAGCTATCAAAATACAACTCTCAAACAATCAACACAATTATCTCAATCTTGACAATAGAATATGTTCTATAAGCATGCAAGTGATAAATGAGATTGCTTGTTAAGAAAGACACAAAATATGTAAGATATTAGTGACCAACTTTACCAAGTTAACTATGTTGAATAAAAACCAAGCATAGATGACACCTAGATGATTATGGATGATTGCTAGATGATGTTTGATGCACTTGGATATGTGTTTGAGTAATCAAAGGAGAGTCCTTTAGTGATTTGTTCTCTTTGGAAAAATGCTAAGTCAAAATATGATTTGGACTCTCTTAAAACCGACCTAAAGTCAGAGTAACATATATATATAGGGTGAAAAAATGATGCTACGACGTTTTGATAACTTTTTCAAAAATTTTCCTTGACTGCCTTACACCCGCTCTACGTAGGGCTGTTGTAAGGCGGTTCACCTGGAAAATGAAGAACAAGTTCTTCATAACCGCTCTACACGTAGGGCGAAAATCAATCGAAATGGGGGCGGTTGCTCTTGGGATTTTGAGAGCCGCCCTACACCTGCTCTTCGTAGGGCGGTTGTAGGGCGGTTGTAGGGCGGTTTACAGGTGATTAAAAAATAGACTAGTGGCACCGCTCTACGTAGGGCGGTCGTAGAGCGGTCAAGAGCAATTTTTCTCCAACCGCCTTACAGGCGCTGTACATAGGGCGCCTGAAGAGCAGTTGTACAACATCCCCTACAACTTTGATGCATCATGAAACAAATTATGGTGTGTTCAATATTAATCTAGAAGGCGGCGGGAGGGGGGGGGGGGGGGGTGGGGGGGGGTTTGAATAGATTTTAATTAATTTTACCAAATTTTCGTTATTAGTCAAGTTTACGAAAATACCCCTAACTAGTCAATTTATATAGCAAGTGTAATATGTGCGGAAATATAAAAGACACTTGATATTTATGTGGAAACCTTCAACAAGGAAAAACCACGGGCTGTTATGTTTGCCACACATGAACCTCGAATCCACTAATTGCAATGACGTTTACAACCTAAGTTGACCTTAACCTCTCACGGTCTATAACCCGCTATTACTACCCGCAGGTCTATAAAAGTGGACCTAGTCCAATTTGTTTGCACCATTCACCGGTAGTCACAAGACTCACTTCTCAATGAAGAGAATAGACAACCTAATGTGAATAATATGATATTCAAAGAGCAAGTAATGCTAGGTTACACTAAATGCCTATCTAGGATGCAAGATGACAATAATCACAGTCCTAGATATCAATCTTTGCTATATGACATGTCATAAAGTTTAGCTATCAAAGATCAAGCAATCTTAAAAATAGCAATCAAAATACAACTCTCAAACAATCAACAAAATTATCTCAATCTTGTCAATAGAATATGTTCTATAAACATACAAGTAATAAATGAGATTGCTTGTTAAGAAAGATACAAAATATATGTGATATTAGTGACCAACTTACCAAGCTAAAAGTGTTGAATAAAAACCAAGCATGAATTTCATCTAGATGATCATGGATAATGCTAGATGATGATTTGATGCACTTGGATATGTGTTTGAGTAAACAAAGGAGAGTTCTTTAGTGATTTGTTCTCTTTGGAAAAATGCTAAGTCAAAAATATGATTTGTACTTTCTTAAAACTGACCTAAAGTCAAAGTAGCATGTATATAGGGTGACAAAATGATGCTACGATGTTTTGATAAGTTTTTCAAAAATTTGCCTTGACTGCCTTACACCTGCTCTACTTAGGGCGGTTGTAAGGCGGGTTCACTTAGGAAATAAAGAACATGTTCTTCATGACCGCTCTATGCGTAGGGCAGTTTTCAGGCAAAATGGGGGCGATTGCTCTCTGGATTTTGAGGACAGCCTTACACCTGCTCTATGTAGGGCGGTTTGTAGGTGATTAAAAAATCCACTAGTGACACCGCTCTACGAAGGGGGGTCATAGAGCAGTCAAGAGCAAATTTGCTCTAATCGTTGTTCAACCGCCTTACGTAGAGCGGCTATAGAGCGGTTTGACAACACCTCTAAACAAACATGATGCATCAAAAACATGGCATTTAACACACAAGATGCAATCAAATTAAACATACAAGAAAGATTAATGAACATTAAAGCACACATTATTAAGACATACGACATACAAAAATAAGAATTATGCATGTGTTGTGAGTGTGTGCAACTACATCTTTTCAAAGCAAGTAAACACTTAGAAATTTACCTTTGAAGTGCTTGATCTCTTGAGGTCTTGAGATGGCTTTGGTTGTGCAAAGCACCAACCATCAAATGCCTAAGCTACCTTTACAACAAACCCCACTTGTGGTTTGCCACCGAAATAAGCCAATCAACCTTGAGGAACTTACACATCCTAAACTTAATCATTTCATGGCAATTGACACACAAGATGCAATCAAATCAAACATGCAAGAAGAGAGATAAATGAACATTAATGCACACATAATAAAGACACACAACATACATGAATAAGAGTTATGCATGTGTTATGAGTGTGTGCAACTACATCTCTTCTAAGCAAGTAAGCACTTAGAAATTTACCTTTGGTGTTTCTTCTCTTGAAGTCTTGAAAGGGTCTTGGTTGTGCAAAGCACCAACCATCACAAGCCTAAGCTACCCTTACATCAAACCCCAAATGTGGTTTGTCCACGAAATAAGCCAATCAATTTACGAGACCTTACACTAAATTTTTCAAGCTTTTTTAAAACCTTAAAGTTCATATGGCCTAATCTTTGATGCCATAACTCAAGCTTGTTGCATTCATGAGCCATATTACATGTTAAAGGGTCTATCTCAAGATAATATCAATTATCTAGAGATTTTTTGACTTTCAAAACAATTTTGCCTTTTTTTGTCAATTATAGTACACATATCCTTGTTAAAACTAACTTCTTGAGAAATTTTACACAGGTGAGTAATACTAATCAAGTCAGCTTATTGACCATCTACATATAAGGTGTTTCCTAGAACTTTCTTTTTGGTGCCATCACCAAAAGTCACCTAACCACCATCCTTCATAACAATTTTCTTGAAAAATTCCTTGTTACCGGTCGTATTCCTAAAACATCCACTATCTAGGTATCATGAATCGAATGAGTTGGTTGTAAGTGCATATTTTGCAACAAGATATTGAGTTGAGTCTTTTCTAATCCAGATTCTCTTCACAACATGCTTCTCACTACTACTAAGAACATGCTTTGACTTATTTTTTGGCTTATTATCATGCACATTGACTTTATTAGTCACATTTTCAAACAAGTCAAACAAAGCATTATCAACCTTTCTATGCATAGTAGTACGAGGCACCACATGTGTTTTCACAAGCAAGTCATCAACAATAATTTTCTCAACATGTTTTTTATCCAAGGTCTTCTTAGGTCTAGGTCTAAATCCATACATGGATGATTGCCTAGGACCATTCATCAAAGACAAATCATATAAATCATTCTCATATTTACATTTACGAATGTATTCAAAGCATCTAAGTCTTATGTTACCTACCATATTACAAAAATGGCAAATAGGTACAAATTTGAGAAAGTTACCATTAGCATGAGAATTTGAAGTATTTGACATTCTCACATTGTTACCTCTTTGATGTGCATTCCTTGATGTTTAACCTTTTGCATTTGAGAGCGATGAATGTTGTCTTTGACCTTGTGATTTTTTCCTTTGATGTTCCTTGTTGATGTTAAGGCACCTCCGGTTGTAGTCATGGCTTTACCATTAGAAAGTATACCTACATTCATTTTAACACTTGCTTTGACAAAAGTAGAATTGTTAGATGAAGGTGTAACCTTTTCATTCACCTTCTTCGGATGCTTACCAATCTTAATGAGAGTTTCTACTTTACTAGTACTAGTGAACACGCTTTTTCTGTCATTAAGGAATCGCGATTCAAAAGATGTTTACAAATAAATTCCTAGGTAATGTGCTCTAAGTTTTGAAAACTAGTAAAATGGCAAGCTAAGTATTCATTCCACAAGAATTAGGTTAGATTAATCGATTTGCTATCTAATCTAAGTTAGTCTAACTAATGTGCAAGAAAATAAATCATGGTAAGTTGGACAGTGTATGGTTTGAGAAACCATCAAACAATGCGTGTAAAGTGAATGACAAGAATATAACAAGAATATGAATGGAGACAGGAATCCAATACCAATAGCTTAAGAAAATGGATTTACACAATTAAGTGGAAGTCTAGGGAAATGATAGAGTAGCTAATGGACTTTGAGCAATTCATACATGGCTTCATTAACGTACGATCCATAAAATCAAGGACTGATCTCATTCGGAAGTGTGTTTAGGCTGTTACTACGAAACCTAAACAATTTCCCACTAAAATGCCTAGCCGATTAAGAAAAGGGGTTCAAGGTGGGATCTGTCAGTAACAATCAAATTGCGATTGTGGTTGTGTTTGACATACCTTCCAACAACCTTTCCTATTCACTATGTGCTACAATCAATTAAATGTATCAATAACTCAATCAATTTTATCACAAGTAAATCCTACAATAGATTGCAATCAACAAATTTGTCAATAATTTAATCAATCACATAAGAGCAAGATCTAATTAAAAAGTAAATAAAACTATAATTGTGTCTTTAACAAATACTCATTGTCCAAGATTTTCTAAAATCATCCCCCTAGAATAGGGGTTTAATTACACATGATTACAAACAAAGAATGGAAATAAAATGTTGAGAAATCACCCTTGAGTCTCTCGTGTAAGCTTGATCCTTCCTTGAGCTTCCTTGTTGATCCTTGTGCAAAGAGTGGTGGATAAGGATATGTCTAGATAGGTGGATATCTAATGGGTAGTGACAAAGGAGATGGGTGGAGAAGATGAGAAGAGGGGAGTGATTTGGGGTGAAGTAATCTAGACTTGTTCATGAGATTGGAGAGGAAAAATGGAGATATTAGGAATGGTTGAATAAGGAGAAAATTGATGGCAATTCTCTATAAAAGTTGGTGTATTTATATGTTGTGAAAGCTAGGGTACAAAATAGGCAAGAAAGGACAAGAATACCCCTGTTGAAATGGTTTAAAAACATCATTTTTGCTGAGCTGTCACTTGTTGCTACCTGAGTGTTGCGGTTTGGTAAACAACGACACTTTGAGTGACATTCCTTGATTTGCATGTCGCGGTCTACATCGCGGTTTGGTAAACAAAGACACTTCTAGAGTCATTCCCTGATTTTGCTTCATTTCTTCCCTCTTTTTTTACAATTTGCTCCAACTTTTCAAGTTAAGATAAAATGCCCTTGTGCTGCAATATTACCCGCACGTACTCAATTAAAGCAATTAACTGATAGGATTTTAGCTCAAGAACACACAAAAAGAGAACGGATTCAGGGGCCAAAATCATTACATTTTTTGTTTGATAAAATATCCCCAAACCTATTTTTTGCTAGTCCTCGAGCAAAACAAACATAAGCACTCATGGACATGTGTTTAAATGTCAAACAATCAACATTAAAGCACCGACTATTTATTAAAGGCTCAAAAGTCAAAATTTGACTTGCAAAACCAAAAACGAAGAGATTTAATCAACATTATGCTTATTAGGACGTGCACATGAAAGAAATGCTAAATGAAGATTAAAATCATGCCACTCTAAGTAAACATTGCACCATACGCGATCCTACATTCAAGATGCCTGATCGAACCAAAATTGGTATGATTTTGGCCCTCATTTCCTTCTCTTTATACTTGATTCTCATGCATTTCCCCGTGTTTTAACTACGTTAATCAAGTGTTTCAGGTTTAATTATGCCACAAGGGCATTTGTGAAGAAGAGATAGACTTGGTACAAAAAAGTGTAATAAAAGTGGGAAAAAGGGGTATTGCCACCCTTTGATAGTGTCGCTCTAACACTTACAGCGACAATGTAGGAATTCATGCGTTGGCATTCCAATGTTGGAAATTGTCGCTATGGCAACAGAGAGTGTCGCCCTTTGCTGTCGCTCTTTGCCAACCGCAACACTCACAGCGACAATGTATGAATTGCAGCGTTGGCATTCAAGAGGGGTATTCTTCTCCTTTCATGCCCATTTTGTACCCTTGCTTTACAGAGAATCCCATCCTTTTCTTCAACCTAGGATCACCATAAATCATCCTTCAACATCCTCCATTTCTTTACTTGGACTAATCTCCTTCATCTCAAACTCAACTCTTAATCTAGATTACTTTCCTCCAATCATTCCTTTCTTCCCATCTTCTCCACATATCTCCTTAGTCACTTCCCATTTGACTCCACCTATCAAGACACATCCTCATCATCCACTCTTTGCAGAAGAAGCATCAAAGGCAAGAAAATGATCAAGCTCTACAAAAGGAGGCCCAAGAGTGATTTCCTAATCTTGTACTTGCCTTCCCTTTGATTGTAATATGTGTAACTAAACCCCCTTTCTAGGGATTGATATGAGAACATTTGGATTGGGTTTTGCTTAAGCTTTAATATGTAATGAATCTCTATTTGTGTTCTATTCATTTTATAATTAGATTTATTCATTATATAATTGACATGTATACCCATTAGTTGATTATACTCTTGTTTAGAATAATTTGTTATAGAATCTAGATTGGATTGACACCCTTGATGGCTTAAGAACATAGCGATTATGATAGATTGTCGGAGGGTATATCAACCACAATAATCTAAATCGGTAAATGTAATAAAACGATCCTGCCTTGACCCCCTCTCCTTAATCGGTTAGGCATTTTAGTGGGAAGTTGTTTAGGGTTCATAGTGATGGTCTAAACACATTCAAGAATACAATTGGTTAATATTTGTGAGATTGACTCACTAAGGTAGCTTGAGAAGCATTATCCATAATCCACTTGCGATCCCATCAATTCCCTAGGCAATTCTCTTAATTGATAAAATCCATTATCTTATCTCGACTTGTTGAGCATTTTATTTTCCCTATCATATTTTACTAGCTTTATTTTACATGTATGTTTGATGGTTTGACAAACCATACAACCATCCATTTCTTATGATTTATTTTATTGCATTTAGGAATTGTTAATTTATTCAACTAATTACTCTAATTCCCTATGGAACGAATCCTACCTTACCACTTTACTAATTTTATATCCTAAGTGGATTTTTAGTGGTGAAAATCGGTTTTCAAAACGATCATATTAAAACGTATTTTGTTGAGTACACAACAACGCTCATCAATGCCAAAGCTTCAAAAACTAGAGTGCCATTCAGTAGAGAATGTAATTCGCCTCAACATCTAATCCTAACCGGATTCTCTCATTTTTGCATGGATTCCTAAGCTTCAGTCGTAATCCATATACAATATGAGTTTATGTCATACATATCAAATTGATTGCACATGGTGTATTTTAAAAACACAATTTCTGAAAATTAGTCTCATGAATGGAATTGAAAGCCGTGAACCGAAAAGAACATGCATCAACCAAAATTTCCAAAGTGGATATTCCTAAAGATCAAATAGGTATTTCATTTGGTTGTAATGGGGCCTAAGTTGAATGGTGAGTTAATAAATGGGAAAAATTGATAGCAAACACCCAATGGTCACACTAAGGCATACATTCTAAATTTAGTACAATTTTCTCATTAAAACTTGCATATTCACACTTTGGTCTAGGCTTACAATTCACTTTGTGCATTTTCTACTCTTAATTTTCATTTAATAGCTCATTTAAATCTACATTCTTTATTTAGGCCATTTGTGCCTCATTCATATTTTCTTTGCTTTGCTTTTCCTTTCTTTTCATTTCAAGCATTGCGTTTCATCTTTTTAATATGTTTGCACATACATACATGCCTAGGTACACATCTTACAATTTTTACAAACCCAAAGCATACATTCAACCCCTAAGCCTTAACAAACCATTTGGTACAAGGTAAGTCTAATGTATAGGTTATATGGTTTATGTTAATGTGGTTCATGAATGAAAAGCTTAAATGTGTTTAGTTTCAAATGGGCAAGGGAGCACACATATTAGAGGGTATGGAAGAATTTAGGCCAATTTAGTGGTTCTTCACATTCATTGCCTAAAATATTGTCTACAAAGTCAATTAAAGCATCCACAAGCAGTCTATATGTTCTATGGCAAACAATATTTAAGTGCAAATGAGACATATACATGTTTAGTGAGTGTTTATGAGTGGGTATTTAAAGAATGAATGAATTCCTCAAAATACGTTTTTTAGGTTGTGTTTGTGAACCTCACGGGAAGTCAACACTATTAATTTCTATCCTTCAACCATAATTGAATATTCACTCCAACATCAAGAGAAAATAACTAGCGCGCTTTGCGCAATGCAACCCTAAATGGCATGAAGTTAATCTAAACTAAGTAACGCAAAAATACACAATTCCTTACTCGCACACACAATGGCACAATCTCTACAAGCAAAATATGCTCAAGCATGGTATTATCACAAGATTTTCAAACAAATTTGAAAAATTCGGCTCAAAATATTTGCACACAATTTGCAAACAAGAGACGGTGTTGCGCACATACCCCTAAACCTAAATTTGACATTGTCCTCAATATTTCTAAGGAATATAAAAACTGGTAAACTTGGCGCAATACACATCCACAAGCAAAGAGTCAAAACAACATCTATGTCTTATATCAAAATTTATCCCAAAGATTGGAATCAAGAGGTTCTATAACATCTTATATGCTTACCATCAACTAAAGAGATATATCAATGTAAATTCATCAAGAGTTATCATAATCCAAGTGAACAAAATAATGTGATCATTCAAGTCTTAAATCCATTATCAAAATCAACTCGCACCCTTATTCTAAACAAGAAAACTAAAAAGCAAGAAATGAAACAAAATAAAATAAGCAAAGAAATTGTACCTAGGCAAGACGTTGATATGGTGCTTTAGCACTTCGAACTCCAAATTGCAGCTTCCTTTTAACTAGACAAGGTTCTTGCTCTTTTTATGAGCACTTTTGGCTTTCTTGTCCCTTTAAGACTGGCAAGTTATCTTTGTTTCTTCCCAAGAGATTAAGAAACCACGCTTTATCGCACAAGCTGCAAAATCGCTTCCTAGAGAAGCTAAGATAGTCTACACACTCACAAAACCTATTAGAATGCTCAAGCAAATAAGATTCCTCTTTATACAATTACTTGCCAAACCAAAGCTTATACCACTTATTTCTTTAAAAGAAACAAATTTAACCAACTAAAAACACAATGCGAAAGAACATCTAAATATGGAGGATAAAATTCCAAAAACTGGTGACTTTCAAATTCGACCTATGTCCGCTCTTCAGTGCATATTTTCAAAGATACAAGATAAAACTTGTTCTAATTTTGGCACAAGAAAATAAACACTTCTCATTTAGAAAACATCTCAATTTAAATTGGAAAAGTGTGGAAACGGACGTCGAAGATGGTTCATGTGCAGATTTTTAAAATAGAGCATCGCCCATGACCTTTTGTTGTAGAAATGATCATAACTTTAGAACCCTCTACTAGAATTTTATGTTCTTTATACCATTGAAACCGTATCGAAAAATTAATGAACAAGATGTGGACAAAATAATTTATTTCCTCACCAAGAGGTACAATTTAAATGAAACATTTGGCCTCAGAATTTTCAAAATAGGGTACTTTCGCAAAGGTTGAAGATAAACATGAAAAAGCAAAATGAAAAATGACTCAAATAATGAATCTAAACCGTTATCATAAACAAGAAAAACTAAAAACAAAAATAAAACGAACAAAGAAAGAAATTATACCTAGGTAGGGTGCCTCCCACCAAACGATTGATTTTACGTCTCGGCTAGACGTGCTACTTGGATCAGTCAACCGAATTCCAAGGCTTCGACTTTGCGCTTATATGCAATTAAGTCTTGGAAGTGTTTATCACCCGCTAGCTTGTTCCTAATCACATTAAGCAAAGGCAAGTAAATTTTCACTTGAAAAAGTGGTTTAATAAGTTTAGGAAACAACCTATACCAAATGTGTTTGAGTAGGCGGCTTGGAAAAGTAGTAGGAGGGACATAAGGCTTCGGTTCCTTCATTTCATCATCTATCTCCTCTTTTCCTACTTCTTCACCTGTAAAACTAGAAGACTCATTAGCAAAATTGTGAACATAATTGTGCTCTACATTCTCACCATTCTAAGGGATAGTGGTAGTTTCTTCTAGCATTGGTAGACTTGGGAACTCTTAGCTCTCTTGCCCTTTCATGGCTTCTATGATAGCTCTAATGTGCACTCCCATTCTTCTCAATGAAGCTTCTTATCCCAAAAACCTAAGTGCACTTGCCTCCAAACATCCATTCAAAGTTAGCTCGTATGACATTTGTGATGTTTTATTTGTGATGCTTTGATGGCCTCTAGCATTTATTTCTTGAGATTCCCATCCTTCAGCCCTATTGGAAGAATTCAAGTCATGAGATCTTTCTTCCCTCAAGTGCCTTGAGACAAATAATTCCATTTCTCGATTGAATTTGGCCAATTGCAAGTCAAAAGGATCCATTGTTCCTGAAAAGAAATCAAAAAACAAAAACGACACAAGAATACAAAAGAGAACAAAACTAGAAAATCTAAAATTAACAAAAATGACAAACAACCTAGAAAATCTAACTATAAAAAGAAATAACACAAATCAACTATTCTAAACGCTAATCCCCGGCAGTGGCGCCATTTTGAAAATGCTTTTTCTGTCGTTAGAAAATCACGATTCAAAAGATGTTTATAAAGAAATTCCTATGCAATGTGCTCTAAGTTTTGAAAACTAGTAAATCGGCAAGTTAAGGATTCGTTCTATATGGATTAAGTTAGATTTATTGATTTGCTATCTAATCCAAGTTAGTCTAACTAATGTGCAAGAAAATAAATCATGGTAAGTTGGATAGTGTATGGTTTGAGAAACCATCAAACAATGCATGTGAAGTAAATGACAAGAATATAAAGAGAATATGAATGGATATAGGAATCCAATGCCAACAACCTAGATAAGAAAATGGATTTAAGTAATTAAGTAGAAGTGTAGGGATATGATAGAGTAGCTAATGGACTTTGGGCAATTCATACATGGCTTCATTAATGTACGATCCACACAATCAAGGACCGATCTCATTCGGAAGTGTGATTAGGCTGTTACTACGAAACCTAAACAACTTCCCACCAAAATGCCTAACTGATTAAGGAGAGGGGGTCAAGGTGGGATTGGTCAGTAATGATCAAAGGCCTAGGCAATTGCGGTTGATATACCGTCTAACAACCTATTTTATTCATTATGTGCTACAATCAATTAAATGTGTCAATAACTTAATCAATTTTATCACAAGTAAATCCTACAACATATTGCAATCAACAAGTTTGTCAATAATTTAATCAATCACATAAGAGCAAGATCTAATTAAAAAGTATATAAAAATATAATTGTGTAAAAATAATATTCAAAGCTTTAACAAATACTCATTGTCCAAGAGTTTCTGAAATCATCCCCCTAAAATGGGGGTTTAATTACACATAATCATAAACAAAGAATGGAAGTAAAATGTAGAGAAATCACCCTTGGGTCTCTCTTGTAAGCTTGATCCTTCCTTGAGCTTCTTTGTTGATCCTTGTGCAAAGAGTGGCGGATGGGGATATGTCTAGATAGGTGGATGTTTGATGTGTAGTGACAAAGGAGATGTGTGGAGAAGATGGGAAGAGGGGAGTGATTTGGGTGAAGTAATCTAGACTTGTTGTTCATGAGATTGGAGAGGAAAAATGGAGAGATTAGGAATGGTTGAAGAAGGAACGACTTGATGGCAATTCTCTATAAAAGTTGGTGTATTTATATGTTGTGAAGGCTAGGGTACGAAATAGGCAAGAAAGGACAAGAATACCCCTCTTGAAATGGCTTAAACATGTTATTTTTGCTGAGTTGTCGCGTGTTGCTACTTGAGTGTTGCGGTTTTGTAAACAATGACACTTTGATTGACATTCCTTGATTTGCATGTCGCGGTCTATGTCGCGGTTTGGTAAACAACAACACTTCTAGCGTCATTCCCTGATTTTGCTTCATTTCTTCCCTTTTTTTTTTTTTTACAATTTGCCTCCAACTCTTTAAGTTAAACTTAAATGCCCCTGTGATACAATATTACCCGCACATACTCAATTAAAGCAATTAAATGATGGGATTTTTGCTCGAGAACACACAAAAAGAGACGAATTTAGGGGCCAAAATCATTACATTTTTGGTTTGATCAACTAGATGACATCTTACCTATTATCTTATTAGCCTCATCAAGCTTGTCACTAAGCATCTTTATCTTAATGACATATTAATCATGGATGTTATCACCTTTTCTAACATCCTCACAAGTTTTACTCAACCAATGGTCAAACTTCTTCTCTTGACTCTCATGCTCACTAATTTTGAGTCTAAGCACATTTTTAAGTCTTTTAGCACGATCGAGAGAATCATCTCTTTGCTTAACTTCTTGTTTCAAAATTCTTAATATTTCATTACTATCCTTCAAGTTATTCTTTAGACTAAGAATTTTGTCTTTAAGCTCAATGAACTCTTTTGAGCCAAGTTCATGATTTTCTAGCTTCTTATTGAGAGACCTATTAATCCTATAGATTCTTTCATTCTCTTGAATATGATCTTTCTTCTTTTGATCATCTAGGTCAATAGGTTCATTTTCAACAATAGAAGCCATGAAAGAATAAACTTCCTTAATCATGACTTTTCACAAAACAAACACGAACACTATAATATGGATTTATCTAATTACTTCTAGACACTCGTTCTGATAACAATTGAAATTCCCTTAACCATTTATAGTGTAAAATATACCTAGAGGGGGATTAATAGGTATATGCTCAAATTCTTACACTTCCGATTCACACAACCAAATTATACACACTTAGAGAATTTAACAAGTAAATTGATTTAAAAAGTCAGTATGAATTCAATTAAGCAAGTGTTAAAACAATACAAGTTCAAGTAAGTGAGGAAACTAAAAGTATGAAAATCAACATGAGGATTTTTTTTAACATGGTAAAACCTTAAAAATTAGGAAACATTCACGGGTTGAATCCACATCCACCGGCAATACCACCTTTCACTAGTTGGATACAAGTATACTCTCAAAGCAATCACATGAAACACTCTCTATTGAATATCCCCTCTATCCTACCCTTGGGCCTTTTACTAATGAAAGAGTTGCCACAACTTTCTATTTGAGACACTTCACATGCCTTTTGAAAGTTACTCCTTATCTAAGACTATCCACAAGTCTCTAGGAAGATTTATGCTCAACTATCCGGATTCTCACAATCATAGACAAGTCTTTTTGCTCAACTGTCCAAGACATATCTCATGTCTCTAGTTAAGACTTCTTGCTAAATATTGAAGAATCACACTCCAACAAGAGACTTCCACCTATTTGCAAGGAATATGATCTAAGTGTAGTGCAAATGATGCAAACACATGCAACACAGAATATATGATCAATGTATTCTATGGAAACCAAAAATAATCATGTAAGATCACAAATCAAAGTATTCTAGTTCTAGAACATGTAACAAAAACCTAGAAATCAACATTCAAGAACAAATCGCAAAGTATTCTAGATTCATGTTCATATTCATCAAAATTAGCTAAAAAGATATTCAATCAAAAATCACGAAAGCTAATTTTGAAAATGACTCTAACAAGTACACAATTAGAATCCAAATCATTCTAAACATATTTGAAAATCAAATCAAGAGATTCAACAAATTGATCACAAGAAAAATGTAGAGAATATGATTTACTTACAAAATGATGAACACTCTATGAAGATCAAAGAAAATCGAAAATTCTGGAAGTCATATCTCTTTGAAACTGCATAGGACTTATTCCTCTCTCAAAGACCAACAATTTTGGCTTCTGAATTTCTAAAATCGGATTTTATATGAGTGAGTAAACACAAAAACAAAAATTGAAGAACTAATGAAACTTTTCTGCACATTTGAATATATAAGGAGGGAAATGATGTGGAGTGGAGAGGCAAAATGGGCAAGCCATGGCACCACTCCACCTCAGCTTCCCATGGAGGCACGTGGCCTCCACAGGGGCAGAGAGGTGACCTCCCTATGGTGGCCATGCGCCTCCACGAGAGAGGGGGTGGTTTGGCACTTTGCCACCTCTCTTCCCCTTTGCTCCCATTGCGTACCTCTTGCGTTCTTCAACCGTTTTCCGGCCTCCGAACTTCAAATTCAAATCCACCATCGGATTACAAATCGTAACTCACTCACAGACATGGACGTTAACAAAATTTTTATCAAAAACTTGGAAATCAACTCAATACATAAGGACGAAAACCATGCATGATAAACACATGAAAAGTTTTCTAACTTCCAACACAGAACTCGAAAACTAATGAATGAGTAACCGAAACATTCAGAACTTAATAAGGAATAATACGAAAACATATTTAAGTTTGATATCAATAAAATACAAACAAACAAACAAACAAACACAAGAACACACATGTATGCCATTTTGTATAGATAGTCTTAGAACATGCAATTTTACAAAAGTTGTCAAATTAAATCTAATGCATATGCATACTATAATATGTTTGTGAATGTGTTATATCAATTTAGCGCAACGATGCAAGGACAAAAATGTATGCAATGTGTGTGTGTGCACTTACGCCTTACAAGAGGAAGAAGAATCTTGATACCTTAGTATCCAAGTAAGCATTTTTCCTCTTGAAGATGAACTTTGAATGAGAAGTTGCTTTCTTTCTTTGAAACTCATATCAAACTTGAACAACCTAAGTAATTAGTCATTACAAATAAATAGAGTTTTGCTATGAAATCAATCCAACACAAATCTAAAACCTAACATTCGTAACACAATCTATCCTACCCATAAGCCTTTAATTGTGAGCCTTGACAAATGCTTGCCAACTAACCCTTGGTTGCAAGACTTCACTTACTTGTACAACTACCACATGTAGCCACAAGACTTTGACTCATTGAAGAGAATTAAAGTCTAAGTGAATATATGAATATTCTAAATGCAATAAAGTGCAAAAGTAAACACTATATACTTAATTAGATGTTATGATGCAAATCTAACAACCTAATTATCAAACAAGCCTACATGCATAATTATGAGGTCTCAATTAGATGTAGAATAATTCTAGCAACCTAATTGTCAAATAATGTGCACATAAACATTCATGACCTTGACAAGATGAACAAAGCCAATCTAATCATCAACTAAGCATGCATGAACATTTATGGATTAGCTATTTAGGCATAAATGACCTAATGATGCAAGCTATTACAAACAAATCCCAAACATCTCATAACTTCACTAGATATGTAGTTAATGTGAAGATTTGCTAACCTAAGCAATAATAGACATGTCTTGATTAAATAGAACAATAAATGAGTTAAGATGTTTGTTCTACTTGCCAAGTGAAGACATTAACGAAGACCCAAGTTTGGATGATACTAGAGATGCAAGATGAAGGTGGGTTTTGGGGTTTGGGGAGTTAGAGAAACAATCTTGGTGCTTTCTCTCATAAGAGACCTTATTCTCTCTCAAGAAGAGAAGAAAATACCTACAAGGTTATACTAAACAATCTAGAGGGGGGGGGGGGGGGTGAATAGGTTAACACTCTATTTTTAAATTCTTTCGATGCTTTTGTCAAAACCTTGGTAAGCATACAAATTAACCTTTAATATGATTGTTATGAGAAAACAATAATCGCATGTATGCTTGATTCACCACCCTTAGTCTACACAATATATAACAAGAGAAAATGTATCTTATATAAAAGTGTGTTCAATGCAAAGCAAATTTCACAAGTTGTACTTTGAATATTACAATATAAATTTACTAAGTAGAGCTTTACTGAAATTTCCCTTAAGCAATATAGTGTAGAATATACCTAGGGATTGGGGGGAGGGGGGGTGGTGAATAGGTATAGGTCCAAATTCTTCCAATATACTTTTTATGCGGAACAATGATATGCACACTTGATGTGTCTAACAAAAGATTGCTTGTTAACACAAATTAGAATATAAAACACTAGTGATACAATCAATGAGAATATGGAAGATAATGAAAAATAAAAACAAAACTTGACACAATTGTTTTTACGTGGTAAACCTCCTAAAAGGAAACGTCCACGGGTTGAATCTACAACCACCGGCAAGCAAATCCACTATGTAAAAAGAGATACACACTCAAGGCAATCAACACATAATATACTCCCCAAGCTAAGCATATAGTTTATCTTGTTAATCATCCTACTTGCCTCATAAAGTTTATCACTATGCATCCTATTTTTAATGACATATTTCTCTAACATGTCATCACTTTTCCTAACATCTTCACGTGATTTATTTAGCCACTTTTCATAATTTTTCTCTTGATTTAAGTGCTCACTAAGTTTAGCTTTAAGCATGTTTTCTAGCCTTCTAGCACTAACAAGAGAATTATCCCTTTGCTCAATTTCTAGCTTCAAGATGCTAAGTCTATTATTCCTATCTTTTAAGTTCATTTCTAGACATAGGATCTTGTCTTTAAGTTCATTAAATTCTTTTGAGGCTAGACCATGATTATCTAGCTTCTTATTGAGGGACTTATTGACATTAGACAAGCGTTCATTTTCTAGAATAAGATCATTGATCTTTTTATCATCTAAGTCAATCGGTTCCACAAAAGAAGCCATATAGGAATACACTTCCTTAATCATGACAATATCAAAGATAAAAACACAAACACTATAAAAAAAAAATGATCTATCTAAGTGCGTCTAGATACCTGCTATGATACCAAATGAAATTTCCCATAAACAATATAGTGTAGAATATACCTATAGGGGGTGGGGGTGGGGGGGGGGGGGGGGGGGGGTGAATAGGTATAGTTCCAAATTATTCCAACATACTTTTTATGTAGAACAATGATATGCACACTTGATATGACTAACAAAAGATTGCTTGTTAACACAAATGAGAATATAAAACACAAGTGATACAATCAACGAGAATATGGAAGATAATGAAAAATAAAAACAAAACTTGACACATTTGTTTTTATATGGTAAACCTCCTAAGAGGAAACGTCCACGGATTGAATCCAAAACCACCGGCAAGGAAATCCACTATGTAAAAAGAGATACACACTCAAGGAAATCAACATATGATATACTCCCCAAGCTATCAACTCCAAGTCTATCCAAGAACCAAGTGGATACACCTTGCCACTAACTTCTTGACCGAGACAAATTGCTTGCCTCTAGAAAGCCACTCCCTAAGCTAGACTTATCACAAGTCTTTAAGGAAAATTCCTTGCTTAGTTGATCCGAGCCCCTTGCTCATAAGTAAAACTTCCTTGCTTGGTTAACCGGACCTCACGTCCTAACCAAGACTTCCCTCAGACCTACTTAGAGGCCTCACACCTCTTAGCCAAGACTTCTTTTGCTTATCTAACTGGAGCCTCACACTCCCAGACAAGAATTTGTGCTTGGACTTACAAAGAGCCTTACACTCTAAGCCAAGACTTCTAATGCTTAATGTTGAAGAATCACTCAAAAATAAGAGACTTAACACCTATTACAAGACATATGATCTAAGTGATGCAAACACAATCAAATAGGGAAAGTTGATCACACAAACTCTATAAACATGCAAGAGATAACTAGATTATGCTTTCAACACTCAATCACAAAGTTATCTAGAAATCAAAGCATATAAATCAATAAGAACTAGATTAGAATATTCAATATTGTAATCACAAATCCGTGTTCTTAGATCATGAAATTAAAACCTAGAAATCAACAATTAAGCTCAACACAAAATATTTCTATAATCAATTTCATGTGAATCAAGTTTAGCTTTCAAATGTTGTTCAATCAAAATCACAAAAAGCTATAACTCGAAAATCATTCAAACAAGTCAAAAGCAGGAATCAAAATCATTCTAGGAATTTTTCATCAATCAAGTAATATAAACAACAAGTTGATCAAGAGAAAAATGCAAAAAATATGATTACCAAACAAAAAGATGAACCATGAACTGAGATCAAATTGCTGTGATTTCTGTGGAAATGTTTTGACTCTAAAAATGTTTGAAACTGGTTCCTCTCTTCAAAACCAAGGATTTTTGTATTTAAGTCACTCAATTTGGAGTTGAAATGAGAGAAATATGATCAAAATAAAATACCAAAAAACAGTTTGAGTTGTATACGGGATTTTGAAAAATATAGGGAAGGAAAACTTTTGAAGAAGGAAGAGGGGCAAAGTGGTCATTTGGCCACACCACCCTTGATCCCCATGGAGAATCGTGGCTACCATGGGGAAGGCCTAAAGGCCTTTTTCCTGTGGTGTCCACGCACCTCTATGGGTAGGAAAGGTGGTGGCCATTTGCTACTTATCCTCTCATTCGCTCCCTATTGCGCACTTTGCTCGTTCTTTGACCGTTCTTTAGCCTTCGAACTCATAATTCAAATCTATCTTTGGATTACGAACCGTAACTCAACAACACAGGAGGACGACTATGAAACTTTGAAAATTGGATATGAAATTGACTCGATACACTATGATGAAGATAACGCATTGTACAAGAATGTAAAGAGACATAACTTCCTCATTTGAACTCGAAATAAAATGAGTGAGTAACCGAAACGACTGGTACTCAACAAGGAATCATATAAGATTATATTCCAGTTTAAAAATAACAAAACCTAAACAAATAAATACAAGATCACACAAGTATGCAATTACCTTGACATAGTCTTAGAACATGCAATACTACAATGTATAACAATAAGAGATCAATTCATGAGCATACTAAATCATGTGTGTGAATATGTTATTACCAAATGAGCACTACTATTCAGGGACACATATGATTGCAATGTATGTGTGTGCGGGTTGCTCAACGATGCAGGGTCACACATGTATGAATTGTGTGTGCGTGCGCTTACACCTTGCAAAAGGAAGAAGTATCTTAATACCTTAGCATCCAAGAAAGCGCTTTTCCTCTTGAAGACAATATTTGCATGAGAAGTTACTTTCCTCCTTTGAAGCTCCTCTTCACCAAGAACCACCTAAGCAACTAACCATTACAAATAAAGAGAGTTTTGCAATGGAATTAAGCCAATACAAATCTAAAACCTAACAATCTCCCCCCTTGGCTATTCCATTGGCAAAATCTCATCCTCACCATACAATATACATTCCAATAAACTCCTAGTTGATTGCATACTCTCATCCTCACATTACAAAGAGATCCCTAGACTAAAAGGTCTTCAAGTCTTCTTGAGTCTTCAAGAATCCTTTTTTGATCATCAAGGTACCTATAAGACAAATAGCAAATCAAACAAGATATCTTCTTTCAAAGAAGAATGGTGAGTTATTTTACCAAAAACAAAACAATAACTTCCCTTATCTCAAACACAAATGCCTTATATCTCAGACAATGAATGTTCACTTTAAAGTACTGTTAGGTTTTTGGTTTGTCTTGGCATGTATTCCATATCAAAATGATGTTTTATTATATTGACTAATGGTCTTAGGATTGATGATTTGAAGCTTCAAAGAAAGACTCAGCTACATTCATGCAAGATGGTGTTGTTCAAGGAGGAATGTGTTTCATTGCACAATAAAGATAAAACTGACCTCATTCCTCTTACAAGGCAAGGCACATACACACATGGCATTCATTTGTGTCCCTACATAGTTGAACAACATTTATTTAACACTTTCACACACTTGGCAATATATGCTCATGCATTACATTTAAATTGATACTCATTGGAAAATGCATGTTCTAGGACTAACTCTAGGAAACGGCATATGTGTGTGACTTAGTATCTATTTGTTTTCGTTTTATTGTTTTTGGACTTCAACATGATCTCTTATGATTCCTTATTAAGTCTCAATTATTTCGGTTACTCATTCATTAGGTTTCGAGTCCAAACGATGTAGCTACGCTACTTTGCGTTCTCATTCATTGAGTTGTCTTTGTAGTCGTTTTTTGAGATAAATTATCAACCTTTTTTTAAAGTTTTGTAGTCATCTTTGTGTGTATGGGAGTCATAATTTGTAATCCAAAGACGGATTCAAAATCAGAGTTTTGACGCCCGAATACGGTTGAAGAACGCGAGCGATGCGCTAGAGGAGCAAGATTGGCCAACGGCCAACCTTGCATGGCCATTTGTGGCACACGGGCTAGACCCCTCTCTGCCCACGTGTGTTACATGTGCCCTACATAGGCTGCTGACATGGTATGCTTTGGTTGTCCCATATTTTCCATCTCTTGAATTCTTTCAAAAGTTCTCCTTTCCCTCCTATTCATTCTATGAAGAAAAATTAGAATTTTTATGTGCTGAATTTTCTCTCAACTTTTTCTCATCTTCCAAACACCATAACTTTCTCATACGAAATCTGAATTGAGTGATTCGAGTTAGAGATTGTTCATATTTGAGTTGTTTAACCTAGAAAACCGTGATAGCTCATGATTCCTAGGTATTAGTCTTATCTTTGAGATTTCTTCTTTTATAACCTTCAATTTGCTTGGGGTTTCTTCTTCTTTATGTATGTATATGTATGATGAATGCTATTGAGAAAGATAACTTCAAAATCAAACCTAATTAAAAGTCTAATTAGAAACATATGTGAACTAGTTTCTTTGATTCTATGATTTTCACATGTTTGAGAGTTGTATTGTGATTAGTTTGATATGAAGGTTGTTTGAGACTTGATTGAATCATTTTGATGATAAATGACCTTGAATTTGGTTTTGATCATATGATTGATATAATATAGGATTTAATTGGGTAATCATTTTATCCTTTCTCTAATTCTTTGACTAGAATTTTCATTGACATCATTTTATGATTCTAGCAATTTATTGTGTATGTGTATGACATCTTGAATATGTGCTTCATGAATATGATCTATTTAATTGTTGTTTGTTTGAATGAAACTAGGAGTTTTTGTGTTAGGTGTTTTCACTTACTGTAGGTTTAATTCATGTTTTTGCATCTAGACTATTAGACCTGTGTTTCACATGTTTATGTCTATTTGTGCCATGGAATGTACTGATCACACGTTCTATGTTGAATTGCTTGATTGCATCATTTTGCTTTCACATGATCACACCAAGAAGTCCTTGTGAAAGGCATGAAGTCTTGGTTAGGATGGGATGTCCGGATAGCCAAGCAAGAAGTCTTGTTTAGAGTTGGGATGACTCGGATAGGCAAGCAAAAAGTCATGGCTAGGATCGGGAAGGTCCGGATAGCTATGCAAATGAGGCTCTCTAGAGGCATGAGTGTCTTGGATAGAGAGTTGGCTACATTATTGGTAGGTCTAGGTGTATGGACAGACATAGACTCCAATTGAGAGGGGTACATGGGATGTGTATACACTCTTGAGGAATTTCAAATCTTCCATCGATGTTGGTTTGGTATGTTATCCAATATATGGTGGCTCCGCACCATTGAGGGATTTCATGCTTTCCAAAAGGGTTGGGTAGACATAAACTCTACATGGGTTAGTGATCTAGGATTGGTCACTTTGTGGAATTTCTAATTTACCATCCAATATATATAGTACCCAATGGTTGTAGTTTAACCCGTGGATGTTTCCTCCTTGGAGGTTTTACCACGCTAAAAAATCCCATGTGTTAATTCTTCCTACCTTTCTTTATTACTTGCATATATATGTTTGCTCTTAATCTTGTAGTACATTCATCACTTGTGAAGGTTTGGAATCAAGATTTGTTAAGTGTAATTTGTAAAGCAATACATATTCGATCATTCTTATATTATTTATTCTTTTGTATATTGTTACTTTGATGTATAACTATATTTGTTAACACTTATAATTCCTTGAACAATATTATAATACAAGTATTCTTTGTTGTTGAGATTTTTGTGTTTTATACCTATGCAACTCCTTATATATGTAGACATTGTCTAAATGATCACATGATTATATTGTCTATGTATGGATGTTTTTCGATTATGTGTTGTATGTAAAGCTACCTTGAGGGACAAATGAATGTTTGTTTCAAGGGTTTGAAAAAGGTGAAAAACCTATTCACCCCTCTCTTCCCCTATAGGTATGTTTTCAGCAATTTAACTACTTTTGTATTATTTCAAGTACACCCTAAGTCGTCTCCCTAAGATCTAAGTCTCCCTAAAGACCTTAACATATTCAAGAGAGAATACTTTTCTCCCTTTTAAGACAAAGTCTCAATAAAGCACAAGGAGGAATATTTCTCACACATTTGGAACATTTCTCCACACATGGTGAGATTTATACATTTTCTCCCCCATATTATCAAACATGGTGAAGTATACATTTTCTCCCTCTTTTTGTCAAGGAATAGACAAAGAACACATGAGATAAAGTACGAGATATTAAGCAAACAAATCGTATAGAAAGTGAAGTTGAATAAACTAAACTCCCCCTTAATATATGCTCCACATATGATCACCAAGTAGATTTGTTCACAAGGGAAAATCACGCATTCACACATTCAAGCAATAAGAGAGAAAATATTTCATCACTTTTCGAAGTCCAAGAGAGAATCATATATTTTCTTTAATCTCTCAAAAATATTCTCACATTGCTAATGCTTCTCACATATATAGAAGGAGTAATTGTAATATCAACATGCAAACTATTTTAACACCTATCCAACTAAAGCATTTCCTAATCTAGGTCAAACTGATATTCATCTAGGTTTTTGGCTTTAAAAGAATAGATATCAACATGTGAGCGTGTGTGTGCATGTGGCTCGTTTATTCATTTCTATTTGACAACTCGAGCATTTCATAATTCTCAACTATACTCCATTAAGCCTTATATATATATATATATATTTATATATTTATTTATTTCTTTTTATGCTTTGAATCAAAGATTTTCTTTTTATGATTCTTTTCAACACTTCTTTAATTTTTATAACATAAACATATACACCTCATGGCGGCTTTCACTCATCACAATAGCGTAACCCTTTCCTACATTGGGAGGCTTCACAACCAAGGTGTGTAGCTCTTTCCATGAGGGTGCTCATTGAATTCTATGTAGTGTTGAAGCAAAATGGATACATACAATAGGTCACCTATCATGTACTAAATAATAGGCTTTTAGATGTATCCATAATCTACATACTTTCAACCACAAATACTCAAAACTAAAACATATAAGAGAAGCATTAGTGCACTTTTTAAAAATAAGATTTTCAAGTTTGAGTGCATGATCTAAAAACAATAAAAGATACTTGTTTAAGACTATTACTTCTCAAGTGAGTAGCTCTTAAAGATATTGATATTCAAGAAGTTTTTTGCTTGTCAAGCCATTCACAATCACACAAAGGCACTAATCAACACAAATCATGCCAATGGACATTCTAAGAGATTTAAATCTCTCTTTGTCCAAGGGCTTGGTGAACAAGTCCGCAAGTTGATTTTTAGTAGACATATGCTCTAGAGTAACAATAGATTGCTCAACTAGATCACTAATGAAATGATGCCTAGCTATTGGTAGAGTAGCATTCATGTAAAAAATAATAAGTAAAATAAGGATGTGATAAAAGTGAACTAACACACTAACAAACTAAACTAATAAAGCAACCTAGAGTAAAGGGGAAATGGAATGAAAAATATATAGATGATGGAAAGTAAAGAGTTAACAGATTCGAAAGTGAATACTGGGCATGCAACAAACTCGTAAATAAGCGCGTCTATTCAAAGGTAACCGACCTAGGATGTATAGAGTTGGTTATTTATCCCTAGGAGGTGGTCAACCTAGGATGTATAGCGAGGACCACCTATTTGGGATTAATCCGTTATAAACCACCAACCTAGGATGTATAGTGTTGGTTGTTAGTTCGGATTTTGGAAATGAAGCTCGTCTACCTATCAAAGACTCAACTGATTAAACGTAGCCAACCTAGGATGTATAGTGTTGACTTCTAATCCTCTCACGAGTGCCGACCTAGGATGTATAGTGCTGGGTACCTGTTCGAGGTTAGATTACGACTGCGGTTTAAGAGTCGGAATTCATGACGTTCCGTTCAGTCATTCAAGCAAGAAACAACTAAATAGGATGTATATCTAGATGCAATGCTCATACATAATCCAAAGAGATCTTGCTAAGAGGATGTATCTAAACAAGAAATCAATGATAACCATTCACAACAAGAATAGAACAAGGAAAGATAGACATGAATATATATAGAATCAAGTTTATGTTCAAGCCCAATATCCAATTAACTACTCCATCAACCCCTTAGAAAGGATTTAGCTACACATTACAACTAGGAAAATAAGAGAAAGGGAAGAGAAAGAACCCTTGGAGAATATCTCCTTCCTTGAAGTTGCTTCAATCTCCTACTTTCATTGAAGTTGAGTAGAAAATGTATATGAGAGAGAGAGAGAGAGAGATTCTAGATCTAGGTTGTGTAAAAGAAACTAAGTAAAAGCCCTATTAAACGAATTCTATAACATTCTATTTATATTACAAACAAAAATAGGTCATTTAAGCTTCAAAATGAGATCTGGTGCGCGTGGAGTGCGGTTGGATTACCCCCACTTCACCTATACTATAATGATCATGTGCAAATTCAGCTTTCTGGAATGGGTTAAAGTGTGGGTGGAGTGCGGTTGAATGACCCGCACTTGACCTGCACTTTAACGTCAGGTGTGAATCCCACTTTTCTGTTTCAGCTCAGAGTGCGGGTAGAGTGCGGTTGGATTACCCGCACTTGAGCTGCACTTTAATGTCAGGTGCGAATTCCACTTCTCTGGTTTTGCTTAGAGTGCGGGTGGAGTGCGGTTGGTTTACCCACACTTAACCCACGCTTTAATGTCAGGTGCAAATCGGCTTCTCTAGATTTGGCAATAGTACGAGTGGAGTGCGGTTGGATGACCCGCACTTTAACTATTCTTCAAGCATCAAGTCCCGGCTGTGGAAAGAGTGCGGTTGGAGTGCAGTTGCGACCCGCACTAGACCCGCACTGTAGAGCTGTTCATGATCATTTGTCTTCTTTTTGCCCATTTTTTACCGAAATCACCGTAACACGCTTCCAAACCCATCATTGCACCATTTCCTACAATTACGCGCATAACAACCCATTATAGATGCCAAAACGCATGAAAACAGAACACAAGATACGGATATAAGGGCATAAATATACTACATATTTGCCACGATCAGCTCCTCTGGCGCTCCTCTGGCATTCTTCAGCCATATTCAGGCCTCCGAACTCCAATTTTGAATCCATTTTTGGATTACTAATCATGACTCCCTTACGCACAACAAAGACTATAAAACTTTGACAAAAGATTGAGAATTCATCTCGAAAAATAACGACAAAGACAACTCAACAAATGAGAATAGAAAGTAGCGTAACTACATCATTTGGACTCGAAACCTAATGAATGAGTAACCGAAATGATCGGGACTCAATAAGGAATCATAAGAGATCATGTTCAAGTTCAAAAACAATAAAATGGAAATAAATAAACATAAAATCACGCAAGTATGCCATTTCCTAGTCATAGTCCTAGAACATGCAATTTACAATGTTTATCAAATTAAATCTAATGCATATGCATACATTACCAAGTGTGTGAAAGTGTTATACAAATGGTGTACAACTATGCAGGGACACATATGAATGCCATGTGTGTGTGTGCCTAAGCTTTGTAGGATAACATGATCAAATGTATGCAAATGCAAACATATGCAACATAGAATATATGATCAAGAAATCCTAGGGAAACAAGAAATAGACTATATGCACACAATGTATGGTTTTCTAATTTATAATCCAAACAATTGACATCACATAAAATGATTCAAATCACATATGAAATGTACGTATTAGGTACACTTCATGAAGAACTAGATATAGACATGAAAGTTTGCAAATAATGTTTTCTAGTTCTTTATGCATGAACAAAAACCTAGTAAATGCAATCCAACCAAATCACACTTAAATCCTGGATTTTATTCATGAAAACTAAAGTTTGAAACATAACATATTCATTAAGCAAACGTTCAAGACTTTAAAACTAAAACCAAAAATGCTAGAAGACAAAATATGTTCAATCAAGTTTCTCTAGCAAATATTTAGAGTACATATTCACAAAATAATAAATTAAATCTCAATGGCTCTAAATATAAAATTAAATTTGCTAATCTTAAATATATTCAACAAAAAAGACCTAGCACATTTAAAGGCTATCAATCAACATTATAAATTTAATTAAGACTCAAATAACCCTAGAATATAAGCTAGGCATAATACAACTCACAAACATATAAAGTTTTAGATTTAAGAAAAGCTTAAATCACATTTAAGTCTCTAATAAGACAAATCTAGCTTATAATTGAAGTTCTATCTCCAAACAACATTTGTTCAAGTCACATACGCTAAAATAGGAAGAAGACCCAATATATTTGAACATTTAAAAGCTTAAAAATTGATACGATTGCTGATTCCAATGATTGAAATTTAATAATGATGTGGAATTATTGTACAAGTTCATTGGTGCAAGGTGGCGTCCACGTGGCTGAGCATTAAAGCTTATTATGGTTGAAATTTGAAGAGTCTTAGTTGTTTGTTTTTTCTAGACTTTTTTATGGTTTGTTTTAGTGTGTGGTGCATTAATGCTTGGGTTTAGCTGCTAGCATAAATGTTTAGTATTTATTGGCTTGTTTTTTGTGCAAAGAAGATCTTTCGGAATTCCCTAGCATGAAGGGTTGTTTCATGCTTATTTAGTGACGAATTTCTAATGAGAAGAGAAGATTATCTTGGATATTAAAACAAACATATTTTTATTCTGTTTTGGGTTATGCCTTTCGAACTTCTTGGAAGATACTAAGATAATTCAAAAATCAGAGTTTCTGTATCGTTAAGGTGGTGATTTCTGTATCTTTAATATGGTGAGCTCTATCCTATCCTTAGGTGTCATTTTTAGTGGTGGTGAATTTTGTATCCACAAGAAAAGTTACTAGTATTTTTTCAATTCCTATTTTCTTTTTTAATTTCTTTTTCCAACGTTAAAGATCCCATATCAAATTGGTATAATAGCATATAGGGCGTTGGTGTTGTTGATTATTTAAAAAGAAATATGGGAAGAATGGTTGTTCGAGGAAGACAAATTCCAGAAGATGAACAAGTGGATGAAAAGGACCTTTAAATCGCTGAGTTACAACATGTGGTTGAACAATTGCAAATAAGGCTTGTGAGGCAAGATGAACATAACCAAAGGAGAGAACGCTACAGACAATCAAGTAAAGAAGAGTCTGATGTCAATCCATTCCATGAAGAGGATGAATAAGAACCAAATAATGCTCCTCGTTGTCACAGAAGGAACCAGCAAAGGCCCTATGGGAGAGCATGTGATTGGGACGTAAAGGTAGAAATACCAAAATTTGAAGGTAAGCAAGATGGTGATGTTTTCCTTGATTGGTTGTATACTGTATAAAAGGTGTTTGATTTTAAAGAATATTCTGATGAAAAGAAAGTGAAACTAGTGGCCATTAAAATGAAGGGTTATGCATCCTTATGGTGGGAAAATCTAAAAAAAAAAAAGAACAAGGGCAGGGAATGAGAAGATTAGGACCTAGGATAAGATAAAGAGGGAGTTAAAGAAACGAGTCTTGACTGAAAATTACAAGTAGGATTATTACTTAAAGTTTTACAACATTAAGCAAGGAGATCTCTCAGTAGAAGAATACATTAGGGAGTTTGAGTATTTGATATTGCATTGTGATGTGTTAGAACCAGAGGAACAAACAATAGCCCATTTCTTAGGGGAGCTGAAGGAGGAAGTTTCTAATGCAGTCCGGTTACATTCGTTTTGGACATTCACGGATGTTAGGAAATTAGCTGTCAATGTAGAGAAGCAAATTGAGGCTAAGAGGAGTTTCTATAAACCGTCCTATAAGCTAAACACATATAAACATAGCACCACATCATCAATCAAACCTACAGCCTAAAAACAGCCCCTAAAACCCGAAGTTAAATGTGGAGGATGAGCTACATCAAAAACTTTCCTTAACCCTAATTCCACTAGAAAATGCTTCAAATGCCAAGGCTTTGGTCATATAGCCTCATATTGCCCAAATAGAAACCTAGTCACCATTAATGAAGAAGGCCTGACTCAATTCGACGAAGATCCGAATAAAGACTTAAAAGAAGAGGGTGGAGAAGTCATTGTATATGCGGATAAATGAGAGAATCTTATGATTAGAAAGAGCTTTAATGTTGTTTTGGGTAATGACGAAGATTGGCTGGGGTAGAGTATTTTCTTTACTCGATGTACTTTTTAAGGCAAGATATACAAAGTGATAATTGATGGAGGGAGCTGTACAAATGTGCTATGATGGAAAAGCTAGGTCTTCAAACTCAACCCCACCCCTGCCCTTACAAGTTGCAATGGTTCCAAAAGGGAAAGGGATTGCTTGTAGAGAAAAGGTCTCTAATAAACTTTTCCATTGGCAAACACTACAATGATGCTATTTGGTGTAAGTGGTGCCCATGGATGTATGCCATTTGCTGTTGGGTAGGCCATGGCAATATGATAGAAGATTGGTATATGATGGGTTCAAAAACACTCATTCTTTTCTCAAGGATGGAGTTCAAATCACGTTGGCCCTAATGAAACTTAAGTATAGATAATCTAAAAAGGAAGGGAATGCATTGTTGACCAGTTCACAAGTAGAGAAGGAAGCTATAAAAGGTGGGGAAATTTTTGCTCTTATGATGGTGGAGGTTACTGAAGAAAGAGAGAGTTTTATGCATCCACTTGTGCAAACTATCTTAGACAAGTTCAAAGATGTAATTCCTGAGGAAATTGCTCATGGACTTCCTCCGAGGAGATCAATTCAGCATAACATTGATTTGGTACCCAGTGCTTCACTACCAAACAAAGCTGCCTATAGAATGAACCTCATATAAAGCATAGAGTTAGAGAAACAAATGGATGAGTTGATTGTTAAAGGAATGGTGAGGGAAAACATGAGTCCTTGTGTAGTTCCTACTCTTTTGGTACCAAAAAAAGATGGAACGTGGCACATGTGTGTTGATAGTCATTCTATCAACAAGATTACAATCAAATATTGCTTTCTAATTCCTAGATTAGATGATCTCCCTGACCAGTTGTACAGTTCCATGATTTTCTCAAAAATTGATCTACGAAGCGGCCACCATCAGATAAGGATTAGAGAGGATGATAAGTGGAAGACAGCCTTTAAAACGGGCAAATGACTCTATGAATGGCTAGTTATGCCATTTGGCCTATCCAATGCTCTAAGCACTTTCATGCGACTCATATCTACCATCTTCAAACCTTTCATAGGTAAGTTCATTGTTGTCTATTTTGATGACATTCTTATTTATAGCAAGACTATGGAGGCTCATGTTGCTTATTTGGAACAAGTGTTTGGAACTTTAAGAAAGGAGAAGTTGTATGCTACCTTAAAGAAGTGTCACTTCTTTATGGATAGTATTGTATTTTTGGGATATGTAGTGACCAGTGGAGGAATTAAAATGGATCCAAGCATGGTGGAGGCAGTGGTGACTTGGCCAATTCCAAGATCCATCCATGATTTAAGAAGCTTCCATGGAATGGTGTTTTTTTACAGGAGGTTCATCAAGGGTTTTAGTACTCTCATTGCCCCTATCACTGAATGTTTGA
The DNA here is from genome assembly GCA_035582765.1 of Acer negundo. NCBI lineage: Eukaryota > Viridiplantae > Streptophyta > Magnoliopsida > Sapindales > Sapindaceae > Acer > Acer negundo. The sequence continues at coordinate 6,646,786 of CM069232.1, read as the reverse complement.
AGGGTGGTGTGTTTCAATGGAATGATGAGGCCCAAGCAAGTTTTGAAAATATTAAGAAGAAGATGATTGAGGCTCCAATCTTGTCTCTTCTGGATTTTAAGAAAGTGTTTGTGGTGGATTGTGATGCATCTAATGTGGGAATAGATGCTGTTTTGAGCCAAGAAGGCAAACCTGTTGCTTACTTTAGCGAGAAGCTCAATGAGACAATAAGGAGATATTCTACTGATGACAAGGAATTCTATGCCATAGTGAGGGCTTTTACACACTAGAGTCACTATTTGCTACCAAAAGAATTCATTCTCTATTCAGACCATGAAGCTTTGAAGTACTTAAGTAGTCAACATAAGCTGAACTCGAGAATGCCAAATGGGTAGAATTCCTTTAATCATTTACTTTTGCTCTCAAACACAAGGCAGGTAAGATGAGTCATGTTGTGGATGCTTTGAGTATAAGACATGTTCTTGTTGCTAGTATACAAACACGTGTTTTGGGATTTGAAGTTGTGAAAGAATTGTATAAGAATGATCATGATTTTGGCTCTGTTTGGGTGGCTTACTTGGGGGGACCCATGAATCAATATTTATTGGCTGATGGTTATCTTTTTAGGGCAGTTCAACTTTGTGTGCCCCATAGTTCCTTAAGGGAGGTCATAGTGAGAAAAGCCCATAGTGGTGGATTGGCTGGACACTTTGGAAGGGAAAAGACTTTAACTCTTGTACAAGAACACTTTTTTTGGCCTAAAATGAACCGAGATGTTATGAACGTGGTAGCAAGGTGTGTTGTTTGTGTCAAGGCTAAAACATATGGTCAAAATACAAGGCTCTACACTCATCTTCCAATTCCAAAGACTCATTGGGAAGAAGTAAGTATGGATTTTGTGCTTGGGTTGCCACGAACTCAAAAGGGCAAAGATTCCATTATAGTGGTTGTTGATAGATTCTCTAAAATAACTCATTTCATTGCTTGCAATAAGACTTCAGATGCAATACACATGGCTGATCTTTACTTTAGAGAAGTGGTGAGACTTCATGGAATTCCAAGATCCATTACTTCAGATAGGAATTCTAAGTTCTCAAGTTATTTTTGGAGGACTATTTGGAGGAAGCTAGGGACTAACTTACAACTTAGTACTTCTTGCCATCCCCAAACTGATGGACAAACTGAAGTTGTTAATCGTTCATTAGGCAATCTTTTACGAAGTTTGGTGAAGAAAAGCATTAGGGGGTGGGATCTACTACTTGCTCATGCTGAGTTTGCTTTGAACAAATCCAAAAACCGATCAACCGGTTCTAGTCCTTTTGCTATTGTGTATGGACAAAATCCCATTGGTTCTTTGGATTTAACTCTTTTGCCTACAGCGTAATTTTTTAGTGCAGATGTGGAAGATCGAGCAAATGCATGAACAAGTAAGGAGCAAAATTCTAAAGCAAACTGAGAAGTACAAGCAACAAGCAAACAATCATCGAAGATATGTAACTTTCAAAGAGGGAGAACTTGAGTGGATACATTTAAGAAAAGAAAGATTCTACTACCAAGAGTTGATGGACCATTTAGAATTCTTGTGAAAATTGGAGATAATGCCTACAAAATTGAGCTGCTAAGAGACTATGGAGTTTCAGTTACTTTCAACGTGTCAGATTTGTCTCCTTACGTCGAAGATGATGATCCTCTAAACTCGAGGTTGAGTCCTCTCCAACAAGGGGAGAATGATATGGTTGGTGATTCCAACGATTTAAATACTAAAGATATGGAATTATATTACAAGTTCATTGGTGCAAGGTGGAGTCCGGTTGCTGATTCTAATGACTTAAATTTAATAATGATGTGGAATTATTGTACAAGTTCATTGGTGCAAGGTGGTGTCCATGTGGCTGAGCATTAAAGCTTCTTATGGTTGAAATCTGAAGAGTCTTAGTTGTTTGTTTTTTCTAGACTTTTTTATGGTTTGTTTTAGTGTGTGGTGCATTAATGCTTGGGTTTAGTTGCCAGCAAAAATGTTTAGTTTTTATTGGCTTGTTTTTTGTGCAAAGAAAGTCTTTTGGAATTCCCTAGCATGAAGGGTTGTTTCATGCTTATTTAGTGACGAATTTCTAATGATAAGAGCAGATTATCTTGGATATTAAAACAAACATATTTTTATCCTATTTTGGGTTATGCCTTTCGAACTTCTTGGTAAATACTAAGATAATTCGAAAATTAGAGTTTCTGTATCATTAAGGTGGTGGTTTCTATATCCAAAATGTGGTGAGCTCTTTCTTATCCTTGGGTGTCTATTTTATAGGTGGTGAATTTCTGTATCCACAAGAAAAGTTACAATTATTGGCAACGTTAAAGATCCTGTATCAGAAATCAAAGGATAAACAAAGACCTTGTTGTTTTGAGTGCAGCCACAAAATTGACGTTGAAAACCAAAAATACTTTAACAAACGACTTCAAAATCACTTGAAGAAATAGTAGACTTCAATATGAATCTCTCACTTTTTGAATCACTAAATTTGGTTGATAAACGAGTGAGATATGATGATTTAAAGTTGAGAGAAAAACTTAGAAATTCTCTAAACAAATCTTCTTCAAAGACAAAATGAGAGGGGGAGGAGATATTTAAAAGAAATGGGAGGGAGATGACATGGAATTGGAAGGGACCATGGCTGACCACAAGAGCCATGCACCTCTACGGGGGCAGAGAGGCTCCCTTCCCGTAGGGCCCACGCTCTTCCACATGTGAGGGGGTCATGTGGCACTTTGCCACTCCTCTCATCCCTTAAACACCTCTCTCATTTTTTGACTATATTTCGACCTCTGAACTCTGATTTTGATTCCATTTTCAGATTATAAACTGGGACACTCTCACGGACATGGACATCTACACAAATTCAACCAAAAACTTGAAATTCAACTCGATAAACAAGGATGAAAAACATGCACGATAAGCACACAGGAAGTTTAGTAAAATCCAACTTGGAACTCAAAAACTTTTGAACGAGTAACCGAAACGTTCGAGACTCAATCAGGAACAATATTAGAACATATTAAAGTCTGATAAAATAAAACACAAATAAATAAACACAAGAACACACAAGTATGTCATTTCCTAGAAATAGTCCTAGAAGATACAATTTCATAAAAATTGTCAATTTAAATCTAATGCATGTGTATACAATTATTATGTGTGTGTATGTGTTATACCAAATGAGCACAACTATGCAGGGACATATTTGAATGCAATGTGTGTGTGTGCCATAAATACCTTGCAAGAGGAATAAGGTCTAGATATACCTTTAATGTGCAACAAAGCTTCTTCCTCTAGAAGACTTCTCTTTGCTTGATGTGTTGTCATTCTTTTTTTGAAGCTTGAGTCAAACATAAACCTAGACAACTAATCAATACAAAGGAAATGTTGTTTTGATATGGATTTATGCCAACATGACTCAAGAACCTAGAATGATCGTAATGGTAGCCACAAATTGAACATACATCATACGGTTCGCGTAGACATGCAAATCTCTGGTTCATATGGGAATACTCCTTCAAGACACCCACAGAATTTTGCATCTAAAGGTGCATTGGCAGGGGAACTTTCCCAAGTGATCTACATTGAGCTTATCACTGTTTGCAACTCTTCTTTAGGGAGTCAAGGGCTTTTGCCACTATGTCTTTGATTATCCCATCGAAGCGAGACACTGCCTCCTGGGACGCCCAACCTTTTCGCGAGAAGAACTTATGGGCCGCTTTCATCTTACTCTAATGTTTGCAATAAATGGCAGCATCATAAATGGGCGACCTATTGAACATGTCCATGCCCCAGAGTTCTAATTCAGCCACGTCACAGGTAAGATCATTTTCCTTTGAGTTCACAAACGACCTGGTCCCTAGAAGTAACCTCCGTTCAACAGCAACCAAGGTGGCAATGACAGCGGCAAGTTGCCCCTCCAATGTAGCCTAGCCTCCTTCCAGACAAGCAACTCTTTCCCGAGACTCCACAAGCTGAGTCTCAATGTTGGCCCTCTGAGCTTCAATTAATTTCAGGTCAGAGAGCATCTGGACAAACAAAGAAGATCATGTATATACATAAAAATAAAAGATAGGAGAAAGAAAGGAAAGAAGCGTCAAGGACATGAACTTACAATGAAGGAAAAATTAAAGTAAGGCTTCAATCTATTGACTAAGGGGCTTTGATAAGATAATGAAATCATAAAGTAACCCCAAGAAATTCAACACATTGGTCATTGCAAGGAGTGCCTCTCCAGTTGAATACGGTGTAGGATTTGAGGCACTAAAAGCATGAGCAGAAGCCTATGATTGGAACAACTCAGGAAAGGATGACCCCAGAAGTTTTCTCGGAGATGGTAATGGAAGCCCTTTCTCCAACAATTAGAGCAATAAGGATCGCTGACTCATAAACCTCCTCAATAGAGACATCATCCATCTCACCAGCTCTTGACCTTTTGTTCCTTACAAAAGGAACCTTCTCCTTTTCATCTGAAGAAAATTGATAAGTGTCTCGCATGATACATTCCCATGGAGCAAGCTCCCGTGATCGCTTGAAATTCCCTAGAGAGATGTAGTGTATATTATACCTAGAGGGGAGGGTGAATAGGTATAGCCCAAATTTCTTCCAACTTCAAAATTTGTGGATTACAAGAATGAAATGTACACTTCATATGATTTAACAATTGTATAGTATGAGTCAATACATGTAAAAATCAATATACAAGAGATACAATGAATACATGATATGGAAGATAATAAACAGTAATGCAAAAATGAACACAAGTATTTTTACATGGTAATTTTCAAAGAGGAAACATCCACGGGTTGAATAACCACAACCACCGGCAAAACAATCCACTATATGAAAATGCAAATGATATCCACCCTAAACTATCAACTCCTAATCTACCATTAAGGCCTAGTGAACCACCTAGCCTACTCTCTATCCAAGATGTGTCTTACACCTCTAGAGAGCATCTCTCTATCCAAGGCTCTCAAGTTTCTGGGAAGATTTCCTTGCTTAGCTATCTAGATTACAAATGATCTTAGTCAAGCTTCCCTAGCTCAACCATCTGGAGTACCGAACTCCTAGCTAAGACTTTTGCTTAGTTATCCAGATCCTCTTGATCATAACTAAGACTTCATACTTGGCTATCCAGAACACTTTCCTAGCCAAGTCTTCTTGATCAAATCAAGGCTTCACTCACCTTAACAAGAGACTTCAAACTTTCCATAAGGCAATGATCTAAGTGATGCAAATGATGCAAACACAAGACAAATAAAGCAAGATGATCAATCGAACTCTATAAACATGCTTAGATATATTCTAAGATATGCTTTCAACAAACAATCACAAATGTACTTAGAAATCAAGACATGTATATCAATAAGAACAAGATGATAATATTCAATATGTCACAAAAATCTTAGTTCTTAGATTATGAAATCACACCTAGAAAATATCTTGAATAACATCACATATAACATTTCTAGAATCAATTCCAAGTTAAATCAAGTTTAGCAAATATATGTTCAAGAGAAATCACAAAGCTAAAACTCAATTAACAAATTATCAAAAACCCCTAAAATATGATTTAACATCATTCTTAACACAAATCATTTATCAAATAGGAGGATTAATAGAGATGATCAAAGAGAAAGTAATTAGAAGAAGTTTCACATACAACAATTTAATCTCAGACAGAAATCTGCAAGCTGTGAACAATCACAAACTCAAATGACTCTGAAAATACTTGGGGTTTGTATCTCTCTTTAAGACCAACAATTTTGGTTTTTGGATCACTCAATTTCGAGTTCACATGAAAGAGTTATGATCAAAATAAGAAAACTAAAATTGAGAGAAAATTTCTGATTTCATCTTTTTCAAATTTTCTACACTTAGAGTTTGGAGGGAAGGAGAAAAGCTTTTGAAGGAATTCAAGGGAGGGAAAAATGGACCAACCATAAGCAGCCACATCACCTACATGTGTGAGGTGCATGTGCCACATGTGGGCAGAGAGGCTGCCTGGCTGTGTGGCACACGTGGATTCCTTTTGCTTGGCCTTTGGCAGAGCAAACTCTCTTGTGCTCTTCTCGGGTTCTTCAGCCGTATTCGGGCATCTGAACTCTAAATTCAAATCTGTTTTTGGATTATGAATCATGACTACCTCATGCACAACGAAGACTACAAAACTTTGACAAAATGTTAAGAATTCATCTCGAAAAATGATGACAAAGACAACTCAACGATTGTGAACGCAAAGTAGCTTAGCTACATCGTTTGGACTCGAAACCTAATGAATGAGTAACCGAAATAACCAGGAATCAATAAGAAATCATATGAGATCATGTTCAAGTCTAAAATACAATAAACTTAAACAAATAAACACAATTTCACACAAGTATGTCATATCTAAGCGATAGTGATAAAACATGCAATTCAATAATGTTTGTCTATATGAGACCAATGCATGAGCATACTTAAATGTGTGTGAATGTGCTACACCAAATTTTTGCACAATGATACTGGGACACATATGAACGAATTGTGTGTGTGTGTGTGTGCTTACGCCTTGCAAGAGGAAGAAGAATCTTGATACCTTAGCATCCAAGAATGAGATGTTCCCCTTAAAGATGATATTTGTATAAGACGTCGCTTTTAACCTTTGAAGCTTCTTTTCAACAAGAACCACCTAAGCAATAATATAGAGAGTTTTGTAATGGAATCAAGCCAATATAAATCAAGGATCTTACAATGCTCTCTTTTGACTTGGGGCGAGATGGCTCAACGATAACACCTTTCCTCCTCTCGGCGGACCGATCAGAGGAAGGACCTGTCAAAGTTGCCTCACGTTCATGATGAATAAGTAGCTGAGGGGAAGAATGAAAAGATGAACAATCAAGAAGGATATTCTGAGGTCGCCTAGTCAGAGCCCCGGTTAGATTGGCTCGCAAGCCATATTCAAGATTGATTTCGCACACTGGGAGACACCAATAATGCAAAGGGTTAGAAGTTCAGCAGTACACGAGAAATGGAGGACAAATGAATAAAGAGAGACTTACAGTGAGTATTGCTATCAAAGTGTTTGGGGAAAATGTCTAAGTCAATCATCCTACCTTCAATTAACAAGTTCAGATAACCCCTCTTCTACCAAGAGATGGCTAAAACCTTGGAAATGTACCCCTCATCCTTTGAAGTCCGGAGGCAAGTCAAGTTACCTAGAGGATGAGAACGAGAGAAATGTCGAGGCACGTAAGTATAGTTCAACGAAGAGCAATGATCCATGGACATAACACATCCTTAGTCGTTTCTCATAAAAAAAAAAAACACCCATTCATCCCAGAAGTCGATGCGGAAAGGACCCCCCAGATGAGCTTGCACCGCTTCTAGAGGGATCACGCTCGATGAGACCGAAATTCTGTATGCTCAACAGCCACTCACCCTCAGGGGTCACTACGAGTCAATATATTATACCCCCGATAGATTGCACCTGATAGAAGCACATGATCTCATGAAACGTAGGGGGTGGTAGGCCATTAAACCTCTAAAGAGAAAACATGCACATCAAAATACGATAGGTTGTGGGCGATAACTGGCAAAGCGAGAGTCTCTCTTGCCCTAAGAAGCGAAAGGCTAAAGAGGCAAGTTAATTTTGTAACACAACATGGTTCCATAGATGGCCATCGCATTTAGAGAAGGATTTCACGCTGCTTGACTTTAGGAAAAAAGCAACTGAAGTAGTCAAATTGCCATTGCTCTCTACCCTATTAAACTCATAATAAAACTAGCAAGGGAAATCATAAGAAAAATGAATCCTAGCCCTAACAAACTCCGAAGAGTCAAGCTCCACCACTTGTTGAGGGCCCAATCTTAAAACCATTCGACTAGCCATTGAAAAGATGTCTCCTTTACAGAGAAGAAGTTTTTTTTGGAGAAGAAAAAAAGAAGCAAGGAGATTGCAAAGGTAAGTCAAGAAAATTTTTAGTAGAAGTCTAGATGAAAAGCAGCAAGTATCTAGGGCACCAGCATTTATACAGTTTGAAGAAAGAAAGAAAGCCAGGGGGCATGTTTTTTTGTTAAGCCGTACTCGTTAAGGAAAAAGAAGCATGAAAAACAAAGAATGACTTCCCTAACAATCACAATAGAGTAGGTGTTGTGATAGGAGACAAAGCGAAGCAAAATAACCCCTCATTTATGTCCCATCATTGAGTTGTTCAAATGTTTTAAACGGTTATTGAAAAGGTCGTTTTGTACTCAACAAAAAAAGATGTCAAATATACCTAGGGGTGAATAGGTATATACTTAAATTCTTTGCACTTCTTTCTCACACAATCAAATTATGCACACTTAGAGACTTTAACAAGTCAACTTGAATTCAATTAAGCAAGTATTAAAACAATACAAGTTAAAGTAAGTGAAAAACTAAAACATGAAAATCAACACAAGGATTTTCTTAACGTGGTAAAACCTCACAAATGAGGAAACATCCACGTGATGATTCCACAACTATCGACAACACTATCTTTCACTAGTTGGTAGAATGTAGAACCTCAAGCGATCAAATCACATGATCCACCTTATTGGATCGCCCCACTCTAACCTACCCTCGGGCCTTTGAATAATGAGAGACTTACCTCTTTCTATTCAAGACACTTCACGTGTCTCTAGAAAGTTCCTTCCTTAACTATTCAAATCACCCCGATCCTAGTCAAGATTTCTTGCTCAAGCTAGAACTTCTTATTCTAACAAGAGACTTCCACCTTTTACAAGGCAATAATCTAAGTGAAATGCAAACATGCAAACATAATCAAATATAGTATATAGATCAAACACACTCTATGAAGAATTAGTATTGCACAACTCAAGCTCACAAGCAAATGTAACTAATTCTTATGAATATGTGATTAGAAATCTAGATTAGGCATTCAAGATCACACATAAAAATATCTAGAAACCTAAACATGTCAATAAAAGCTAGAATAGTAGATTTGAAACAAAAAGTGCAAAACTAGCTTTGAAATGAAGTGGAAAAATCAACACTTGAAATCAACAACAAATTCACTCAAAGAAGAACCATATTTGCATAATAGAGATCACAATCAAAATAATCTAGTTCAAGAACATCTGACTAAAACTTTGAAATCAACAATCAAGAACAAACACAAAGTTTTTCTAGATTAAAGTTCATGTTCATCAAAATTAGCTAGAAAGATATTCAATTACAAATCACAAAAGCTAATATTGAAAACCACTCAAACAAGTCCAAAAATAGAATTCAAATCATTCTAAACACGTTTCACATTCAAATCAATAGATACAACAAATTGATCACAAGAAAAGTGTAGAGAATATGATTTACATACAAAATGATGAACACTTAATGAAGATCAAAGTAAATCAGAAAATCTAGATTTCATTTAGGGACTCGTTCTTCTTTAAAAGAAAGGGAATTTTGGCTTTTGAATCACCATAATCAGACTTATAATGAGTGAGATATTACAAAAACTTATGAAATTTCTGCACGAAAGTTGAATATATAGGAGAGGGAAATGACATGAAGAGAGAGAGAGATCTCGGGCAACCAAAGGCATCACACCACCTCAACTCCCCATTGAAGCAAATGGCCTCCACAGGGGCATAGGGGTGCCTTTTCCATGAAGGCCATGCGCCTTCATAGGAGAGGGGATGTTTTGGCAATTTGCCACCCCTCTTCCCTTTTCTTCCCTTTTGCACTCTTCTTGCAATCTTCGACCGTTCTTTGGCCTCGGAACTCGAAATTGGAATATTTTTTTGGATTACAAACCCTAACTAACTCACGGACATGGAATTTGAAACTTTAATCAAAAGCTTGGAATTCGACTTGATACACAATGACAAAAATCTTGTACAATAAACACATGGAAAGTTTCGTAAAATCCAACTTGGAGCTCGAAAACTTATGAATGAGTAACCGAAATATTCGGAACTCAATAAGGAGCAATATGAAAACATATTCAAGTTTGATATAAATAAAACATAAACAAAAAAACACAAGAACACGCAAGTATGTCATTTCCTAGAAATAGTCCTTGAACATGCAATTTCATGAAAATTGCCAAAATAAATCTATTGCACGTGTATACAACAATATGTGTGTGTATGTGTTATACCAAATGAGCAACGATGCAGGGACACAAATGTATGTAATGTATGTGTGTGCGCTTACGCTTTGCAATAGGAGAAAGAATCTTGATATCTTAGCATCCAAGTAAACATCTTTCCTTTTGAAGATGAACTTTGTATGAGAAGTTGCTTTCCTTCTTTGAAACTCATATCAAACACAAACCATCTAAACAATTAGTCATTACAAATAAAGAGAGTTTTGTTATGGAATCAAGCCAATAAAAATCTAAAACTTAACAAACTTTACCTGGTTAAAGAATATTTTACATACAATCTAATGGATTGGTATTAAGTAAAAACTCGAGATTTTTTTAATTTTTTTTTTATTTCATTTGTTTTGTTTTTTTTTTTTAAGTTGTTTGACCACACAAAAAGCAAACAAAACAATCTACAAGGTTTAATTCACAGATTTGGATCCTTTATTGATCTGATCTTTATTCTGTCATTTTTAAAATATGTAATTGGCTGTTGATAAAGTGGTTATGAAAACCAATCACATCTTAACTACTCATTCATTGCAATGCCGATGTGTCTAGAGATTATATGAGGTCAGAAAAAAGATCAGATCGGCAAAGGATCCAAATTCTTAATTCACACTCAGTAAGTATTATGTCCCAAAAAAAAAAAAAAAAAAAATCCTAAGATGTTGCCATTTAGGATCTCATTAGAGTTTGTTTGCAGCTTGTAACATTTTACCTTGCATTCTAATTTGACTTTTTTTTTTTTTTTTTTTCTCTGGGTTCATATTTTTCTACCTAGGGATTGTTGTTGTTGTTCTTATTATTATTTGAAGTTAAGAACAAGCATGCATGGCCTGAAACTATAAGAATTTTGTAACCAAAAGCATGGATAGGGACGAAGCATGGACAGAGACGAAGTCAGAATTTTGACTCTAGGGAGGCCAAAACTTTAACCGACTTTAAATGAAAAATGTATAAATAATATATTAAATTTTTTTTAAAAGGTCTGCTAATATTAGTAATAACAAACAAAAAAAAAAAAATCATATCATCTAATTCTCAATCATAAATGATAGGAAATGAAACAAAAACAATATATATATATATATATATATATACACGATTTAAAATGAAACTTTTCGCTCTTTTAGATTACGGAAATCATTTATAATTGATTAAATATGAAATTTCATATTATTAATTAAGTAGATTCAGAAAATTAAAACATACTGAACCTAAATTCCTCTTTCTAATTTGATGTAGAAATAACGATTATTGATGATCAACTCAATATTTGAAACTGGTATAGAGAGAAAAAATAAAATTAAAAGTTATCAAATGAAAAGTAAAATATAATTGTTTTTAATGAATTTTGAAAACTATATAAACCTGAGATTGTAACTTATGTAATGGATAAACAATCAGTTGGTGAAATTATGATTATGAAAAAGAAAATGAAATTGAAAATGAAACAAATTTTTTTTAAGAGATGGAATAAAATTAGATTGACCTAAGGGGAAAAACATCACAAATGAAAACAAAATAAATTATTGTTAAAGTTAGAAAAAGAAACCTAATGGAAAAGATAAACTTAAAGGGAAAGTGAAAACATATAGTCTAATTAATTTTATATTTTAATTGCTTTTAAATTTGTAGAATAAATTAAGTAAATTTTAGTAATTATTAAAAGATAAATTATATATTTTAAATTTCATTGGTAATCTTTTTTTATTTTCTTAAAATTAAAAGATTAGGTGGGGGAATTAAAAATTCTTGTGGTGGGAAATAAAAGATATAGTGGGGGAGCCCAACTTTATAACAATGACAAATTTATTAATAATAATAAAAATAAAAAATAAAAACCCTAGAGACACTGGACAAATTTTGAGTGACGATATTTACAGGCCTTAAAAACTGTATGTATACCATAAATTAGTATGTTTTTCAAAATCTTAAAATACCCTTGAGTAAAATTACTAAGAGGACTAATTGTTTATTAGTAAGGCACCGATAATTATTAATTAGTTTCCTATTTTAATCTTTTGTAATTGTTTTTCCTATTAATGGTTCAATATTAACATATATCATGAAAACTCTTTCCATTTTAATAAACCATAGATTTTCTTTTAAATATATTTTCAATCTCTTTTTAGGAAATACAACTTGATTGCTAAGTATAAAAAATGAATCAAAATCAAGTGACAAATTTGGTTATGAAAAAGTAAGTTTTAAATTAATTTTTATTATTTTTATTAGAAGAATAAAATCATTATGTATGTAACAAACTTTTAAATTAACTATATTATCTATACCTTTTTATTTCTTTCAAACACATTTTAGGCTTTTATTTATTTATTTATCAATATTTGATGTTCTTTCATGTCAAAAAAAAATATATTAAATGTTTTTCAATTTCATTGGACATCTATCTATTTTTTTTAAAAAAAATATCATTTAATACCTATCTATTTCCACATCAATTGAGACATAACACAAATCATATATTCTTATAACTCTCTTAAACAAAAAGTGGTTTTTTAATAAATAATAATATAAAAAAACCATAAAATAGATTTATAACGAAAAATTGAGTTTGATTTTGAAAAAAAACCGAGAAGAGAAACGAAGTAGGGAAGAAAAAAAAATAGTAAGAGAATTAAAGATAACAAAATTTGAAATAAATAATAAAATTGATTAAATAACATAACAACAGTTATAGTCTTATAGGTGGTGTGTACTTATAAAAATATAATACAGTATAATTAAAGAAAATGTATTTTTGACATTATGAAGGGTATATTTACAAATTAAAGATTCTTTTTTTTAATTTTTGATATATATAATTACGAAAGAGGTTTTTATACAGTTTTTAAGGAATGTCATTATCATCGCTTTTAGTTTTTTTTTCATCACCCGGGGCCTGCTAAGCTTTGTCCCTGAGCATGGAATTAAAGTGATTTTTTTAAGACCAAAAACTAAGCTTAGTCCATGAGTATGGAATTAAAGTGATTTTATTAAGACTAAAAACAGTTTAAAAGTTGAATGAGGTTGTAAATAATTGGCGGTGTGAAGCGTACGTGGAAACAGCACGTGATGTGGTTGATTTTTATTGTAAGACCAAATGGTATTGGAGAAAACAACTAATTACAAGTAAAACATGGCAACCCCACAAGTATAGAAACATAAATTGATTAGTTTACTTGAGGTGTGTGTGCATTTAATCTTATTAGTTGACTCTCACATCAAGTTTAGTAGTTTTAGAAGATAAAATTCATTGAACTTAAAAACATCAGACCTTTCTTTATCTGCCGACTGTTTAATTCATCACATGTATAAACGTTTAGCAGTTTTGGTAAATGTTGACCAGTTGATCACGTTTCTTCTTGTCCTCTTCTGACACTGACATAGTGACATGTTTATAAACCACTACTTCCATTATATTTGTTGAGTAATGTAACGTTCTATTTTTTTTTTCTAAATACTGTCATAAATGATGTGGTACGTGAAGTGTTAATATCACATCAGTCACCGTATAATCTCAAGATTCATAAGATGCTGACACCTCTCGTGTCACATCATTTGGGACATAATTTGAGAAAAAAATTTAAAACGTCTAGCATTACTCATATTTGTTTATGCTCAAAATTGGATCTCGAGTTTGCAGAATCTGGAAAACAACGAATGATCGAGGGCGACCTGCAGGCACAAAAAAAAAGCTATCATGAAGGGCACCGACGGTGGTGTTGGCGTGGCCTCTCCGATATTCAAGTCAGGAATTCTGTCTTGATTGGAGAAAATGAGTGCTCATTAGTTAACTAAAGTGGTAGGAAAATCATGTAAACAACAATCAATACACATAAGGGATAACCGATTCGAATCTGTTGATTCATGCACGAATATCAGAAGCAGAACCTAGTATTATTCTGTTAATCCGCATACAGATACCAGGATATAGGCTTTAAAATTTGTTACCCTCACAAAGGTATTGAAATTTGGGTAAAAAGATATCTTTAAAATTTTATTAATCATCAAAAACTAAAATCCTTGTTAGGGTACAATGTATTTAAATAGGACAATAAAAACCTAAAAGAAACCTAAAATAACTGTTAAAGCAATAAAATCATCAATTTCCCTATAAAGAAAATAATTGAGATAACAATGAAAATTAAAAATACTAGAATCCTTAAACATTAAAAACCTATTTGATTTAAGGTTAGTTTGGTATTGCTATAACTTTTATAATAATCAATGTTAGCTCATAGTTGTACTGAAGAAATAATTAGTTATGAAGTTAATCAACAGATATTTGGTTAATTGTATTTTTTAAACTACTGTATAGCTCAAAAGTAGTATACATATGTTTGGTAATTTTATTATAAAAGTGTTGAGATTAGTTACAATAACTAAAGTATACACGATTTTATGACACTATTTCATTTTTTTTTCATTAATTATATATATTAAATCAATATTTAAGTGCAATCTTTAAATTAGAAAAAAAAAACATAAGAACAATAAAATATTCTTAAAATAAATCAAATCAATATTTAAACATAATATTTAATTTGATATGAAATAAGGTATATAAATGATTTTAACTTTATTTCAGAAGGATAATAATGAATTAATGATATTTTTAAAAAATTCATTAAATGCTGAAATAAATTATTCCATAATTACTTTCAAAAAGTAACCACCACTCATTTCTCAAAATCACTATCAAAACTTGCCATTTATCAATTAATCACTTTTAGAAGTTTTACCAAACATCATTTTATGTTAAATTTATAAAATAATTTAATTTTAACTTTTCAAAAGCAATACCAAATTGGCACTTAATAAAATCAAATTATAAAATAATTAACTACCTAATTAAATAAACAGTAAAAAGAAACATAATAATAATATATATTAATTACGAGACTATTTTTAAAATAAAATGTCTTTCAAAAAATGTTTAATAATACTCCTGCATCATTCTCTCTAGTGTGGAGAAAATTCGTCCTTGAATTTTGATAGCCTTAAGGAACAAATATATTGGAGACATGCCAAAATTGGAAAAATATTCCACAACATTGGAGTTCCTCCCATGCTCAATCCGGGACACATTTTTATCGAAAATTGGTGGCTGACCAAAGTCGAAGATAGCCGAGTCTAACACATAGTCATCATCGAAAAACAAAGAATTGTAGGAGGAAATATTTTTTGGGGGATCCATGGATATATATATTTTTTTTTTGATACGGAGAGTGGTCTGTGGACGATAAGCCTAGCACAATGGTAAACTCGGTGGCTCTAATACCAATCTAATGTAGTGGGAAAATCATGCGAACAACAATCGATACACAGAAGGGATAATCGATTCAAATCCATTAATTCACGCATGATTACTGGAAGTGAAACCTACTATTATTATATTGATCCGCACACGGATACAAGGATAATAAGCTTCAAAATTTGTTAACCCTCGCAAAGGTACCGAAATTTGGGTAAAAAGAGATACTCTCTCTACAATTTTATTAATCATCAAAAACTAAAATCCCCGTTAGGGTACAACGTCTTTGAATAGGAAAATAAAAAACTATAAGAAACCTAAAGTAGCTACTAAAGCAATAAAATCATCAATTTCCCTATAAAGAAAATAATTGAGATAACAATGGAAACTAAAAATACTAGAATCATAAAACATTAAAAAACCTATTTGATTTAATAAAATCAAATCATAAAAAAATTAACTACCTAATTAAATATACAATAAAAAGAAACATAATAATATATATTAATTACAAGACTATTATCAAAATAAAAAGTCTTCAAGAAAATATTCAAAAATATCTCCTGCATCATTAAATCTGATGAAGATGGAAACGTGAACTCACATGCAAATGATCGAACAAGGATTTCTTAATTCTATGATTCCGTAGAAAATAGAAAAAAACAGAGATAAAATTGAGAAAACTTAATAAGTTTTTTTTTTTTTTTTTATTCATCTAAAGATGAAAAAATCGAAACCCAAATACAATATATGAAACATGCCCGAATCCACACGGATTCAAAATCTCTTAAAAATCAAAAGAATCCTAAAATTAATAAAAACAAATCGAGAAGAATCCCAAAACAAAAGCTATAAAAAGGGAAAAGAATTCAAAACGAAAAAGGAAATTACCGAATTGCTGTGCATGAAACTGAACAGCTAGATTTGGGAAAAGTACAACCCAATACAGAAGACTAAGTCTTCTAACATTTTTAGAGCTTGTCTTAAGCTTTCCGAAAACATATTATATAAGACGATTTGATCCGGTATGCCCTCTGTAGAGGCCCACGAAGTTCAGCCAGAATTTGGCTACCCAACGCGACTTAAAAATGTATCCGCTACCTGTACGAACTCACCACCTATTGCGTATCATCCTCCCCAGGTTGGATGGAATCTTACCTCGAATTCAGCACCTCTTCATTCTCTAAGGAATGAGATGCTTCATATTGAAAATATCAGCCATACGAATATAGCCAAACCGCCTCAGACGACGAAGGAAAACTCAATTGCTTATCTCCCGGGATACTAGATCATAGACTATCTCTCAGAGCCTCATGGCTGTTTTTCGTTGTGTTAGCCCTCATTAGGGAACCTTAGTGTAGTTTGTTCGATCGAGAGCTCCAACACCGTGGAAGGTTCATCAACTCTTTTTCTAGCTTCAAAAAGAGATTCAAACTCAAGAAGTAGATCCTAGGCCAATTACTGGCATTGACGAGAACGACTTTAGTTTGAAAGTTTCGGGTACCTATAGTTGAAAAAGGCCTACATAGCTTATCCGACAAGGCTATAAAATAATGGTTTATTGATTATTTTCCACAGACTTTCGATAATTTTGAGGTACAATTGATGTATGCCATTCGTTATGAGTCTTGAGATTGAGGTCTCTGGTGGACGTCCCCTTAGTTCCGCTCGCCATCAGGCTACTTTAGTAAGCCATTAAACTCGTGCTTCTGATAGGAAGTGCTTCTTCTACTTCCTCTTGTGCTTGTGGTTACGATTTCAAATACATACCACACTTTCAAGATGAGATGCCGACGAAGACTACCAGCCAAGGACCTGGGCCTACTATCGCCAAGTAGCCTATGAAGTCTGAAATTTAGTACTAAAGTCAAACTTCCCCAAAGCAATGGAAATCAACCCATGGCAAGCAGCATACCCGTTTAAGCATAGTCGCTCTTCAGCTCTTCTAAGTTCCGGGACATGAGTGCTCATTGCCAATTTCGAGTGAGGTAATGCTAATTGATTCTCTATAGATGATGAACCTTTGAGCTTGTTACTCGTAAGTCAAAATCATTCTATGCTTATGGAAAACATGATTTCAATGCTGATTTAGGGTCGGCCAAAGAAATGAGATTTGTTCACTTACGAAAATAGAGAACGCTAACCTGAAGCACCATCCCTCTTACTATCCCAATGAATCTCACTGCTCCTACTACTCGGAGGAGAAGAGTACGTTAAAGGGGAGAAGAGAGTTATTCGTGGCTACTCGGCTTGGGAAGAGCTTGCATACGTATACTAAGACTCATATACGGTTTGGCTTTCGAAGGCTCTGAAAGAGTATCGAAGGGAAGGTATAAGGCTTTCTTCATAGTCAATATTAATTAGTTAGTAGACGACAGAGATAGAGCTAGCTAACCATAGACGAGGCAATTCATATTGGCTTGCTGACTGGTTTAAGAAGGGATTGCTCGCTCTTGTTCCGATGCTAGTAACCTACCTTACCTTCTACCTTGTGTTCTAGTTGGTGGTGGTGCTTCCAGTTCCGACTCTATGAATCTTTTAGAAATAAATGAATAGCACTATCGCAGGAAGTTGAGCTCACCTACTTCGGAACCTGAGGTTATTCCATCTCCTACACGTACTATTGCTCCGATTACATTCCGATCCTTTTGTTCCTCGATAGGGGAGTGAAAAAAGACCTATTTCGAGCCTTCCTGCTGGAAGGTGAGTTCCATAGTGGCTTGCTCTTTCCTTTCAACATAAAGTGTCTCATATGATGGATGAGAAGGCTCTTAAACCCATTCATAAGCCAAAATGAGAACCTAGGAAAAAAAGGGCCATATACAGATAATGAAAAACCATAAGATTGAATTACTTGGGATGCATGTGCCCATAAAAAATTGCGGAGCCACCCATTAATAGTAATGGAACTCTATGCAAAGTTTCCGCATGTGATATAAGTTACCACCCCATGATCACTTATACTATCCCAAACATCTAACTGCATTTTCCAATGGAAATGGAATATTACTACCGAAATTGCATTGAATATCTAGAATAGTCCTAAGAAGACATGATCCTAAGTGGATATTTGAAATGTCCCCCATTTTTCCAAGCCCATCACAAGGGAAACGAAACCTAAGATTTGCTTTATTTGGTATTAAACGTGATCTACAAGTAAATAGAACCTTTTTCAGAAGTATCAATATCGTCACATGAACCGTAAATGCATGAGTGTGATGTACAAAAAAAATCTAAGGTTCCTAATGGAATAGGTAACAAAGCAATTTTGCCACCCACTGCCATTAAATCACCACCCTTACCCCCAAGTCAAACTGGTGTTTGCTGTTGCACCAGGTGCTAAAGTGTGGGTGTTTTGTATCCATTAAGCAAAGACAGGTTGTAATTGTACAGTGGTATCTAATAACATATCTTGTGGACACCCTAAAGTGCTCATGATATCATTATGAAAAAATAAACCAAAACTAGAAATATACATACCTTGTTGAGATGTGATATGATTGCATTGCGATGCCTATGGACATGATCTAATAGATCATTGTATCGAGTAGTTGGATCATAGTCTCGTACCATAAAACTGGTTGCATGCGCAACAACACCAATGATGAGAAATCCACCAATCCATATGTGATGTGTGAACAATGACAGTTGTGTACCATCGTCATTAGCTAGATATAGATAAGGGGGCATCGAATACATATGATGAGCTACAAGTTAAAGATCCTAACATTGCAAGAGATAATTGAGCATGCCATGATGTTATTAGGATCTCATATAGTCATTTATGGCCCTGTCCTATAAATGAACATTGACCTTTAAGAGACTCTAAAATACCTTTTAGATGACCCCTGACTTTTTTTTTTCAAAACTTAATGAACCGGTTGTTTCACCCACTTAGGTTGAATTCTGTACCATCAGGTTTGTTGTGGTATATCTTGAAAACATTGTGGTCTATAATGGGATGTTTGAAGAGCACGTTGAGCACGTACGAGATGTCTTCCATATATTATGAGACAACCAGCTTTATGTCAAGAAGGGGAAATACTGTTTTGCTTAACAATCATGTTCCTTGGATATCGAATCAAGGGAGGGACCATTTGCATGGACAATGAGAAGGTAAAGGCTATAGAGGAATGGGATCCCCTATCAAAGGTATATGATTTAAGATCTTTTCGGGTCGGGCTGCACCTTTAACTAATCTCCTTAAGAAGAAC
Organism: Acer negundo; assembly: GCA_035582765.1. Lineage (NCBI taxonomy): Eukaryota > Viridiplantae > Streptophyta > Magnoliopsida > Sapindales > Sapindaceae > Acer > Acer negundo. The sequence continues at coordinate 6,627,184 of CM069232.1, read as the reverse complement.
CAACCATGGCATTGGACAAGAGAATGTCAAGAGGCCTTTGAGGACTCAAATAGAGCTATCATGGATGATCCGATGATGGCCTTACCGGATCATGATAAGCCGTTTGAGGTACATACTGATGCTTTGGACTATGCCATCAGTGGAGTTGTTATGAAAGCATAAGGGACTTAGTCAAGTTACGTAAGCTCGAGAATGAATGTTGTATGGCTGACCACTCTCACTAGAGATTCAAGCTTCTAATGAAAGATCATGATGGGCTTTGAGTTGACCTTCTCACCAATCATTCTCTCCGAACTAGTTGGAATTCATCCTCGAATTCAAATGTTCATCATCCCTAGACGATGATGAAATGATGTTAATCCCTGAGAGTAATACTCGCTAGACACTACGTTCTTGTAGCTTTTTGAGTCATCATCAGACACATCTTTATCAAATATTGGTGGCTTTTCGAAATTGACGATAATGGATTCCGACACATAATCATCATCGGAAAAAAATGTGTAATCAGATTCCTCTTCCACCTCTTGCGGATTCAATCCCCTTTGTTTAGCCGCTAGCATTGCCAGTTGTTGTGTCAACGTCTCTATTCTTGTAGTCGTGCTATCTTATCACGTTTATAGACTTCATCAATTGGATCCTCATGAGGGTTTGGTAAGTTTGTGCATTTCATTGGTGGCATGACGACAAAAACATGAACCTAGCTCTGATACCAATATGATGTAGACGGAACCGTGAACTCACACACGAACGAACAGATAAGGATTTCTTAATTCTATAATTCCGTATAAAATAGAAAAAGAAAAGATAAATTGAGAAAACTCAATAGGTTTTTTTTATTCATCAAAAGTTGAAAAACTCTAAACCCTAATACTATTTATAAATAGAGAAACAAAGCACACCCAATTCCTGAAAATAAAAAAATTCCTAAAAACAATAAAAACTGTTAACCACCAAAAAAGACTAAGAAAAGAATCAAAGGAGCACTTCCCCCATCATATCACAATAGAGCCAGAACCGAAGCGGGATTCCCAGGTCTGATCAGTTTTGCCACGGCCCTGATACAACCGTGCCTAGCATGGCCCACTTTCCGCCTTTAATATCTATCCTCCAAGAATGCATGATGCTTGATACAATCGAGATAGCCCTAGTACCATAGTAGCCGGATCTAGCACGACCTCACTCTGCCCCCCACTTTCGATTCCATAGAGACATCAGGGCCACCAATGCAACCAGAAGCAGCCACCACGATGTGATGTCTCCACCCACCATGTCAAACTAAATGAGGGGTACCTGAGCTTCAGACAAGGTGCCCTAAATAAACAAGAACAATTTAGAACCCCCATTGAGATCGCCAAGCAAATGTGTGAGAAGGGTTGATCCAACCCTTGGCAGAAGAACCAACTCAAACAAGGAAGAAACCCAGCAATGAACAGGGGGTAGGTGGGCATTAATTCATCTAGTTGAAAAAGGAAGGGAAAGATAAGGAATCAATGGTCTCAATTTGTGCCACGTCGACCTGCTCTAGCGGCCCGATGGTGGTCAGCTCGGTGCTATAAAAAGTCAACCTCAATCATCACCAAAGAAGGAACCTAAGTTCTAGTAGACATGAGGGATGCAAAAAGCACCTAGACAGAAATGGGAAACAACGGGGAGAAGCGCCTGATAGTGGCAGCGTGACAAATGCCGCCACTGTCCCCCCCCCCCCTAATAGGCTCCAATTGTGAAAACGACTTGTCCATCCAGTTTAAGTGCCTCCGGCTAACCAGAATTAGGGAAAACGCCACATAATCACCTATAAAGCACCCACGTAGACAGTAGGGCATAGGTGGGACCATCCCAACCATCTAAGGCGCGTGCCCCGCACATACCTAACGCAGATGAATGGTAGAGATCTCTTAACAGTTATACCGTCTAAAAGAGAGGTCTCCCACCTACCTACTCGACTGCCAAGTCAGCCTAAGGTCCCAACTGGAGCATTCCCGACCATCCGGGGCGTGTGCTACAATGGGCCCAAGACAAAGGAGCGGTAAGGATCATACCAAAGACTCTCATGTAGGAGGATCCCTCTCACCTACCATATCCTTGGCACTCTATAAATACCCCTACTCTAGAAGAGTTAAGGGTTGGATTATGGTTAGTCTTTTTTGAGAGAAAAATCATAATATCTTGCTATTATAGAACAACTAGCTTCACGTATGGAGCTCAAACGGTGTAACATGCTACTATAGAGCAACTGGTTGCCTTGGTAGGAAACCCCTTTGTAACTGAGAGAAAGAGAGTGTTATCCCCCTTTTTGGGATAGTTCTAATATGATCCTATAAATGAGAAAAGCCATGATTTATTCATTCATGTATGAGTTGATACAAGTTCATTTTGTGTTGTGTCCATACTCGGTCACGACTGGTACCTGCACCCTAGGGAACCGGTCCTGGCTAGCAACCGGCGTAGCCTAGCATATTTACCCACCAGTACCACTGCCAGCGTTCAGCCCCGGTACCCTTCATTGTACTTGAACCATGACCAAACTGCCCTCTCCACGCCTAAGCCCCTCTAACTGCAGAGTACTACTCCGTTTGGTCTAAGTGTTTTCGGGAAGTCAATACCCGATTTTTTAGGATACCAAATACAAATTGAGAAGAATCCCAAAACAAAATATAAAAAATAAAAGGAAAAAGAATTCTAAATGGAATAGTAAATTACCGACTTGCTGCACACGAAACTAAACAGACAGATTTGAGCATATTTTAGCCCGTTGCAAAAGACAAAGTCCTATAACATTTGTAGGACTTGTCTTGCGCTTTCTGGAAAAAATATTATAATAGACAATTTGTTCGTTCTCCAAAGATGAATTATCGTGGTAAGAAACAAGATGCTTCACATTGAATATATCGGCTATATGAATATGGTTGAGCAGCCTCAGACAGTATCATTTGGAGTTGACCTTTTCTCCAATTTGATTACCCTTTTGCCTTAAGCTGATCCGTATCATTAACTAACATAAAAATAATTCCCTTTCCTTTATGAATGTTAAGGTGTATTTATAACAATTTCCAGGTGTTGGTGGGTGAATAATACGTAGAGCTCAATCTCCACGTCTCCACAACTCATTGTAGGTAAATTATTTGCAGACGTGGTCTCCATGTCTACACTACTCAATCGTGGTCAAAATAATTGTGGAGCATAACCTCGCCACTTGATCACATTTTACTTTATTTGTCACGTGGGGATATAAGAGCAGCTAATTTAATACACAAGTAACTACATCATGCTTAGTGACCAGACGCAATACTATTACTTGCAAGCTACCCAAGTCATAACTCGTAAGTATCTTGATTTTCAACATGATCGTTACTTGTTCTTACATTGTAGAGTTCCTTTGCATTAGTGTACGTATGCGCCTTGTTCAATAACTCAGTGTAAGTACATGGTGGGTTCTTCATAATTGACTATAAAAATCTACCAGCTTGATGTCCTGTCATTATAGCAGTAAGTGCCACATCATCACTATAGCCCTCGACTTGAATAGCCTCCATATTGAACCTAACGATGTACTATTTTAGGGCTTCCTCCTCCTTTTGCTTTACCGACAAAAGGTGGGTGATGAGTTTCTTGTGGTGTCTTGACCTTATAAATTGGTTAACAAATGATGTAGCGGCAGTCATGGCATTTGATTATATTAAGGGATGGGATCGTAAGAAGGGAAAATGATTCCTACTAGTCTGGGCGATGGAGTCGGATTGATGTGAAACTTTCACCATTGAAGCGAATCGTCGAGATCTTTCAAAGTCACAACTGTCGTGAAGCATGGCCTTTTTCGGCCGAATTCCGTTGTTTAGGCCCCGAAATCTCCGTTTTAGAAAAGTTTTGCTTTCATAATAACTTCAGTTTTCCAAGTTCGATTAGACTTCCGTCAATTCTGGCTTTCTTAGATTTTTTAGATTTATTTGTTTTCGCATTTAACTCAAATTTGCTATTTATGGTAATTTTCGTTATTTAGAGTTTTTAGGCCATTTCCTTCCCTTACTCAACATGGTTTTAGATTAGGGTTAGGGTTTGTTTACTTTAAATAGACCTGTAAGCCGCTTTTGTTTTTCAATTTTCGTTTAATAAAAATTTCAGAGAATTGATTCTAAACTATCCAATTCCACATCCTTCATACGCGAAGATTATCGTATGATATTCTAGCATCTATGCGAGGATAAACAGAGTATTTTTTATAGGTTTTTCTTGTTGAGTTTCCGCTACACCAACAAATAACCTTCTAAGTTGGGTAAAAGAACTTACCAAACCTGGCATCAACCTTCTATACCATTGTCAAGTTGACCCAGTCATGGTGATGGAGACTGTCATACATATCGCTACCATAGAAGATTAATGGAGTTCCATCCATGACCTGAAAGTTTTGAGGTGCTGAGCAGGGTCTCCATGCCCAACGTTTGACTCCATCTTTAGCATCTTGAACTTATATAGGAGAGGAGTATGAAGAATATCTTTTTGTGAACAGTGGTTTGACTTCCTCTAACATCTTTTCTTTCATCGTAACCTTCCATCGGGTAACCTTTTGCAAGTTGATCATTTGCTCTTTGAGTTTCCTCACCTCGTTTTCAATATCATTAAATGTCTTGTCCATGATTTTTGTTAAGCTTTCGGTGTCTTATTCTCTTGCCTCTAAATGTTGTGAAATGTTTTCACAAGTGTGTGGTACATAGGTAGGTTTCCTCACATCATGTTTTGAATTCTCATCGACTGTTCCTCATTGGACATTTTCATCACATCCCTCCATACGTTATGATCCATGAAATTGAGCAGCTTCTTAAGCTGGTTGAACAGTTGGTTAAGCGACCTGCTACTGTTGGAGGAGTAGAATGATCTTGGAAATTTTTTTAGATAAGGCTCCCACATGTTGTTCCAGTTGCTCTATCCTGAGAACTTGCCTAGCTTGTCCACTTCTAGTCCTACAGGAAGGGTTTGCTAAAGTAGGTCTTGATGTGACTTGGTTTGAAGCTCTTTCTTTGACCCGATCTACATCAAGGTTGAATGGGTTATTTAAATTGTTCAGTTGTGAAATTTCCATATGATATTTGTGAAATAGGTTAGTTAATCACGAGGTGGTCCCCTATTTCTAGTGCCAAATGTTGACGCCTAAAATTGGATCTTGAATTTGGAGACTATGGATGACAACAATTGATCGAGGGCAACCTACAAGCATGAGACAAAATTTATTGTGAAGGGAAACGACAATGGTGTCGACATAGCCTCTCCGACGCTCAAGTCAAGAATTCTATCTTGATTAAAGAAAACAAGTGCTCAACAATTAACTAGCATGAAAATAATTCCATTTCCTTTCTGAATGTCGATGTGTATTTATATTAATTTCCAATTGTTAGTGGGTGAAAAATACGCAGAGCTCAATCTCCACATCTCACAACTCGTTGTGGGTAAACTATTTGCGGACGTGATCTCCATGTCTGCACTACTCAATTGTGGTCGAAATATTTGTGGAGAATAACCTCGCCTCTTGATCACGTTTTACTTTATTTGTCACGTGCACTACAAGAAATTTGGCTTTTCACAACATGAAAAATACATTGCGAAAGGTTTTCGCAACGTGCAGATGTATGTTATTGATACGCCTGTTGCCAAAAGTCCCAAAGCTTTTGGCAACGCGCAATGTATGTAGTTATAGTATAATAACAACGTACTATGCGCATTGTTATTGACATTTAACGCAACGGACGGTTGATGTATGTTGTCTTATCATACGTTGTCTTATACAATTTTATCGTGCGTTGCCTTAGGTTAAGAAGAAAAAATTTTAAATAAGGTTACGAAAAAAAATAATCCAATCTTGTTGGACAAACCCCACTCACTATACAGCACCCCAAGCGTGCTAAATTATATCTCTTATTTTGTTTGGATGGGGGTTTGAACCTATGACACACCAACTACCACCATGAGAACCTTTGCAATTTTGCTACGAGTTCAACTTTGATATATATTACACTCTTATTTATATATATAGCATATATTATAAAAAAGTTAATACAATATTTTATTGAACAAATTAATAATTTTATTAATTGTTAATTTAGAGTCCTTATAATATTCATTGTAATTATTTTTATGATAAACAATTAAATTTTATCCTAACTTTTAGGGTCTATTTGAATTTGATAATGACATCAATTACAAACTAATCACAACTTGAAATACAACTTCCACCATAGGAGAAGCGTCTCCTCCATATTTTACGATTTAATGGGAAAAAGTGAGACTCAAATCCTTATCACAATATAGAAGGGGATGTGTCCAATTACTTTGCTAACGGTGAACGTGTACTTTAATATTTTTGAATACATTCATGATGTTTAAGTTTCAAAATATTAGTTTTTCAACATGCATATAAGATGTGTATTGTGGAACATTATACTTTTCTGTAATGTACAATCCAACAATTACTGAAGATGCTTCTATGACAATGTGCATGATATGTGCGTTATAAAATATTATCCAACAATTACTGAAGATGCTTCTACGACAACATGCATGATATGTGCGTTATAAAATATTAGCCTTTCAGAACATGCAAATCAATAGTTGTTAAAAAGTCTCATACAATAACGTGTATGATATGTGTGTTGTGAAATATTAGACTTTTACACAACACAAGAGTCAATAGTTGCTAAAAAGACTCCTATGAAAATGTCCATAATGTGTGTTGTGAAATAGTTGCTTTTTAACAACATGCACATTTATATGTTGCTAAAAATATGTTTTATAGCAACGTGTATTCGTTGTGTGTTGCCAAATGTTCTCGTTTATAACAGCATACATTTGTTGTGTGTTGTCTCATATGTGCTCAATTATTGGCAACATTGACTTGTACGTTGCCATATGTGATTTTAACAACACGCATTTTGTGCACGTTGCAATATATGACTTTGTTATTGGCAACATTCTTCTGTGTGTTGCTATATGTGGTTTTAACAACACGCATTTTATATGTGTTGTAATAGATGATTTTATTATTGACAACATTAATCTGTGTGTTGTCAAATGTAGTTTTAAAAACACACATTTTGTACGCGTTGTGATTGATGACGTTATTATTGGCTTCATTCATATATGTGTTGTCATAGGTGGTTTTAACAACACACATTTTATGCACGTTGCGATAGATGAATTTATTATTTGCAACATTCATTTGTGCGCTGTCAAATATGATTTTAACAATACACATTTTGTACACGTTGTAATGAATGATTTTATTATTGACAACATTCATCCGTGTGTTGTCATATGTTGTTTTAACAACACACATTTTGTGCATGCTGCAATAGATGGCATTATTATCGGCAACATTCATCTGCAAGTTGTCATAGGTAGTTTTAACAACACACATTTTATATGTGTTGCGATAGATGACTTTATTATTAGCAACATTCATATGTGTGTTGTCGTAGATGGTTTTAACAACATACATTTTATGTGTGTTGAGGTAAATGACTTTTGAGAACGTACATTACCTACGCTTTGTGATAGATGCCTTTTAGCAACATGCGCAGTTAATATATTGTCTTTTGAATGTTGCTAAAACTCAAATTTCTTGTAGTGGTGGATATATAAGAGCAGCTAATTTAATACACAAGTAACTGCATCTTGCTAAGTGACTTGATGCAATACTATTACTTGCAAGCTACCCAGGTCGTAAGCATCCTAATGCAACACTACTACTTCCAAGCTGCTCAAGTCGTATTACGACCTGCAAGGTGCAATCTGACTTTACAACAATGCTTTCTTTTAACGTGGTAAGTGTTTTACTTGATTTAGGAAGACTTTTCAACACTGAAAAATTGACCCTTTGCTGATTGCTTTTCCAAACTATAGCAGAACAATATTCATATTTTGATGTTATCTACAATAGTAATTTTAAGATTCAAAAACTTGTGAATTAATTAAGTAAATTAATGTATTCCTCATATACTTCAATTTATTCCTGTTGGAACAATGACATAATTATAATAATTTTGTCAAAAATAAAACGAAAAGTAATTGTAATTATAGGAGGGATCATTATTTTTATTTAATTTTTAAATTTTTTAAACATTGAATTACAATAAATAACTATTGTTAAATATTTCTAATAACTATATATATCCGATGAAGTAAATTATCCTAAAATAAAATAAAATAATTAATTGTCTAAAATGCTAACCCCCAAAATCAAGATATGTTTTGTTGGTGAAACTAAATCAATATTGGATACAGAAATATATATTTTATAAAATTACTCTTACATGTTATATCAAGTTAATTAGCATCACTACATGAAATGTATTCTTGACGGTTTTAAAAACTGTCAATAAAATGTATTCTTGACGGTTTTAAAAACTGTCAATAAAGCCCCTGTTAAGAAAGATCTTGACAGTTTAGTGTTGTTGACAGTTTTTTTTTTTTTTTCACCCGCCGTCGAACACCGGCCGCCTGCCGAAGTTGGACACCTGTCACCGACTGGCCTGACCGTCATCCGCCGTCGACCACCGCCGCCGCCATCCGGACTACCGCCTCTCGCCACCGACCGGCCTGACTGTCGTCGCCTCCGACCACCACCGCACCTGCCCACCGGCCTACCACCACCCACCTGATAATAATGACAATTAATTGTCATTTGTGAGAGTTGAACTTGAGACTTCAAGTTCAAAGATTAAAAATCTATACCACTCGACTACAACCTTTGATGTGATATTAAGTGAACAATATTTATATATAAACTATGAGTTGTTAGAAATTTAAAAAAAAAAAAAAACTTTTTAGATAAATTTAAATTTATTCTACTAATCAAAATTATAATTTTTATGACAAACATATATTTAAAAATATTTATTGAAACTTTTAATAAAATTATATTTTTTAAAACATATATAGTCAAGTTATTGGTTAAATACTCTATGGTCACATTTTATTACATAGTGGAATGATAATCGAAATGGTAATGGGAATGAGAATGAGAATGAGAATGAGAATGAGAATGCAAAGGAAAGGAAAACTAAGTTTTTTGTTTGGTTGGAACTTTAGAATTAGTCTATAAATCAGTATTATTTTATTTTGTTAACAATTGAATAGAATGGAGTTAACTGTATTTTGACCAAAATACCCCAAATTATAAATGTATAATAACATGATATATTATGGATAATAATAATAATAAAATATAAAAGTATATTATATATATAATTATATATTAAATTATATATATAATACATATATATTATATATAATACATATAATAATATATATAATAAATAATATATAATATATAATACATATATATTATACATAATACATATAATAATATATTATATATAATACATAAATAATATATATTATATAATATAATATAATATATAAAAATATAAATATATATATAATATATATTATGTTATACAATATATATAATAATATATATTATATATAATGTTATACAATATATATATAATAATATATTTATATAATATAAATATATAATAATACAATATATAAATATATGTTTATATATCGTTATATATATTATAATAATATAATATATAATAATAATATATAATAATAAAATATATAATATAAAATAATAATATATTATTTTTGGAAAGGAGCTGAGGGTATTTTTGTAATGGAGTTGGGGCATATAAAGGTATTTATAGAATATAAATTTTAGTTTGGAATGGAATGGAATGAAATGGCTTTTCATTAGTTTTTGGATGGAATGTCCATTCCACCAAAATGGTGAAATCCCAATTCCAATGAAATCACAATTCCATTGCATTTTAACAAACCAAACGAATGGAATGACTTTCTTTCACTTTCATCCAACCAAACATGACCTATTGGAGACTCGTGACATCAATTGTAATAAGCATGATTTTGAATACAACTCTAACTACATGGTAGATATTTCTCAACATGTTTAATGCAAATTAATGAACAAATGTAAGACTCGGATTACTAATTTATATGAGTAATTGGATTATTAATGTGTCTCTTAGTATAAAACAAGAGGGTGCAAAATAAAAATTTTTTTTTTTTGAATTTTTTAAAAGTAAATGATATAAAAGTAAATTTATTAAATTTAAAATTTTACTTATCCAATATCAGTTTGCCCAAAAACCAATATTTTACTGTAAAATAAATCCATATCGGGATTTTGTTTGTTATTGAAAATAGGAAGTAAAAGTTTTAAAAAATTATTAAAGATAAATACCCAAATTATAAAACATTCATAATATATAATATAAAATACATATACATTATATAATACATATAATAAAATATATAATATAAAATACATATATATTATATATAATACATATAACAATATATATATAATATAATATAATATAATATATATGTATTATATATTATATATATATATATATATATTATATATAATTTATAGTAATATATTTATATAATATAAATATATAATATATATTATTTAACATAATAATATAATAGTATAATATATATAATATTTATTATATATTATGTATAATAATATATAATATATATTATATATAATAATACAATAATATAATATATTATAATATATATAATAATAATATATTTATATAATATAAATGTATAATATTTATTATTTAAAATAATAATACATAATATATAAATATATTATATTATATATTTATATTATACATATTATATTATATAATATATGTAATAATATATAATATTATAATATATATAATATATAATATAAATATTATATAATAATATAATATATAAAAATTATCTTTCTTGACGGTTAAAAATTGTCAATAAAGACAACCTTTCTTGACAGTTTTTGAAAACCGTTAAGAAAAAACTGTCAACAAAGGTGGTTTTTCTTGTAGTGCATATAAATTGGCGGCTACTTAAAGGTTACAAATCGCAGCCTATATATTCTATAAAATAAGGGTTTTTTTTTTTTTTTCGTTGTTGAGGTATTACAATAAATTATGACATTGATCAAGTCTAGGGTCTGTTGAAGTCAAAATGTACATATATGATGCAAATATCTACTCTTATTCTTATATCAAGATATATCTATTCCCACAACATTAAGACGAAAACTCTGTACACATGCTTAAATGTATATGTTTACTAACTTCGAAGAAAAAGTGCATTACTATTTGGGCTAATAGTTGATGTGCCTATAGATCTTTCTAGCTCTCTAGCATCATCAACGTTACATCATCCTTGTAATATTCAAGTTACATCATCATTGTGATTTGTGACAATAAAAAAAGATTGACAAGAAATTGTGAAAGAAAGAGAAAAGAGAAAAGAGAAAAGAGTGAGAGGAGAGTGAAAAACAATTGATTATTGAAACTATTAAGATGTGTCTAAATATACCTAGAGAGGGGTGAATAGGTTTTAAGCAAATTAATTACCGATTTTTCTGGATTAGTCAATATTCAATAAACACCCAATCTAAGCAAAATACAATCAACTAAATTTAAGTGCGGAAAACAATAAATTGCTCGTTGATTGATTTACGTGAGAAACCCATGATTAGGAAAAACTCACGGGCAAATATGCTAGCCACACACAGTCCTCAAATCAACTACTTGAATGAAAGTTTACAACCTAAGTTGACCTTAACCATTCTTCGTCACTAACCATTCCACTCTACCTAACAGACCTTTAATAGTGATTCTAGACCTACTTGCTTGTGTACTAAGCTACTTAGTCACAAGGCTTTAATCACAATGAAGAGAACACAACCTATGTGAATATCAAATACATAAATGCTAGGTTAACACATTTAATGCTTGTCAAATCATGCATGAGCATGTCAGTCAATCCTGAATATCATGTGGCTACATGTCATATAAAACATAGCTATATAAGAAAATAAACAATCCTAGATGCAATAGCTATCGCAATACAACAATTCAATCAATCAACACAAAAATCTCAATCTTGTATATAAAGTATGATCTATATGTATACAAGTTATAAATGAGATTTCTTGCCAAGTAAAAACACTAAAATGGAGGAAAATAGTGATCAACTTACCAAGTCATGTGTGTTGAAGAAGACCCCTGCAAAGATACATCCTAAATGAATCTAGATGTTGCTAGATGATGTTTGATGTACATGGAAATGAGTTTGAATTATCAAAGATGAGTTCTTGGATGATTTTCTCTCTTAGAAAATGCTATCTCTCAAAAATATGATTTTTAATTCTTAGAAATGACCTAGAGAGAATGGAATATATATATATATGATGTCAACATAAAGCTACATCGTTTTGATAATTTTGTAAAAAATTTGCCTTGGCCACTGTACGTATAGCGATTGTACAGTAGGTTACCTAGGAAATGAAGAACAAGTTCTTCGAGAACCACTGTTCATGAGGGCGACATTTGGGCTCCTCAAGTGTTTTAGAGCCGATGTTCACCCGTTGTACGCATAGCGGCTGAACAACGAGAGACCAACGATTGAAAAATCAATCACGTGTTCCGCTGTACGTACAACGACTATACAACGGGTAAGAACAAAATGCTCACAATGCCCTAATAGGCGTTGTACGTACAACGAGCCACCAACAGTTGTACAATGCCTATTATAAAAGCATCCTAATGCTTATGATGACATAGCAATTATCAAACAAGATGTAAGCAATTATAATATGCATGAAGAGAGTTTAAGAACATAAATATGCATAACATGAAACATACAAAATACAAGAAGTATTGAAATGCATAAGTTATATATGCGTGTAACTATGTCTCTTCAATGTAAATAAGCATAAGTGATATACCTTTAAAGTGCTTATCATCATGAGATCTTGAGAGAGCCTTTGAGCTTGATCACCAATAATTAATCGCCTACACTACCCTTACATCGTAACCCCAATTGCGGTATGCCAACAAAATAAGCCAATCAAAAATGAGGAACTTACAATCTCCCCCTTTGGCTATTACATGAAAAAACCACCACTCACAATTGATCCTCACAGAAAATGAAACTAAAGGTCAACAAAGATTTTCTATATTAAAGAGAGATATCTAAAAGCTAGAACTTCAAGTCTTCAATCTCTTGTAGAGTAACCAATCCTTCAAAACAAAATGACTACACTTTCTAAGATAAGTGTATATGAGGTGATCAAGTGAAATCAAAACAAGCATTTGCATTAAAGAAGACAACCAACATCATGTAATGAATGTGCAATGCAATGATCCCCCTAAATGGGTTACTCCTCCACAAATTAGCAATCTCCCCAACATGCCAATTAGAAACTAAAACTCCCTTACCATATACTACTCCCTCTTTTTGTCATGAGATAGGCAAAGAAGTATCCCTTAACCGGGTAACTTTTAGAAAAGAGAGATAGTAGCATACAAGACATTTGCATAGTCATATACAAGAACTTTTTGCAACATAATTAATTAGGAGAGAAGCATGAAGATTTATTTTATGAAAATGTGTGAAAATGACACTTTGCATGCAAGACATGTTGCATTCAAGTCCAAAAGTAATGGTATTTGGCAAATCAAACAACAAAGGTTTCCAAAAGAATTCAAACCAATTTCACCATTTGTCATGAATTCAAGCAAGGATATAGTTTTTACTAGGAATTCAATTTAATGAGCAATTATATCCAACTTTATAAGCAAAGCAATGCATGAGCGACTTTTGCACCCTATTCGATTTTTTTAGGTAAGATACATGTATTATAGTAGCCATGTTCAACTAATAAAGAAGGAGAGACTTTGGATTTTAAATCCTTAGGATAGATACAAGATCCTTTATTCATTTAAGTCTCATACTTTGTTTTTCAGACATAATTTTGCATTTAAAGATTTGCAATCAACATTTCATGCTTTTCATTTTAAGCATGTTATTAAAGAGAATCATCATGTCATGAAGATTAATTATAGGTCATTCAATGAGTACTTCCAACGTACATCTCTTAGTCCAAAAATTCATGTTTGAACATAAATATGACATGGATTACCAAAAAAGCAATTGTGCACATTTATTGAAGAACATATGTGCAACCTAGACACTCAAGTAATTAATGAAGAAGCATAATGTTTATTAAAATTTTGCATGTGACAAGTATGCAAGTTTGCTTTCTTTGCTCGAGCTCCCCTTATGGAATCAATATCCATATCACATCAAGCCACAAAACAAATCCCAATATAGATCTACTAAGTGCCTTAAACCTAGTTGCATCTAAGGATTTAGTAAATAAGTCCACTAGTTGATCATTTGTACCTACATGCTCAAGTACAATGCATTTGTTCTCAACTAGTTTTCTAATGAAGTGGTGTCAGATGTCCATACGCCTTGTCCTAGAATGTTGCATCAGATTCTTTGAAATACTAATTGCAATTATGTTATCACAATAAAGAGTTAGAGTACCTTGATTGAATCTATAGTCCATACGCATTTGCTTCATCCAAAGGAGTTGTGTGCAACCACTTCTAGTGGCTATGTATTTGGCTTTGGCCATGGACAAGGAAATAGAATTTTGCTTCATGCAAAATCAAGACACCAAGTTGTTTCCTATGAAGAAGCAACCGCCCGATGTGCTTTTCCTATCATCGCAATTTCATACCCAATCCATATCACTAATGCCAACTAAACTAGCATTAGTGTCAAAAGAGTACCAAATCCCATAGTTGGATGTCCTATTCACATAGCGAATGATTCTCTTTACAAAAGAGAGATGTGACTCCTTAGGATCCAATTGGTACCTAGCACACATACCCACACTAAATGAGATATCAGGTATACTTACAGTCAAGTAAAGCAAGCTTCTTATCATGCCCCGATATTGGCTTTGCTCAACACTCTTTCCACTAGCATCCTTGCTTAGCTTAAATGTGGTGTCCATGGGTGTGTCACAATGTTTAGCATTCTCAAGACCAAACTTCTTTACTAGGTTCTTTGTATATTTAGCTTGGGTTATGAAAATCTCATCATTCAATTGCTTAACTTGCAAACCTAGGAAGTAGCTAAGCTAACCAACAAGACTCATCTCAAATTCATGAGACATGACATCAACAAATTCTTGGACTTTGGATTTGTTGGTGGAACCAAACACAATATCATTAACATATATTTGACCTATGAATAGCTCATCATTGATTTTCTTGATGAATAAGGTCTTGTCAACACTACCTCTTGTTTAGTTATTGTCAACAAGAAATTGAGTGAGGTGCTCACACCAAGCCCTTAATGTTTGTTTCAACCCATATAAAGCCTTCTTGAGGCAATAGACATGGTTGAGGTGGTGTAGATCCACAAACCCCTTTGGTTGTTCAACAAACACTTCCTCTTACAAGAAGCTATTGAAGAAGGCACTCTTCACATCCATTGGTGCAATTTGAACATATGCACACAAGATATGGATAAGAGAAGTCTTATAGACTTAAGATGGGCAACGGGAGCAAATGTCTCCTCAAAGTCAATACCCTTAATTTGAGAGTACCTTTGTGAAACGAGCCTATCCTTGTTACCTATAATATTGCCATCCTTATCGAATTTGTTCCTATACACCCATTTGGTGCCTATGACATTAGTGCTCTAAGGTCTAGGAACTAGAGTCCAAACCTCATTTCTTTCAAATTGGTTTATCTCTTCGTGTATGGCAAGAACCTAAAATTAATCATTCAAGGCCTCATCAACCTTTTTGGGTTCAATTTGATAGGTGTAGCAAGTATACCTAATTATTAGCTATTTGACACCTAGTCCTAACACCATCACTGTCATCTCCAATAACATCATCCTTGTTATGAAGATATCTAACTCATGGAGTGGATTCTTTAAAGTTCAAATGAGGAACTCTTTCAAGAGGTTATGTGTCCTCTTCATCAAGGTTAGACCTCACATCAGTAGGAATCTCCACAACCTTCTCCAAAGGAGAATCATCAACTTCAACAACCTCCTCCTCATAGTCAATAGTTTTGAGCCTATAATCATCTACGACAACATTAGATGATTCCATGATACTTCGAGTCTTCAAATTGAAAACTCTATAGGCTCTACTATTTAAGGCATAGCCAATAAAAACTCCCTCATCGCACTTGGCATCAAACTTGCCAAGTTGAACACGGTCATTAAGAATGTAGCATTTGCTTCTAAATGAGTGGAAGTAGTTAACATTTGGCTTTTTACTCCTCCACAACGCATAAGAGGTTTGCCTAGTATCGGGCCTTAGGAAGACTCTATTTCCTATATAGCAAGCCGTATTGACGGCTTCGGCCCAAAGGTTCCTAGGGACATTGTTGCTAAACAACATCACAAGGGCCATCTTTTGAAGGACCCTATTTTTCCTCTCAACAACTCCATTTTGTTGAGGTTCCTAAGAGCCAAAAATTTATGGGAAATTCCTAAGCTATTGTAATAGCTTTCAAAGTAAGCATTCTCAAATTCCCACCCATGATCATTCATAATCCTTTTAATGCTTTTAACATTAGAGTCTTCTTCATTTTGAATTTTGGTGCAAAGCATTTTAAACTTATCAAAAATTTCAGATTTTTCTCTAAGGAAGTATATCCACGTAAATCTAGAGAAATCATCAACACAAACAAAAATGTATCTCTTTCCACCTAAACTCTCGGTTTGCATAGGACCCATAAGATCCATATGGAGAAGCTCTAGGAGCTCCTTGGTGGTGAGATACTTGCTCTTTTTGTGCATGCTTTTGGTTTGTTTCCCTTGTTGACAAGGTCCACAAACACCATCAACTTTCTTCCCAAGCTTGGGAAGGCCACGCAACACATTGAACTTATCTAAGATCCTTAAATCTCGATAGTTCATGTGGCCAAGTCTTTGATGCCACAACTTAATTTGCTCACTCTTAGACAAATTACAAGAGATGACACTAGCTTCAAGACAATAGCAATTGTCGTTAGGTCTTTTTCCTTTCAACAAGGTTTGTCCATTAGGCTTTAGAATAGAGCAATCATTCTTGTTAAACAAGACGAAAAGTCCCTTATCACTAAGATGAGAAATGCTTATAAAATTGGTTTGTAAGCTATCAACATATAAATCATTGGAAAATGAGGGTAAACCGGGAATGGAAATGCTTCCTTTCCCTATAACTTTCTTTTTAGACCCATCACCAAAAGTGAAAAATCTCCATTCCTCCATGACAAGAGTCTCTAAAAAACTCTTATTTCCCATCATGTGCCTAGAGCACCCACTATCTAAGTACTAAGAATTTGAAGAATTTGCCTTTAAGGCAATTTGAGAAACATAGCAAAAATACTCATCTTTTCTAATCCACATAGGTGAAACATTTTCATTCCTAATGGTCATTGGTATATGGGCTCTAGTGTCCTAGGACCATGCAAATTAGTTCTAGAATTCCTAAGGACATTCATTTTAGCTCTAGCCTTTTTCTTTTCAATCATGATCTCAACTCTATGCATTTTAATATAATGAAAGCAATTTGGTCTAATATGACCATCAATACCACAAAAATGACATGTAGAGGTAAAGTAAGGAGTCATACCATGTCCTTGTGAATACATTGGAGCTTTCCCATGTCTTTGAGGTTTTCTTGGTTGTTTGAATGGTTCTATCCATTTTTGTTGTTGACCAAGACTAGGTTGCTTCCTTGGTTGAGCTTGCATAATTGGCCTCTTGCCTTGGTGAGCCTTGTGTTGAGGAAAGATAGCTTGAGGAGCCATTTTTGGTTAAGCTAGAGCTTGACCTTACAGTGCCACCTTTACTTTGGAACTTCTTGAACACTGTCCTAAATCAATTTTCTTCCTAGTGTGTTGTGGAGGTAGAGGTTCGTTGATGTTTGTGCTCTTAACAAACACAATCTTGCTTAAGGAGGATGCCTCTTTGTTATCAAGGTACCCAAGACCTTTCTTGTCACTTGTCTTTTTCCAACTTCTAACATATGGTCAAGTTTCTCGATGCTTGAAGCCATCTTAGTCATTGACTTTTTAGCTTCTTCAAGCTCCCTCTTCATTCTTTCTTCATTTCTCTTAGCTAAAGCTATCTCATCTCTTAGCTTATTTTAAGCTTCTTGAATATCACTACTTCCTTACTTAAGTGGGTCACTTTGGTTGATAGCTCAAGGTTCTCTTCTTTCAACCTTCAAATCTCCTTTTTGTTCTTCATCCTTAAGCTTTCGAACTTGGTGATGTAGTCTTCAATTTTTGTGGCATCCATATTTCCATTTATAGAGTGAGATGAAGAGCCATCATTACTTGAGTCCTCTTCCTTTTAACTTCCTTCCTCTTCATCATCAACATATTTGCTCTTGCGTGAGGAAGCAAAAGCTATGAAGTTAGCCACTTGATCTTCATCATCCGAAGATTCCTCTCTCTCTTCCGAGTTATCACTTCCACTTTAAATGGTGGTCATCACCTTTCCTTTCTTTTTATTCTTCAAATTTCCACAATTGGGAGAGATGTTTCCTATGCCACCACACTCAAAGGATTGGATCCCCTTTCTTTCATTTTTCTCTTGCCTTGGCTCAAACTTTTTGAATGGAGCCTTTTTCTTCAAGTCTTGGCTTTTGGATCCAAAACCCTTTTTCTTGAACTTGACAAACTTCTTTAACCTTCTCACCATCAAGTCCATGTCTTTATCTGAATCATCATTATCCTTCTTCTAAACCCTAGAGACTTTTAAGGCTATTCCCTTTTGCTTATTATGAGGTATGGAGGTAGGACCCTTTCTAGACTCATATGCTAGAAGTCTCCCAATAAGTTCACTCGGCTTCATATTCTTGTAATCATTATTCTCTTCTAAAGCCATCACTTTGGACTCAAATCTCTTTGGATGGGATCTCATAATCTTTTTCTTGATCCTTCTATTCGAGCAGGGATCACCAAGTTAATGACTTTGGTACACTATGTCCATCAACCTCTTCTCGAAGTCATTGAAGCACTCATTCTCCTCCATCATAATGGTCTTAAATTGAGTTTGGAGGACTTGGAGTTTGGAGTCCTTAACCATTTTGGTTCCTTCATATGTCGTCTCTAAGATGTCCTATGCCTCCTTTGCAATCCTAGTGGATTGAATCAATTTTTATCGATTGTCGCCCATAGCACATAGGATGGTATGCATCGCCTTGTTGTTCCACTTAGAGGCCTCGAACTCTTGAGTACTCCATTGTCCCTTTGTCTTGGGAACATCCTTTGCTCTTCTCATAGGGATCATAGTTGGTAAAGTGTAACCATCTTCTATTTCCATCCATGCACGGTCATGTATTTGGTAAATATACGACTCCATCTTGCCTTTCCAAGAGGCATAATTTATCCCAGAGAGCAAGGGAGGTCTTGTGCTTAAAGCACCCTAGTTTCAACGACCGTTCCAACTCATAGTGTTTAGATGTATGAATGAGACGAATGCAAAAGCAAGGATCTCCTAAATATGTCTAGGAACTCACTTTAATACTAATTGAAACTATTAAGATGTGTCTAAATATACCTAAAGGGGGATGAATAGGTTTTAATCAAGTTACTTACCGATTTTTCTTGATTAGTCAATATTTAGTAAACACCTAATCTAAGCAAAATACAATCAGCTAAATTTAAGTGCGAAAAATAATAAATTGCACGTTGATTGATTTATGTGAGAAACCCAGAATTGGGAAAAACTCACGGGCTAATATGCTAGCCACACACAGTCCTCATATCCACTACTTGAATGAAAGTTTACAACCTAGGTTAACCTCAACCATTCTTGGTCACTAACCCTTCAACACTACCCAGTGGGCCTTTAATAGTGATTCTAGACCTACTTGCTTATGCACTAAGCTACTCAATCACAAGACTTTAATCACAATGAAGAGAACACAACCTATGTGAATATCAAATGCATAAATGCTAGGTTAACACATTTAATGCTTCTCAAATCATGCATGTGCATGTCAATTAATCATAAATATCATGTGGCTACATGTCATATAAAACTTAGTTATATAAGAATAAAAACAATCCTAGATGCAATAGCTATCACAATACAACAACTCAATAAATCAACACAAAAATCTCAATTTTGTATACAAAGTATGATCTATATGTATACAAGTTATAAATGAGATTTCTTGCCAAGTAAGAACACTAAAATGGATGAAAATAGTGATCAACTTACCAAGTCATGTGTGTTGAAGAAGACCCATGCAAATCATCATGGTTTGTCTTAGCATGTATTCCATATCAAAATGATGTTTTTCTTGTATTGTATAGTGGTCTTAGAATTGATGATTCAAAGCTTCAAAGAAAGACTTGGCCATAACTCATGCAAGACGGAGTCTTCAAAGAGAAAAATGCTTAGTTGCATAATAAAGGTAATTTAGACCTCATTCCTCTTACAAGGCTAAGGCACACACACACATGAAAATCATATGTGTCCCTGCATAGTTGTACACCATTTTTATAACACTTTCACACATTTGGTAATGTATGCACATACATTAGATTTAATTTGATAAACATTGTAAATTGCATGTTCTAGGACTATGTCTAGGAAATGGCATACGTGTGTAACTTTGTGTTTATTTGTTTCCATTTTATTGTTTTTGGACATGAAAAGGATCTCTTATGATACCTTTTTGAGTCCCAGTCATTTCGGCTACTCATTCAATAGGTATCGAGTCCAAACGATGTAGCTACGCTACTTTGTGTTAGCATTCGTTGAGTTGTCTTTATCGTCATTTTCTGAGATAAATTCTCAACCTTTTTTCAAAGTTTTATAGTCTTCATTGTGTATGAGAGAGTCACAATTTGTAATCCGAAGACAGATTCAAAATCGAAGTTTGGAGACTTGAATACGGCTAAAAACGCGAGAAGAGCTCGAAAGGATGTTGCTCGGCCAAAGGCCAAGCAAGGAGGCCACGTGTGGACTAGGTGTGCCACACGGCTAGAGACCTCCTCTGCCCATGTGTGCCACACACAACCTGCACGTGGAGGTGACATGTCACCTTCTAGTTGTCCCGTATTTTCCCTCTCTTGAATTCTTTTAAAAGTTCTCCATTCCCTCCTATTTCATTCAAGAAGAAAAATTAGAATTTTCTCTTAATTGTTTCTCACATTCCAAACACCATAACTTTCTCATATGAAGTCAGAATTGAGTGACTCAAGTTGAAGATTGTTTATAATCAAGTCCTCTACCTTTTCCAAGTTGTCTTGCAGCTGTTTGATTGATTTTCTCAGTGGTTCTATACAGAAAACCGAACTAGCTCGTGATTGTGAGGTAGTTGTCATATCTTTGAGATTACTTCTTTTATAACCTTCAATTTGCTTGGGGTTTCTTCTTCTATATGTACATATATGTATGGTGAATGCTATTGAGAAAGATAGCATCATAATCAAACCTAATCAAAAGTCTAATTAGAGACATATGTGAACTAGTTTCTTTGATTCTGTGATTTTCACATGTTTGAGAGTTGTATTGTGATTAGTTTGATATCTAAGGTTGTTTTAGACTTGATTGAATCATTTTGATGATAAATGGCCTTGAATTTAATTTTGATCCTATGACTGATGTAATCTAGGATTATTTTATGTATATATGTTTTTAGAGAAATCTAGGATTTAATTGAGTAATCATTTTATCCTTACTCTAAATCTTTGGCTAGAATATTCTATGAATGCATTTTATGATTCTAGCATTTTTATATATGTTTGTAACATCTTGAATATGTGCTTCATGAATTTGATTTATTCAAGTGTTATTTGTGTGAATGAAAACTAGGAGCTAATTGTGTTAGGTGTTTTTCACATGATCTAGGTTTAATTCATATTTTGCATCTAGACTTTGTTACTTGTGTTTTCACATGTTTAGGTCTAGTTGTTCCATGGAATTTATTGATCACATGTTCTATGTTGTATTGCTTGTTTGCATCATTTGCTTTCACACACATGGATGTCCTTGTAAAAGGCATGAATTCTTGACTAGGACAATGCATCTATATAGTCAATCAAGGAAGACTTGGTTAGGACAATGCGTCTAGATAACCAAGCAAGGAGACTTAACTAGAGTCATGAAGACTTGGATAGTTAAACAAGAAGTTATGGCTAGGATCGAGAAGATCCGAATAGCTATGCAAGGGAGGCTCTCTAGAGGCATGAGTGCCTTGGATAGAGAGTTGGCTACATTATTGATAGGCCTAGGTGTATGGATAAATATAGACTCCAATAGAGTAGGGTACATGGGATGTGTATGCACTCTTGAGGAATTTCTAATCTTCCATCGACGTTGGTTTGGTATGTTGTCCAATATATGGTGGCTCTGCATCATTGAGGGATTTCATACTTTCCAATAGGGTTGGGTAGACATAAACTCCACTAGGTAGGTGATCTAGGAATTGTAACTTTATGGAATTTCTAATTTACCATCCAATATATATATAGTACCCAATGGTTGTAGTTCAACCCGTGGATGTTTCCTCCTTGGAGGTTTTACCACGTTAAAAAATCTCATCTGTTAATTCTTCCTATCTCTCTTTATTAATTGTATATATATATATATATATATGTTTGATCTTAATCTTGCAGTACATTCATCACTTGTGAAGTTTTGGAATCAAGATTTGTTTAGTGTGATTTGTAAGGTAATTCATATTCGATCATTTTTATATTCTTTATTCATTTGTATATTATTACTTTGATGTATAGCTATTTTTGTTAACACTTGTAATTCCTTGAACAACATCATAATACAAGTATTCTTTGTTGTTGAGTTTTTTGCGTTTACCTCATGCAACTCCTTATATATGTAGACATTGCCTAAATGATCACATGATTATATTGTCTATGTATGGATGTTTTAGATTACGCGTTGTACGTAAAGCTACCTTAAGGGACAAACAAATGTTTGTTTCAAGGAATTGAAAAAGGTGTAAAAACCTATTTACCCCCCTATCTAGGTATGCTTTAAGCAATTTAACTACTTTTGTATTATTTCAATTGGTATTAGAGCGAGTCGTCAGACGTCACTCGATGAGATCTGGATTATACTTACTAGTGAATTGTAGGTTTTTGAAGTATGGTCTTGCAAGAAGATGTGATGACCAAAAGGGCTTCAAACTCTAGGCCTCTTCTTCTCAAGGGTGACAACTATGGGTTTTGGAAATTGAGGATGAAGACTTACATTCGTTCTATTGATGAGAGAGCTTAGATGACCGTGGAAGAAGGTTACCTCTCTCCTAATAAAAGTAAAAATGGAGTGACCATTTCCAAGCCTAGAAATGAATGGTTGACCAATGAGTTTGAGTTAGTAAAGTGGCATCATCGAGCGGTGAATGCTATTTTCAGAGGTGTGGATAGTAGGTAATTTTCCTAAATCCAAAATCTAGAGACCATAAATGAGGCATGGGAATCTCTCCAAGTCACCAATGAGGGGACTAAGGCAGTGAAGAAGTCTTGTCTTCAATTGCTCACAACTAAATTTGAGTCTTTGCAAATATGTGTGGAAGATAAGTTTGTTGACTTCCAAGACAAGCTTCTAAACATTGCCAACCAATTCCAAGCTCTTGGTACTCCTATCTTTGGTGAGAGGCTAAATTGGAAGATTCTAAGATCTCTACCAAAGAGGTTTAAAGCAAAGGTAACGGCCATTGAAGAGAGCAAGGACGTTGATGTCATGGGCTTAGATGAGTTACAAGGATCTCTTCAAACCTTTGAGGCGTGCTTGAAGCCTAGGGCTAAGAACAAGGGTTGAGCTCTCAAAGTCATTAAAGAAGCTAGTAATAGTGAGGATGACGAGGAGATAGCTTTATTGGTTAGGAAGTTTAGGAAGTTCTTAAGGAAAGGTGCCAAGCCAAGTGGCAAGTACTCAAGAGAAAAAGAAGTCAAGAAATCCTTTACTCTACCTCATGAGAGGAGTGGTCATGCTAAGAGCAATAGAAAGGCTCAATGCTTTAAGTGCAAGAAGTTAAGATACTATGCTTCGGATTGTCCTATTGGTGATACTAAGAATGACAAGAAGGGAAAAGCTATGGCGACTACATGGAGTGAAGATGATGACTCTAGTGATGAGGAGAGCTCTAATGATAAGTCTACTAGTGAAGAAGAGTTGGTGAGCAACTTTGTTGCATTCACGACCTCTCACTCTATTCTAGAGGATGTATGTCAAGATTTATTAGACAAGGAGGTTGATCCAAATCATCAAGAGTGCTTAAGTGATAATCCAACCTATGTTGATCTCTTAGCTAAGGTGAAATGCCTTGAAGAAGATTTGAAGGTAGCCTTAAGAGAGGTGACGAGGATGATTTGATCAAGCTATAAATGGATGAGTTTGTTTCAACAACTCAAAGGCTCTTGGGTGAAAAAAATGCTCTTGCCAAGAAGCTTAGAGAAGTTGAAGGGGTTGTTCTTGAAAGGGATAGGATCATCTCTAGTTTGTCATTAGGAGGCTCAAGCGACTTGGTAGTTGAGGATAAGCTCATAGAAGCATCATTTTTTACAAGCGAGGACAATGTCATTGTTGACAAGAAAGCTCTTAAGAAGAGACGTTTTAAGACCAAGAACAAATTGAAGAACAAGGTACCTCTTGAAACTCCCATTTGTGCTTCTCTAACTCCGGAAGGTAAAATTTCTTCTTTTGTTCCTATATGTCATTTTTACAATACCGTAGGTCAAATCAAGTCCAAGTGCTATAAATTCATTGAATATTAAGAAATAGAAAATGCACCTAGAAATACAGAGATTGTGCCTCATTTTAAACATGCTAAAGCTTTTGAATATGGAAAGCATGAAAATGTTAAAAAACATATTAATAATGTCCGGTTTGAGAAGAAAGCAAACCTTGCTAATATTGACAAAGCTTGTGTTGCTAGCAATGTTGAAGCTAAGAGTATCAATGATATTCTTGTTGAGCAAGTCATAGAAAGTCTTCATTCTATATACAACATTGTTGTCAATAGGAATCTTGATAGTGTTTGTGTAGGTTTACCTAAGACAAAGTTTGTCAAGGGTAAGTGCTCTTACCATTAGTGTAAGTTGCATATGTGAGTTAGCTTTAAGATTAGTGTTATATTGTTAAGACACTTAGCTTGTTTGCTTTGTGTCTCTATAACATGACATGAATTTAGCTATCTCACATTTGTGTTATAATGGTCGAAATTCGTTGATTAACTTTTGAGAAGTCTTTTTTATGTAATTTATATGATGACAATCATGTTATGACTTTTGGAGAAAGTCAATTTTTTTTTGTTTGAGTTGAAATGCATAGTCTTTAGTCTCTTGGAATTGACACACCTATAACTTGTTGTCATAAGAACAAACAAGCTAAAAGGACTCATAAAATGGGTGAAGGCCTTGCATTTGATGAAAATAGCTTACGAAGGTATATTTATATCATATTGCTTGCTTCCTTATTTTTCATCTCTCAACTCATTGTTTATATTACTTCATGAAGCATGTCATATTAGAGAACTAATATAGTGTTTATATAGTCCTTCTTGACATTTGCTTATTTAAGATCTTTTGGTGATAATTGTTCACATTGATCTTAGTCATGATGTGTGTTATTGTTTGTATGATTGTTGAGTAGTATGTTTAGAAAAATACGAGCTTCATATTTTTTGAAAGCTACTCTCTTGAGAAGTAGAAATCTTAAGTAAGTGTTTTTACTTGCTTTTTGATCATGTGCTTTTAAGCTGAAAAACTTGGTTTCAAAAATGCACTTTGCTTCTCTTGTATGCTTGGTTGAGTAAGTTGAGTTTGATATATGTAAGTTGTGGATACACCTTGAAGTCCTAGGTAGGACTAGTACATTTAAAGATAACCTATGGTTGGTATCCATTTGCTTCGGCAACATAGAACTCAACGAGTGAAGCCGCCCAATGAGGAAAGGGCTATGCCATTGTGATGAGTGAAAGCCGCCATGAAGCGTATATGTTTATGTTAGAAAAAATCAAAGAAGTGTTGAAAAGAATCAATTAAAAAAAATCATTGATTCAAGCCTAAAACAAAACAAAAGGCTTTATGGAGTATAGTTGAATAATCAAATTAGCTCGGGTTGTGAAATAGAAATGAAATAACGAGTCACATTCACACACAACAATCACATGTTGAAATCTATTCTCTTTAAAAGCAAAATTCCGGATGATAATCAATTTGACCTTTTTATGGAATGGCTTAAGATGAATAGTTGTTGAAATTGTTTGCATGTTTGATTATAAAATTACTTCTTTTCATATACTTGAAGCAAAATATTCACACACTCACTTTTGTTTATTTGGTATTTTGATACCTTAGCAATTTTTGAAGACATATGAGAGTGATTGAAAATCTTGTCATAACTCTCTTTGATATGTAGAGCTTATTTGAAAAATATATTGAAATTGCTTGGTGATGTGAATGTGTGGCTATTTTTTTTTTTTTTTGAACAATTGTCCATCTAGATCTTAGATGGGGCATTTATCAAGGGGGAGCATAATATGCTAAAGTTGTGTTTTCTTTTATGATATGTTCACATGTGCTTCAAGACAGTTGTTTGTTGGCATTATTCTTGTTTTTGATAAATTTTTAAGATGGAATGCTAATTCTTGATATGCATATTGATTTATTCAAAAAAAATTATGATGATGTTTTGTTTTTGATATATGTTTATTGGTCACTAACATGCTTGATGTTTCAACTCATATTTGTTTTTAGTGTTTGTGTAATACAAGGTCATGGGAAAAGCAAAGAAAGTTGGAACTAGCAATCCTACAAAGCCTGTTGACAAGTCAAAACCTTCCTTCTCTTCTAAGAAGTCCAAAGCTGACAAGTTAAAGCAATTGGGAATTTTTGGGGACAAAAAGCTTATTCAAGAGAAAGGTATTGATTTAGTTCTTGTGGTGATTCTTATGTCCATAAGGTTATCATTGATAGGAATTGGAGTGCTTGGATCAAAATGCTAGGATTGGTTAATGAAACCATGGTTAGAGAATTCTATTGTATATTTGAGAATAGTACTACCTTTGAAAATGCTCTTATGGATATGAGGTGTTGTCTTTAGAGTTAACTCTTGGAAATTGAATGAGTTTCTAGGATTATTAAATGATATTGAATCGGATTTCCTTGATGTTGGTGTCTTGGAGAACCTTGATTTGATGGGAAAAACTCTTTGTGAAAATGTTGATTTTGAGTGGGGAAAGCGTGCTTTTATTAGGCAAAGTGAATTGACTAAGATAAGTGCTTTTTGGCATTTATTTGTTTGTACCAATCTTGTTATATCTACTAATGCTACCGAACTTAATAGAGAGAAGATCAAGATTGTGTATGCCTTAGTGACTAACAAACCCATAAATCTTGGTGAAATGCTTATAGAACATATTGAGATTGCGGCTTGTTCAACTCATTTGGAAAAGAAGTTGGCATTTCCGGGGTTTATCTCTCATTTATGTTTAGATAAAGGGTTGAAGAAACAAGATGATGATGTGCTACTACTTGCCTTAGAGAAGTTTAGTGATAGATGCGTTGCTACCATGGCATATAAGGAAAAGGGAAAGTCTAGTGATACATTTAGGCTCTTTGGTGAATCTTATGATTCAAGCCAGGTATCTAGCACATATATTCTTCCAAGTTGGGCTATACAATTGAAGAATGAGGTTGAAGAGTCACGTAGGATGATTGAGGCGTCACAAAGGTAGATTGAAGAGCTTAATGCTTAGGTAGTGCTACAAGATGTGAAGATCAAATAGTTGGAAAGCAAAGCATCTACTTCAAAGCATTATGTGAGATCAACCAATCGCACAACTTTCCTTAGTGGCAAAAGTTGCTATAAATGGCCTTGAGGTATATTTTCTTACTCTTTGCTTTTGGCTTCATATCATGTCAAAAATAGGGAGAAATATGGAGAGATGTAGGTAGATATATGATAGTTTCTAGCTTGCTTAGTCTCATTTTTAGTTTCTTTGTTTTTTAGTGTATTTTGGTATCAAGTTTGAACTTTATGGCATGTAATATTTTTTGGTGATCTTGGCTAGAATATTTTGTTGGATAGCATGTATTAAGGGGGAGCATACATGATCCATTTGAACTTAAATGTTTTATATTTCTTGCCTAAGAATGAATATTGCCATATGTGTTGTCTCTTGGATATTCTTGTGCTTTCAAGTTATTTTTAGGTGATATCAAGAAAAGACCAAGATAAAGTTCAAGACTTGTTGGAAATTTTGTCTAGAAAGGTGTAACTCATTGTACTCATTATGACAAAATTTTCCTTGTAATTGTTTTAGTATATGTATAGGGGTTTTGACATGGAATTTGCCAAAGGGGGAGATTGTTAGGTTTTTGGTTTGTCTTAGCATGTATTCCATATCAAAATGATGTTTTTCTTGTATTGTATAGTGGTCTTAGAATTGATGATTCAAAGCTTCAAAAAAAGACTTGGTCATAACTCATACAAGACGGAGTCTTCAAAGAGAAAGGTCCTTAGTTGCACAATAAAGGTAATTTAGATTTCATTCCTCTTACAAGGCTAAGGCACACACACACATGGCATTCATATGTGTCCCTGCATAGTTGTACACCATTTTTATAACACTTTCACACACTTGGTAATGTATGCACATGCATTAGATTTAATTTGATAAACATTATAAATTGCATGTTCTAGGACTATGTCTAGGAAATTGTATACGTGTGTGACTTTGTGTTTATTTGTTTTTGGACTTGAACATGATCTCTTATGATTCCTTATTGAGTCTTGGTCATTTCGGTTACTCATTCATTAGGTTTTGAGTCCAAACGATTACGCTACGCTACTTTGTATTCGCATTCGTTGAGTTGTCTTTGTTTTCATTTTCTGAAATGAATTCTCAACCTTTGTCAACATTTTATAGTCTTTGTTTTGTGTGAGGGAGTCATGACTTGTAATTCGAAGACAGATTTGAAATCGGAAGTCGGAGGCGCGAATACGGCCAAAGAATGTGATAGGAGCACGAGAGGACGTGCTCGACCAAAGGCCAAGCAAGGAGGCCACGTGTGCCACAAGGCCAGAGACCTCCTCTGCCCATGTGTGCCACACGTGCCCCACACGTGGAGGTGACGTGTCACTTCTGTTTGGCTCATAATTTCCTCTCTTGAATTCTTTTAAAAGTTCTCCATTCTCTTCCATTTCATTCAAGAAGAAAAATTAGAATTTCTTATGTGTAGAATTTTCTCTCAACTTTTTCTCACCTTCCAAACACAATAAATTTCTCATACGAAGTTGGAATTGAGTGATTCAAGTTGGAGATTGTTCGTAATCAAGTCCTCTACCTTTTCCAAGTGGTCTTGTAGCTGTTTGATCGATTTTCTCAGTGGTTCTACATAGAAAACCGAACTAGCTCGTGATTGTGAGGTAGTTGTCATATCTTTGAGATTTCTTCTTTTATAACCTTCAATTTGCTTGAGGTTTCTTCTTCTATATGTATGTTTATGTATGGTGAATGCTATTGAGAAAGAAAGCTTCATAATCAAACCTAATCAAAAGTCTAATTAGAAACATATATGAACTAGTTTCTTTGATTCTATGATTATCACATGTTTAAGAGTTGTATTGTGATTAGTTTGATATCTAAGGTTGTTTGAGATTTGATTGA
This sequence comes from Acer negundo, assembly GCA_035582765.1. Lineage (NCBI taxonomy): Eukaryota > Viridiplantae > Streptophyta > Magnoliopsida > Sapindales > Sapindaceae > Acer > Acer negundo. The sequence continues at coordinate 6,597,633 of CM069232.1, read as the reverse complement.
ATCATTTTGATGATAAATAGCCTTGAATTTTGTTTTGATCCTACGATTGATGTAATCTAGGATTATTCTATTTATATGTGTTTTTAAAGAAATATAGGATTTAATTGAGTAATCATTTTATCCTTGCTCTAAATCTTTAGTTAGAATATTCTTTGAATACATTTTATGATTCTAGCATTTTTATGTATGTTTGTAACATCTTGAATATGTGCTTCATGAATATGATTTATTCAAGTGTTATTTTTGTGAATGAAAACTAGGAGCTAATTGTGTTAGGTGTTTTTCACATGCTCTAGGTTTAATTCATATTTTTCATTTTGCATCTAGACTTTGTTACTTGTGTTTTCACATGTTTAGGTCTAGTTATTCCATGGAATGTATTGATCACATGTTCTATATTGTATTGCTTGTTTGCATCATTTGCATTCACATGATCACACTAGGAAGACCTTGTAAAAAGCATGAAGTCTTGACTAGTACAATGCGTCCGGATAGTCAAGCAGGGAAGACTTGGTTAGGACAATGCACCCGGATAACCGAGCAAGGAGACTTAACCAGATTCATGAGGACTTGGATAGTTAAGCAAGAAGTCATGACTAGGATCAGGAAGGTCCGGATAAGGGAGGCTCTCTAGAGGCATGAGTGCCTTGGATAGAGAGTTGGTTACATTATTGGTAGGACTAGGTGTATGGATAGACATAGATTCCAACAGAGCGGGGTACATGAGATGTGTATGCACTCTTGAGGAATTTTTGATCTTCCATCGATGTTGGTTTGGTATGTTGTCCAATATATAGTGGTTTCGCATCATTCAGGGATTTCATACTTTCCAATAGGGTTGGGTAGACATAGACTCCACTAGGTACTTGATCATCATTAGGATTGGTCACCTTGTGGAATTTCTAATTTACCATCCAATATGTATAGTACCTAATGGTTGTAGTTCAACCTGTGGATGTTTCCTCCTTGGTGGTTTTATCACGTTAAAAAATCTCATGTGTTAATTCTTCCTATCTCTCTTTATTACTTGTATACATATATTTGCTCTTAATCTTGTAGTACATTCATCACTTGTAAAGTTTTGGAATCAAGATTTGTTAAGAATGATTTGTAAGGCAATTCATATTCGATCATTCTTATATTCTTATATTATTTATTCTTTTATATATTGTTACTTTGATGTATAAATATATTTGTTAACACTTGCAATTCCTTGAACAATATCATAATACAAGTATTCTTTGTTGTTGAGATTTTTGTGTTTTATACCTCATGCAACTCCTTATATATGTAGACATTTCCTAAATGATCATATGATTATATTGTCTATGTATGGATGTTTTGGATTACGTGTTGTATGTAAAGCTACCTTGAGGGACAAACGAATGTTTGTTTCAAGGGATTGAAAAAGGTGTAAAAACCTATTCACCCCCTCCCCCCCCCTCTAGGTATGCTTTAAGCAATTTAACTACGTTTGTATTATTTTATCATGAGTTGTGTGTGTGTGTGTGCAACTACGTCTCTTCAATGTAAATAAGCATTAGTGATATACCTTTGAAGTGCTTATCATCTTGAGGTCTTGAGAGGGCTTTTGAGCTTGATCACCAACAATTAAGCGCCTAGACTACCCTTACATCATAACCCCAATTGTGGCATGTCAACAAAATAAGTCAATCAAAAATGAAGAACTTACAATTTTTTTTTTTTTTAAGAGAGGATGACTTTCTTTCTATCTTGGGTTTTCTCTCACTTTTATAGCCTTGTCCATGGTTTCTTTAAAAGTATGTCTGTGGAATTTCCTTGCTCCTCTATTAAATATCCCCTATACTTTACTGTAGCCATCATCAAATTCGAAAACCTTTGTAGCTCTGCTCAAAATCGATAAAGCAAAAGTTCAACCAAATCTTCTCTCAGTGTTCGCATCAGCCAAAAATATGTCTAAGAAAGACTGAAATACTGTCAAATATTCTTTTCGGGCATTTGCTTTTAAGAAGAGGTTTCATACCTTTGAAGCTTTAAAATATGTATTGCAATCGATTTGGCAACTCCAAAATCCTTGGAAGCTTACTCCATTTCAAAAAAGATATTTTGATATTCATTTTTCTAGTGAAGAAGATTTAAATAGGGTTTGGAGTGGAGGTTCTTGCTCAATTTCAAATGGTATTTTTCGTATTTTTTAATGGCAACCAGATTTTAATCCCTATTATCAACAATTATCACATGCTCAAGTTTGGGTGAGGTTCTACGGTCTATGCTCGAAATACTGGCATCCAACTGCAATCATGGAGATTACGCAAGGAGTTAGCATCCCTCTACAACTAGATCAAGCCACAAGGGATCAAGCATATGAGTTTTAAGCCTAAGTTCTTGTGGATATTGATTTAACTTCGAATCAGCCATCATTTTTTAATGTGGAGAGAGATGACCATAGAGGTTTCTCTGTGGATGTTATATATGAAAATCTTCTAGAAAGATGTATGAAGTGTAAAGCTTTTGGTCCTGACTCTACTAGATACTACCAAAAGAACAAGGAGATTAATTCTGATAAAGGTCGATCACGATCAAGAAATCCAAGGAAAACCTATTGTCCTATCACGAAAACCAACACCACTGGTATGGCTAGTGGTATAGAATACAAAATTCAAGATCAAAGATGAGATGTCACAAACAGTGATTTTTCAAGCCACCAAAATGGGAAAGTTGCCGTGGACGAACAATCTTTCAAAATAATCCCACAAAATCAAGAAAGGATAGAGGAAGTGGAAATTGTGCAGATTCAAAATGTTGAAAATCCCGTAATTAATGTGGAGGACAAAAATGGTAACATCCAATTATCTCCACATTTATTTGAATTAAATGTGATTGATACTCAGGAAGTGAATTGGGGAAATAACTAATTTTGAAGTTGATAAATTTGGGTTTCAAGAAGTTGACCCAACCTGTTAAGGGTAGTTTTCGGCGATGACCAACACATTTTATGCACTTGCAGAAGATTAGGATCTAATTGAGAGTCAAACAGCTGAACAATCTCATAATCAAGATGCAGGAATTAATGTTAATATCTCCAATGATTTGAATACCAAGTATTTAAATTTTGAAGATAATAACGAGAATCCTCATGGTTCTGTAGAGAATATCTGCATTAATAACATAGTGATTCTTGACAATCCAAGGATTAGAAGTGATCAGCAAGTTTTGGATGGGATTTCAAGAGATAAAAGAGGAAAGATTAATTTGGAGAATATATTAGAAGACCAAGATATTCATGCTTCAAATTCTAATCGTGGTCCATAAGATCTCGTGTTTCACAATAATTGGATTCCCGTGGTGACCAAATCAAGAAGAAAAGTGACGCCAACTTTAAAGATTTATTTAGTTTCAAGTCTCAAATGAGTAACGGAAGTTCTAAGAGCCTCCATGTAGTTGAGACTAAGATTCGTATAGATTATGCAACTTCAGCAGCTCAAGTAGAATTAAGCCTTAATTGCTAATTGGGATGCACATTTTAAGACATAAATGAATGATTCCGCTAGTCTAATTAATTAGGTTCATTTTTTTTTTTTTTTTTTTTTTTTGTATTCTATTAAGGTCTGCGTTCGTTTTGCTTTTCCTTTTTATTTTATTATTATTTATTATTATTATTAATAAAAAAGCTCTATAGAGCTTATTATCTGAAAAAAAAAAAAAAGATTAAGTTCTATAATTAGCTTAAAAAAAATTCGAATGGAAATATTTAGTAGTTATCAAGTGAGGTATACATTATTTTAATTTCAGTAAAGATCTTGATGAAATCACATCTATTTTTAAGAATTTTGATCTAAATTTTTTGTGGACAATAAGTTTAATGAAATCTACCTATGAACAAAATTTTAGAAATTTTCAAGTACCGGAACTATTTATCCTGATTTTTTAAAATATAAAGGCATTGGAAAATGAGAAAAAAAAAAGTTCTAATACTTGAAAATTTTCTCAAATTTTATTTATAGGTAGATTTTAATGAACATATTATGCACAAAAAAATTCAAATCGAAATTCATAAAAATGAATGTGTTTTCATCAAGGTTTTTACTGAAATTAAAATAAGGTATACCTTACTTGATAACTAATATATATATGTTCAAGTCATGCAATTTCTTACATGATATATATATATATATATATATATATATAAAAGAGATAGATTTGAAAAAATCTTTGAGGTTTGACCTAATTTGAAAGACAACATTGTGTTTCAAAATTAGGTGTAAGAAAAAAATTATATATACATTGTCATTACTCACTAGTCACAATTCCACATTTAGACCTCTAGCAGTAGCCAAGATTACCTCTAATCGGTCTCTAGCATAAGCCAAAACAATTTCTTGCTAGAGAGTTTTATTTATTTTTATTATTATTATTTCTTAATTTATGAATTATAATTGTTTATATGAAGTTTAAAAACAATCGTCAAATCTCAGCCATCCACGACTCCGCAAGACTTCAATCTTGAATCTTGATCCCCTTTAACAAAAGAAGCTCTAAATCCTGGGGAGAACAGTCTAGGTGCTCATGTATGTATGCGTGAATAACAAATAGTAGTAGTAAGTATGTTCAAGAAAAACTATGAAGACTAGAAAATTACAATGAATGACAATAAAAAAGATATCTAGTCTTTCAACTCTGTCAAACACTCAATAGATAATAATTCTTTAATGAAAATAAAAATAGAATCTCCTAATATTTTCACATTAAGCACAAAAGAATCAAACAAAAGAGATTCAAGGGATGATAAAAATTAAGAGAAAAAAAGTATGTGTAGGCCAAAAATCTAAGAGTTTATTTCCAAAAAGGAAATCATTTTAAATGAGATTTCTTAAAAGTTTAGGAATGGAAATTTTATTGAGTTAAGTGGTCGTTTATTTTTTCCACTTAAAACTTAATGGGTCTGAATCATAATTATTAAGTTGTTTTGTTTGTTTTTTTAAGTGGTCAAACAACTTAAAAATACCAAAAAAAAAAAAACTTAAAATAAAAAGTAAAAAATCTTGACTTTTCGCTTAATTGTAAATCACTTAATTGCATTAAATGCAATCCAAAATCTTTTCTTCCGGTACTATTCTCTATATATAACAAATTTCATCATAATTATATATTGTATAGAAATCTTTATTTTAATAAATTGCTTATTTTAAATAGCTTTAAAAATAAAAAAGAACCTTAATCACTTCTCATATTGGTGTTTAATATCAATACTTTATTATGAAAATATGGTGATGTATTTATATATTATTATTTTTTTTAGTGTTTTATGTGAGTTTTTCCGCTGCCCCTTTTTATTTTGGAAAGAAAAAAAAATACCTTTTCTTTTCTTAGTAAATATAAAATTTATTTGTAATCGAAGAAGAAGATCATGATTATATGTGTTCATACATAATTATTATTTTTTGATTGTTTTTATTATATATTATATGTATAATTGTTTAACATGGGTATAAATGTAAAATTACTTCTTTTCAGACAATTTTATTTTTAAAAAGCAAACATGTTAACAGTACATTCAGATGTGAGAAAAAAAAAAAAAAAACAAACATGTCATTCAGATTCAAATTTCAATCACTATTCAGTCTTCAGTAAAATTCAGGACTATTCAGTCTTTAGACAAAAAAACAAACAACCTAATATTACATGCAAGTCAAATAAATAAAAGATAAAGTTAGTTTTTAGATTTTTAGGAATAGTTTTTGATTATTGTTAGATTTAATAAGATTATATTACAGTTACCCAATCAAATCAGATGTCTTTAGTTATTTCATGTAGTTACCCAATCGAATTAGATGCCTTTATTTATTTCATGTGTATCAGTTAGATTATTATATAAATTAGGACTTGCTATAATGAAATAATATGATTAGAGTTTATTCACGAAATTAAATACCACGGATTTATCTAACTTGTTAAAAAGTTTCAATCCAATATCATCAGACTTTTACTTCCTTAAATTGTCTACTTTTACTTCCCCGAATTGTCTAATAAAATCTTGAACCAATACACCCCCCAAGTGTTAGTTTACTTTGACATTTTTTAGATTTTGGTTTCTCTCGAAATAAACTAATACCATTTCTTCTTTGATCCAACTGTGCATGTAACGGTTGGTATCAGAGCCAATTATGGATCAAAGGCTAAAACGTTTGGAGGTTAATTTGTTAACACTCTATAAGGAGATGAACGAAATGTTCTTGGCCTTGAATGCTCGCTTTGAGTAACTCCTTGAGTCACACACTCAGGTTCAAAAATAAGGAGATCTACAAGTTGATGGTTCTACAATCAAACACTATGTTCAAGTTTGTAAAGCATCAACGACCGATGTTCAACCGTCCAAACCATCAACGATGGATGTACAAGCCTACAAGTTAACATCATTTTCAACTCCAAGTGGTTCAATTCAAGCAGACACAGAGAATCGTTCCAAAAAAAACCAACGATGTACAATAACTCTTTATCAATTACAAGATTGAGTCTAGATGAATTGAAGAAGAGGAAGGAGAAAGGTTTGTGCTTCAACTGCAATACGAAATTTGGACCTAATCACAAATGCAAGAACCTTGAAAGAATCTGGTTAGAGTAAGAAGATGAAGTAAACGAGAACACAATCTTTGAGAAATTGGTTAAAGGAGTGGGATGATCAGATTTTCTACATTAATCAGCATCCATGAGGATAATGATGTTGTAAGGGGGAAGGAATGTTACATGCAAGTCAAATAAATAAAACATAAAGTTAGTTTTTAGATTTTTAGAAATATATATTGATAATTGTTAGATTAAATAATATTATATTGCAGTTGCCCAATCTAATCATATGTCTTTAGTTATATCATGTATATTAGTTAGATTATTATCTTTTCAGTTTACTGAATAAATTGGGACTCACTATAATAAAATAATATGATTATAATTTATTCATAAAACTAAGTGTTTTGAAGATTTTGGTTTCGTATGAATACCATTTCTTTTTTATCCAATTGTGCACATAACAGTTAGATTCCACAAAGTTTTTTGTTTTGTTTTTTAGAGTTTCTTCTACTTAAAGGAATTTTATTTCCCAGTTTGAAAAATTAGAAAATCAATTTTAAACATTAAAATCAACTTTAGAAAGTTTGAGAAAAGTCAAAAACGGAAAAACAATCGAATCCTGAACACATGCGGCAAGATCGAGCGCTCTACCGATGAGGATCGCTTCTCGTGGGCCACACTGCTGGCAGCAGTCGGACCTTTATCCCGTCTGCATCCAATAGTCACCACCACTGGCAGCGGTTAAGCCTCGGCTTGAAGTTCTATGAGAAAAGTTATAGTCATTTAAGGATTGAATTAGGCAAATATTTCGAACAACATAGTATTATTTTAATATTCACATTATTTATCAAAATATGTGATTTACATGATAATTACAAATAAATTATTAAGTAAAATTAAGATCTAAAATATTTTATTTTATATTTTAGAAAAGTTTGGCATTTGTAAGTCTTTTTCCTAAAATAATATTCATCGAGCTTCAAAAAAAAAAAAAAAAAACCATCGGTGGCTTTTTAATAGTTTATTTTTCTTTTTTCTTTTTGAATGTTTGGGTATATTCCAATTTGAGAAAATGTTCTATAGGTTGATCATCATCAGTTCACACTGAAACTGAATTGATAGTAGTGAGTAATGACAAGATTCTTGCGAGCGAGCAGCACATGAAGAGCCAAGATAATTCCAAAAGCGTGGAAAGCGAGGTATTTCTATATATCTACTTTTCATCCATACATACATTGGATCCACAACCATGTATCTTATTTTATCCTCTCATATGTATACACACATTATGTTATGTTATAATTATATGTGTTTCAAATATGCATGCATGCATCATTTTTTGCACTATATATTAAAAGAAGAGAAAAAGGACCCCACTTTGTGAACCACCATCTCCATCTTTGTTAATACCTTTTTATTTCAATTTTTTGTTTAATTTTACTATTAGAGTCAAAGTTTTATCAATATATATTTTATCAATGCACGCTACAAAAAGATCTTATAGACAAAAATTTAATAGAAAAATATATATATATATATATATTTGTGATAATAGAAAATATATTATATTCATTCCTAACAGATGCAATCAAATTTGGTATGAATCAATCAAATTTTGTAATCTTAAAACCTTTTATGTTATAGAATTTGTTATTGCCCAGTAGTAGTAATAATGCGTAGTTAAAAAAATAACATAAATAGTAAAATCAAAAAGTCACAAATTCTTCGAATGATAATATATCAGAATTGCAACCATGGTATGTGGTATATCAAAATGAAAAATGAAATATATTAAAATGAAAAATGTAGAATTAAGATAAAATATTCATATAATAAAAACTTATGTACAATATAAGAGAAACAATTTTTTTTTTTTTTTTTTTTTGAAAACTATAAGAGAAACAATTTGATGAAGTAATATCGAATTTGTTATAAAATGTAATAACAAATCAACATGTAAGTATGTAACAAAGATGATGTAGCTAGCTAGTAACCTTATTGAACTAAGAAGGTAATATTAATATACACGTATGTATTTAATATTTATATAAAAATTATAAAATAATTAAAAACTATATAAATATGTATATAGAGATATAAAGGAGTCGTGACATATAACTATATAAGAGAAGTTTTTGTCGACAAAAAATATAAAGGGTTGTTTGGGGGACCCAGTTGAGAGATGTAGTGAGTAGTGACCCCTCTATGCTTATATAATTACCCCCACCGCTACTCTTCATGCTCCCCCCCATACCCACCTCTCTTTTATATTTTTCTCACTTCTTTTGCTACTACTTGTGTTGTTCTTCCGAGTATTGGCTTTTGTGTTTCAGCTTCTACAATTCGTTTTTTGTTGAAATTGATATGAAGGAGAGTGGGAGGAGACAAGGTGCAGCGTCACCATGCGCAGCGTGCAAGCTACTAAGGAGAAGATGTGCCCAAGATTGTGTTTTTGCTCCTTATTTTCCTGCTGATGAGCCCCAGAAGTTTGCTAATGTCCACAAGGTTTTTGGAGCTAGCAATGTCAACAAAATGCTACAGGTAATTTTCTTTCCAAATTATAATTATATAACAATTCCTTCTTGACCAGGAAAGAATTCAAGCCTTCCTGTTGCTTGAATCTCATTCAAAATACTACTGCAAGTCTAAATTAAATTTACTGTTCTTCAAGTACTTGTATAAGCTGAAGATATAAAATAACAAAGTTCTCTATTATTGCCCACAACCACCAATGAGGTAGGCCTTGAGGTTGAAACCAGCTTGTTTTTCAAATAAGACGGCTTCAATTTTAAAAATATGAATTTTTCAAATAAACTACTTGACATTTTGTTAACATAAAACCAATTTTGCGGTTTTGATTTTTATTTTAAGGGAAAAAACAAAAAAAAAAAAAACTGTGAGGGGTTATTTTTGGTAATGGCAGGGGTTGTCGAAATTTTGTTGACTCCCAACAGAAAGATTATTGTCTAATTATAAAATAACAGGGTTTTTTTTTTTTTTTTTTTTTTTTTTTTTTTTTTAAATTTAAGCATAGCTAGATTTCAGAATTTTTTTTTTTCTTTTTTCGTAAAAAAGAAATTCTGGGTTCCAAAAGGGTAAATTTATATAGCCTCTTAGAGGTGTAATTTCTTTATTATTATTTTTTAAAATTTTTTAAAATTCATTGGGGGTTAATTTAATGATTTGATAAAAAAAGTTGTAGAAAAAGATTTCCAAATCCTGAAAGAAGAATGAAAGGTAACAAACAAAATTGTTGAAGCTCAACGGTTATTGGGAGACAAGGCACCGGACATTGATAACGACATTTTATATAAATAAACAATTTAGAAATTAGAGAGAAGATATATGTAGCACTTGTTAATTCTCTTAGATGGAGACATGCAGCCAATAAAATCCAGTTCACAAGTTGAAATCGTTACCATTTAGATCACCTGATAAAAGTTAAAAGTAAAAACCAACCAAATATTATTTTGACTATTGCTAGCTATCAACGAGAAAACACAATTAAAGTAAACAAACAAAAGACGTACTCCAATTTACATTATTACCAAAAATGACAAAATTATGATGTGTGGATGATGTGAAGCATGAATGTGTTGGACAAGGATTTTTATTTATTTAGGGACATCTAAATATAAAATAAAATACAGGGTTAAGATTTATTGATTTTTTTTTTTCTTTCTCTTACACGAAAAAAGAGCCAAGAAAAACATAAAGATAAAGCGGAGGATCCTAACTCAACTTTGTATGCAGGAATTGGAAGTGCATGAAAGAGGAGATGCAGTGAGTAGTATGGTTTACGAAGCGAATGCAAGGGTGCGTGACCCGGTATATGGATGTGTTGGAGCCATATCATCTCTGCAACATCAAATAGACCAACTCCAAACACAATTGGCTTTGGCTCAAGCAGAGGTTGTGCACCTACGCCTCATCAGACAGACTGAAACACAAGGACTCACCCCAACAAGTCCAACCAACAGCACTGCTTCACCCTCCTCTCAGTCTCAGCACATGAACCCTATGTACCACATGGATTTGGTGGTGGACCAGCAGGCCCATTTTCAACACTCTATGTGGACTTGTTAAATTAATACCGTGCCTAGCCTGCCTCTCTCTCTCTCTATTTATTATATATATGATATATCTAGTTAATTAAAATTTTGTTTCATGAAATTAATGGTGCTTAATTTCTTTTGAATTTCTATCTTAATCCTTACTATACATCCACATGGGTAGATGTTGAGGCTATTTAGCTAGCTACTTTGGGTTTGGGTTTGAAAAGGGTTCCTGTCACATTAACTATATTTTGTATATAATTTTAACTATATATATTATAATCATATAGTGGATTGTGAAGATACATGCCTGCTTGGCCTACCATGTCTCTAATTTATTATTATTATTATTATTAATTTCTTCATATAAGATGATAACTCCTGCTTTCTGTTAATCTATCGTATAAAAATTTCTCTAGAGCAACTTCAAAATAGTATAAATGACCTATTTTAAAAAAAAATTATAAATAATCAAGATCCGTTATTCTTTAAAAATAAATAAATAAAACATGTTATTACTTATGTTGTAATGTGTTACAAGATTCAATTGAAGTGAAAATGAGGTTAGCCCAATGGTATGTTCCCTCACATTTACATCAAGAGGTTGTAGGTTCGAGTCTCTTACCCTTCTCAAACCCAAAATTATTGTAATATTTCAAAATAAAAAGCTATAAATTTGAGATCGGGAGAACTCAATGAATTGAGTGTGTCAGCCTTTCCACTGGACTACGTCATAAACTTTTGTCATATTTAAATTATACTTAAAATTCAAAATTATATCTTATTTTTCTTTTAAATGTATATTCACATTATGAATCAAATATCCTTTAGATGATTTGTGTGTCACAGCAGACAATATCTATTAATCTAATATCATATATTTTTTTAAAGTGTGTCACAACAGAAATTCTTTAAAATCATCCACCTAAAAAGAAGAAAATTGAAAAAGAAGAAACTTATGAAAATAGTTTGTGTATCACAAATCTGTTGAAAATAGAAGTTAAGTTGGTGTGGAAACACCGGAAAGTCATAACTATTGTTGAATATATTGAAAGGAATGTTTTAAATAGAAGTGCTTTTTACTTATAACGAGGAATATTTATATAATCACTCAAGTCTGTCCACAATCCACACGCAAAAAAATAGAATTTCTGAATAAATACAAGGACTTAAAGAAAATAGAATTACTGAATAAATACAAGCACTAGAAGAAATAAAACTCATCAGTCTTCGCACGTACAGTTACTACAAATATGTATACCATGCTTGTGGAAATAATTATAATCTCCCATGGAGAAGTCAAATATTTAATCCGTGTTTCAAATTGTCTACGCTTTCGGCATTTTATTTATACAACCAGAATGTTATTTTTATTTTGGGTTAGGTTAAAACTATTAAAATTTGCGACTTAGGTTTAGTTTGCCATTGCTATGCTTTGAGGAGAAATGTTTTTAATTATACTGTGAGGAGAATTGCTTTTAGATTTGTTGTGAGAAAAATTAACTGAGTATTTAGTAAACTGATTTGTAAAAGTGTCATAAAAACTATAAACATGTTATAAAATAAATAATTTATTTAAAAATATATAATAAATATAGATGCTATTGAAGATGTATTGAAAATAAATAATTTATTTTATTTTTATGTGACTATAAACATGTTATAAAATAAATAATTTATTTTTTATTTTTGTGACCATAAAATTGTTATAAAATAAATAAATATTTTGTAGTAAAAACCTAATTAATGAGTAATAATGCATCGTCATTTAAGGGTAACATTAAAAAAAAAAAAGAACAAAAACCCATCAAAAAGACTCAGAAGCAGAAGCAATTTTTTAAAAGCTATAAAATGTAGCTTTTATAAAACTCAATTGGGAGAAATTAAAAGTTGCTAAAAACACTTCCTTAGAATTTTACCAAACACCATATTCTATGTCAAGAATCATTTTTTGTCCTGAAAGCAACTCAGGAAACATTCCCAAACTTAGTCTTAAAATTTTAACTTCAACATTTCAATTATTCATATGTTCTTAATTCAAGAGTTATAAATGCATTCAATTCTCAACTAATTGATTATTAGCACATGAGTAGTTGAGATCTTGAAGTCAACGTTTTAAGTCTCAAATTTAAGTTGATTTAGCTTGACCCTTTTATTTAATTTCAACCGATTGTTTTTGTTTTAAATTGAAATAAGTTAATGAATCTTTATTTAAATTGGGATTAGATTTTGGATTTATTTTTTCAAAACCAAAATCAAGTTATCAATTTTTCAACAAAACTTCATCTACTGTATTCTTTATTAACCTACGTAAATGGAAACAATGTCTCTAAATTGTTAATCGTCATTGAAAAGACATTATTAGTGACAAGAGAAGTATTTGTATAAAGGTTGAGTTTCAAAGTACCTTTTTTCACATATTGTTTAAATCAAACAACTACAAAATAAATATAAATAATTGTTTACATTAAGATTCCTGTTTGAACAAATATACATTTATCTACTCAAAACCCCTACTATTAAAATTGAACTAATAAAATGACCAAATTATTCATAGTTATTAAAATTAAAAAATTAAAAAAAATCTTTTTATTAAAAAAAATAGTAAAAGCTAGTACAAATAATTTAAAACCTAGAAACAATTTATTATAAGAAAATTATATTTTAAAAAATAAATTTAAAAATTAAGGTAGATTAAAATATAATTTTTTTTATTTTATTAAAATAAATAAAATTTAAGAATGAAGATGGTTTAAAGTTTTAAAAATAATTTTTAGTTTTTCTATTTTAAAATTCTTTTTTAATTTATATTTCATCGAAAGGATTATCATCAATTAATTTAATTTAACTGTTTTTATAATAAGATTATCATTTTAAAATTTTAATAACTAAGGGCAATTTGGTCTTCTTTATTAATTCAATTTTAATAGCAACGGAGATCTGAGTAGATAAATATATACTTGTTCACTAACTACATTTTGTCAAACTTAAGGTAGCCTAAGTGTATTTACTCCATAATGATTTAACAATGTTTTTTGTTTGGACAAAAACAATTCCAACATACGATAATTTTTAGGGATAATTAACATAGTAGCCAACCATTTGGTCCGGTGCTATCAAAATGACCATTAAATGAGAAATTCGGTTCAAAATGATCATTATAGGCAAACGGTGTGACATAAATAGCCATCCATAGGGAAAACTCATTTGGTCAGATGCTATCCCAGTGGTCACAAATTGTGAATTAAAACTATTTTTTAAAATCAAAAATTAAAAAAATATAATTATTTTAAAATTTTATTTATTTAAATTCCAACCGTCCATGGAGATCAAATTTTTTTTCTTAAAAGAATTATTTTTTTATAAAAAAAGAATTAAAAACTAAAGCCTGAATTTATGAAAAAATTGAAAACCCGTATTCAATTCCAGTAATTTGTATATAATAATATCATACACATAATTTGGCTAGACAGCCTGGACTAACCAAATATATTTAAGGGTGAGTTTGAGGCTACTTAAACTTAAGAAATAATGACTTATTTCATATTCTATGATACATAAGGTGTTTGGTAGACTCCCAATAATCTTCTTATTTCATAATCCGCTTCTCCGATAATCAGATTTTGAGAAGTTGGTTGAGGGTTGCTTTTAAAAACCGACTATTAGAGAAGATGGGTTCTTATCCTTGGAATGTCTATAATACCCCTACTATTTTAATATAAAACAATAATACCATTTTATTTAGTAGTGATATTTTTTGAACCGATAATATTTTAAAAAACTGAATAATTAATTTTTTTTTAATAATCGTTAGTGGTTGTCACCATCGATGATGGAGGCTGGAGATTGACCGGCTTCCTCCGATAACGTCGAAGTCGTCGGAGGAAACCGATTCTCCTTTGGAAGTGGAGTGGAGGAGGCAAATGCCTTGACATGCCTTTGCAAGACTAAGATATTGTAAGGATTCACATATATTGATTGGCTCATTTCGTGGACAAATCACATTTTGGGGTTTGAATTTTAAGGGTAGATTAGGTGATTGAGGATCAATATCAAAGTCCTTTTTCAAGATCTCAAGATTGATAAGCACCAAAAGTAAATTTCTATGTGTTTACTTGCAATTGAAGAGATTAGTTGCACACACTAACAACACATGCATAATTCGTATTCTTGTATGTTGTGTGTATATTCTATATGTGCTCATTCATGATCATTTACATCTCTTTATGCATATTCTTGTTGATTGCATCTCAGGATTAGAATGTCATGTCATTTAGGCATTTAGGATGCAAAATTCAATGCAGGCGTTGTACGGTCGCTCTACAGGGTGCTCTACGTACAGCGTCCATCTCAGACCTGGTGGAATTTAGTTTTTGGCACATCAGACCTGATGCATTTTATTGTGGGCGCTGTACAATCGCTTTACAGAAGCATTGTACGTACAACCCCTATATTTTTTCCAAGACTATCAGAGTTGTGGCGTTGTTCAGGCGCTCTACAGAAACGCTCAATAAACAGTGCTAATGAAGAATGTTCTTCATTTTCCTAGGTAGGCGCTGTACAAGTCGCTCTACGTACAGCGACTTGTACAGCGCCCAAGGCATAAATTGTGTCACTTATCAAAACATAGCACTTTGAGTTTGAAACCCTATATATATGCCTCTATGACTTTAGATCATTGGTGTGAGTTGATAATCAGATTTCATACTTATGATATTTTCAAAGCAAGAAAAATACTCAAGAACTCACCTTTAAACACTCAAAGCTAATCCTTTTTGCATCAAACTTCATATTGCATCATCTATGACCACATAGAATGCATCAATGCATGGTTTTGCATCATTAAAACTTGCTTGGTAAGATTCTCACTAACTTCATCTAATTTTAGTGTCTTTCTTAACAAGTCATCTCTTTATTCACTTGTATGTTTTTAGATCATATGCTAGATACAAGATGGAGATTGTTTGTGATGAATTGATTGAGTGTTGTATTGTGATAGCTATCTAGGTTTTCATAATCTATGTTTAGCTAAGCTTTTTAACATGTCATTTAGCTATTGAAATCTATGATTGCATTAATTGTTATTCATCATCCTAGATAAGCATCTAAGGTTACCAAACTTTATTTACACTTTTGATATCATCATATATTCACTTAGGTTTTATTATCTCTTCATTGAGAAGTAAGTCTTGTGTTGCTTCTGGGATTAGGTAGCTTAAATCACAAGCAATTGGACTAGGTTCACTCATACCGGGATTAGGTAGGCGTGTGATTATTGACCTGGATTAGGTTGTAATCGTTATCACATTTAGTGGATTCAAGGTTTGAGTGTGGCGCACTTACTAGCCTGTGGTTTTTCCCGTGAGGGTTTCCACGTAAATATCTTATGTCATTTACAATTCCACACTTTATACACTTGATATATTATTGTGATTAGCAAGGGGTATTTTCGTCAATTTGACTTATAACGAATATTGGGTAAAATAGGATAAAATCTATTCACCCCCTCTAGATTAATATTAGGCACACCTTAATTTGTTTCAGATATGATTGTGTATGTTTATTCTGTAAGTGCACGGATCATTTGACGATCGCGCAAAGCATCAAGTACGGGTTCGTTCCACAAGGAGGTGTCATTGTTGACCATCTCTAGTTAAAGAGTTGAAAGAAATGTAAATGAGAGAATGTGAGCATGTGTGAAAGCAAGGAAAACAAGAGAACATGGAGGGGTGAGAAGTGTGTGTGTGTGAGGAAGCGAACAGGGAGTTTTGTGCGTGAAACGTAACTGAAAACATTGCCTATTCTAAATTACGCTGAACTACATTAACTCAACTAAGCTATACTAACTAGAGGCAATGCAATCAAATTACGAAACAAAACACGTAACTATGGTTTTTTTGGGCGGATTGGAGAGATGCAAGAGGGTGGTCACAATAGGTAAATTAGCTCACCATAACAAATATACACATCATGTTGATTACTAATCATTAAGCACATTCAATTCAAGTTCAAGGGTTCGTTCAATCATAATTAAGGTATTTACTAAAATCAAGTCATTACCCACCTAAATTCATAGGATGAGCAATTGTGTCTACCGAACAGTCACTCACCTATAGTCATAGAATGAACAATAGCCAAATACCCATTAATGCACAAGAACAATGAACAAAACCTAATCTACCATGGTCATGTATAAATCAAGTTTTTCCATTATAGAGAGCAATTAATCAAGACTATGCATGGAAAATCATTCAAAACACAAATCCTAATATGCTTATATAGCCAAATCACTAATTGCATGTCAATTTATGTTATCCATCAAGATGCATGTAAAACACCTATAGTCATAGAATGAACAATAGCCAAATACCCATTAATGCACACGAACAATGAACAAAACATAATCTACCATGGTCATGTATAAATCAAGTTTTTTCCATTACAAAGAGCAATTAATCAAGACTATGCATGGAAAATCATCCAAAACACAAATCATAATATGCTTATATAGCCAAATCACTAATTGCATGTCAATTTATGTCATCCATCAACATGCATGTAAAGAATAAGACATTAATCACAATAATTAGCACATCTCATTTAATTCTAAACTCCAATTCATGCCAAGTGAGGTCACACATCAATACAAACAAGAATAATAGAATATTAAGCACAATTAATGGAAGAAGACCCAAATTAATCAAAGATAAACCAATTACATAATAGCCCAAATTTTAGGATTGAAAATACTCACTAATATGGAAAATACACAAAAAAGGAAGGAAAATACAAAGAAGAAGAATTTAAAGAAAACCCATTGAAGACAAACTCCTCCAAGAGCTCCCGTTCTCCACTGCATTCATGTGGTTCTTCTTGATCAAGAAAAACCCTCATTTCTCCTTGGATTTCCTTCAAGAATGGATGGAAGAGGAAGAGATGTGTGGAAATGGTGAGCTCCCATGCAGAAAAAACCTCTATGGGAGCTTTGGAGCTTCTCTCTCTGTCTCTCTCTGTCTCTCTCTGTCTCTCTTATTTGGGGAAGAAGATTGAGTCAGGTGTGTAGTGGTGAGTGGTGGTCTTTTTTTTTTCCTTGTTGTCATTTTCAGATCGAAGGGGGAGGGGGTGTATTTATAGGAAAAGGGGGCTAGAGCACGAAATGGTTCATGAAAAGATGAGTTTTCCCATATAATTTCGACATGAAACATGTCCTGATGCGCGATGTGGGCAAAAGAATGTAGTTGCCCACCGCATCCTAGCCGCCTCTTCTCTTCCTTTTAGGCTCTTTAGAGCATAATGCGAATGATGTAAAGCAATTGCCCACCGCAATTGGTGCATCCGAGTTTGCCTTTCTGATTCTTTGCTTGCAAATGTAGTTGGAGGAATGTGTTTGCTAGCCGCAATTTAAGCCCCCGCTTTCTTCTTCTGAAAACCTCTAAAACGATATGCTGTTAATGGAATGCAATGGTTAGCTGTAATTTAAGTGCCCGCATTCTTCTCCAAACCTCATGAAAATCCTGTTTTTGCATACAATTTGCTTCCTTTTTGTACAATTGCCCTTGAGTCCCTGGTATCACATGAAAACACTAAGGCCCCGTGTGATTTTTTATCTGAAGACTAAACAGTGCTGAATGTTACTAAAGACAGAAAAGTGATTGAAAATTGAAAATTGAAAAATGAAAAACATGTTTTTTTTTTTTTTTTACTCAAACTAAATATAAGTAATAAGTTGTTTTTTTTTTTTTTTTTTTTTTTTTAAGTTGTAAATATCTGAAAATAAATACTTTTACATCTATGCCTTTCTAACTATTATTTGTTATATATTTACATTTTAATATATTACAGACAATTCTAAGATATAAATTAATTCTAAAATAAATTTATTTAGTTATTAATAATATTTCAAATTTATATTATTGTATAGAATATAATTATTACTAAGCTCTTAGCTATTGACTTTATAAATCTAATGGGCTACTTCATATGTATATTACAGACAAAATAAAGTTCATCAATATTCTCTTATTAGCAATCTACTTGATATGTATAATTTAATCTTTAATTGTTTGGAATAAACTTGAATAATTATATAATTTATAGATTTCATGTAAAAAAAAAAAAAAAAACATTATAGAACAAGTGGTTAGTTTTGGAAATAGATTAAACTAATGAGGATAGTTTTGGAAGTAAAACTTTGCATTAAATTCTACTGGACTTGTGTTAAGTGAAAAGTGAAAATTTTTCACTTTTCAATACAAGTGGTTTTAGGGGTTGATTAAATGATTTTAACACTTAAAAAATCAAACAAAATAACTGAATGAAACACATTAAATATCATTCAATGTTAAGTGAAAAAATCAAACAGGGCCTTATTTACACCATAAATACCTGGTTTTACCCGAGAACTAAGCATAAAACAATAGAAAATGGGGGCCTAAAATAGGTACAGATATGACATGATCATGCCTCCTTTGTTTCACGATTTCATTCAGTATTCGGATCATAACTGGCCACTATGGTACCCTTGCTTGCTGCTGTTTTTCTTCTAATAAATTAAGGTTGGCCCTTAGCTGGTTCATATTCTTAGTTTCATTATAATGTTGGACACGTTAGTTAGGTAAAGCTAGTTCTGATGGTTCAACCACCTCTACTTCAGAAGATAAGGCGAGGGGAGTTTCCCCTGTGGTTGTCCGATCGATAGAGCAATATGCCTAAAGAACTCCTGGGAGCTTGTCAACGAAAGCCCCATTTGTTTTAAGTTCTTCTTGGTAAGACCTTTGATGGTCTTATTTATGGCTTCAACCTAACCATTTGCTTATGGGTGGCTTACCGAGGAATAGAGATTGTTGATACCAAGGTTCAGACAAAACTCCTTAAACCATGCATTATCGAATTGCTTCTCGTTATCTGTTATGACTATCTATGGGATCCTAAATCCGTAAATTATTGACCTCCACACAAATTGAGTAGTCTTAGCTTCGGTGATCCTCTATAAGGGCTCTACTTCTGCCCATTTAATGAAGTAATCTATAGCCACAATTGTATATTACATTCCTCCATTTTCCTTTGGCAAAGGGCCAATAAGGTCAATTCCCCACTATGCAAAAGGCCAAGATGCGCTAATGACTCTAAGATATTTTAATGGTTGGCTAGGAATCTTAGGAAACCTCTAGTATGCATCGCAAAACCTTTATCATGGCAGCTACTTCATTGTGCACAGTTGGCCAGTAGTATCCTTGTCACATAGTTTTGTATGCCAAAGATATTGCTCTCAAATGGTTCCTACACTGTCATTGATGTATTTATTTAAAGACATACTCTGCCTCCTCTAGGTGCAAGAACATGAGATATGGTTGGGAAAACAATCTCCTGTATAACACTTCCTCAATCAAGTAGAGTATGATGTCATGATAATTCAATCACGTTACTTCTTGGGGGTCTAGTAATAGTTCTCCATTGGTAAGAAATTTATGGATAAGATTAATCCAACAGATTCATAGGTTGGTGCAGTGGACCTATTATGTTTCATGAATGCTAGGAATAGGAACCACATCTAGTTGAATCAACTTAGGAAGTAATCCACAAGGGTTTGATAATGTCTGCCTTGAAATTTGCCTCTCTCGGGATTTGTAGAATTTAGAACCACTCAAACTAAGCAATGAGTTTCTTGGCTTTCTTAAAATAATCAACCATATTGTCCTGCTACCTTTGACCTGATTCACAATTAGCTGAGAATCACATTTGACATTCATGACCTTGGTAATTTTTAGCCTAGCAATCAACGTTTCATATTCAACATCATTGTTGGAGGCTTTGAATTCGAAGCTTAGTGCTAGGCTGGTTTCATCTCCGTTGGGGATAATTAAAATCAAGCCCGCACCATTATCCTAAGTACTTGCGAATCCGTAGACAAATATTTCCCAGGTGGCAACACCTTCTGGTATTACCATGTTTTCACCATTGTTTCCTTAGTGTTGGGCACTTTCTCCATAATCACTAGTGAAATCCGCAATGAAGTCCGCAAGCACTTGTCCTTTGATATCATGTCGTGGACAATAGACAATGTTAAACTGGCTCAACTCCATGGACCATTTCACTTATCGTCCCGAGGTGAATGGCTATTGAAGGATTTGTCCTAAGGATTGACCTATAACAACTATGTAAGTTCCTCATATTTTGACTG
The DNA here is from genome assembly GCA_035582765.1 of Acer negundo. Taxonomy (NCBI): domain Eukaryota; kingdom Viridiplantae; phylum Streptophyta; class Magnoliopsida; order Sapindales; family Sapindaceae; genus Acer; species Acer negundo. Next base: position 6,576,849 of record CM069232.1, on the reverse strand, counting down.
GCTTATTTCATTGACAAAACACATTGAGGTTTAACTTGTAAGGGTAGATTAGGTCTCTCATTGTTCGTGATCAAGCTTTAATGGATTCCATCACTTGTCCTTGACTTATTTGAAGAGAATTAGTTGCACACACACACACACACAATTCATACATCTACATATCACTTGCATTTGTATTCTTTTAAATGTGTTGCATCAGGTCTACTGCTGTGTATCACATAGAGGTAAGCACATCGGTTTCTCACCCAAGAAATTAAATGCATTAGGTTTATCGTTGTCCATGTACACTATGCCACCGCTGTGTATCCCAAAGTAATTTGAGTCAATTTTTTTTCAAAACGATGTCGTTTCAAATCTGACCTCTTATATATATGTTCTCTTTTTCTCTTGGCCAAATTAGAACTTCAAATATCAAATCTAAGAGTGAGAAACAAGTTTCTTGTGAGAGAAGTTTCAAGATAGCTTTTTTATCTATCTAACCCAAAAACCCATCTTCTTTAAGCATCATTGGGCATCTCTAAGGCATGGATCTTCATCATTAGCTAACTTGGTAAGTTGAACAAACACTCCCTCTTCATTAATTGTTCAAGCTTTCCAAGATAGTCTCTTATTGCATTTATCAGATGATCAAATGCTAGGACTCTGTTTATTGCATCTATTCATGAGTTCTATTGTATGATTGAGTTTTATTTTTTATAGCTTGCATCATTAGGACATTTATGCCTAAATAGTTATTCCATAAATATTCTTGTATGTTGATCAGTCTAATTCTATGCTTAAATTTCACCCTTTTTCCTATGTATTACGCTTGTCCTCTAAGTCCTTTTTGTGGTTGGATGTGTTTATTGAGCCTATGTAGGTTGTTTTCCTTAGCAGTGCGGAGTATTCTGTTTGCGGATGAAATGAAGTCAAAAAGTGTTGAAAAAGGGCAAAACTTGTCTTTTACCGTGGTCTAGGCCGTTGCCTAGACAAATGCATCACAAACAACCTTTCAAGCGATCGATAGCATAGGGCAGGACTTTAATTACTGCCGGCTATTGAAGTGCCTCCTAAGCGGTCCAGACAACGGTCGTCAGCAGAGGAATTACCGTAGGCCAGACCGCCGGCCATACAAGTTCCTCCCAAGCGGTCTCAACAACATTCAAGTCTAGAGGTGTCCTGTTTGCTAGACTGCTGCTCATGCAACTTACCTAGGCAGCGGTCCAGGGGTTGGTTGTGCATAAACCGTGATCTCTTAGGAATGCGAGTTACCTATTGTTAAGAGACCTATATAAAAGAGCTATTGTCTTATTTTTCCAACATGCACAGAAAGGGTTTGAGACCTAAACACATCATTCTTTCACATTCATTCCTTTAATTCTTTCATTCAATTCCATCCATTATTAGAGGGTTCTTGGAAGCAAGAAAAAGAAAATTTCCAGCCAAGAAACTATTAAGACCAATATCAATATGGGTTTTCTCTATATCTCTTCTATGTTTTCATCATCTCTATTGATGTGTAACTAAACCTCATTCTAGGGGATTGATGTAACCAAATTCGGATAACTCTATGTGAACAATTAGTTTATCTTTTGTTAATCAATTGGGTTTTAGATTTGTTTATTGGATTAATTGCTCTATTCTACTTTCTCTTATTATGTTGTGACCGCAAGTGATTTGAGTTTGTGTCTTAGTTTATCCATGAGATTAGGGTTTAGATTTGGATGACCATTCCATTTAAATATGAATCACAAGCTTAATAAACAGGAAAATTGATATATGCATGACCGTCTATGTTAATTTGGCTTAGAGTTTTATGTAAAACATGGGTTTTGACAATTGCTCATTACATGACCGTGTGTGAGTAATAAGAAGAACCCTAGATCATTATTCCTTATTCGTTGCGTGATCGTTTGCGAGTATTGGAAAGGATCTTCGAACTTAATTGAATTATCTTAAAAACAAGCCCGTAAACTAAATTGAAGTGTTTAATGAGACTGATTGTGAACATTGAGTGTCTAAGAAAGATGCATCGATTCCTTAGTTTTTCTCTCTATATATTCATCCCTTGTGTGATTTGATTTGATTTGATTTTAGTTTTTAGTTCAAGTATTCGTAATTTAGGTTAGCCTTAGAATTTATCAACCTTCCAAAGAAAAGCATTATGCATTTTAGTTTTTTGCATTTAGAGTAAATCCTAGCTTGATTAATTGGCTTTCGATCGATAGAACCACTGATCCTAGTGAACAAAATTTCTTAGTAAATTGACTATAGATTTTACTGCATCATATGCTTATTTGAAGATTAGGTTAGCTTTGTTCATCTAGTCTAGTTCATGAATGTTTATGTGAGTGTTACTTGATAATTAAGTTGTTAGATTTGCATTTTAACATCTAATTAAGCATTTAATGTTTGCCTAGCATTAATTGTATTTAGAATATTTTCATATATTCACTTAGGTTGTTTAACCTCTTCATTGAGTTAAGTCTTGTGAATAAGAGTGTTAGTGCACAAGCAATTGGTCTATAATCACTATAAAAGGCTTGCGGGTAGTAGTGGTGGGTTATGTTTCGAGAATAGTGTGACTGAAGGTCAACCTATGTTGTAAACATCATTACATATATTGGATTTGAGGGCCGGAGTGGCTAAGTGGCTAGCCCGTGAGTTTTGCCCAATTGGAGGGTTTTACACGTAAATCAACTCAATGTGTTTTTATTGTTTTCTGCACTTTAATTGCATTGATTTTATTTGATTTTAATTGGGTTATTTTTGTAATCTTGACTAATCCGAAAAATTGGTAACTAATCGGATTAACAACCCATTCACCCCCTCTCTAGGCTATTTTAGAGACATCGTGTGTATTTTCAATTGATATCAGAGCGGGTTCCTAAATATACTTAGGTGATCCATACTTTTATTTGTGTGTCTTACTTTTGTGCTTTTCACTTGCATACATTCTTTTGCATACATTGACCAGAACGCTATGAGTTATTTCGGGATGAGTAAAGAGGGAGCGTCGAGCACGAGACCACAATTGCTCAAATGTGAAATTTACTCTTTGTGGAAAGGGAATATTGAGTCTTATCTATCGGCGATTGATGATAGAGTTTTGATGGTGATTGAGTATGGATACATAACACCTACCATGACCACCAAAGATGAAAGCATTGTGCCCAAGCCTAAAGCTCAATGGAGTGCCCAAGAGTTTGAAGCTTCAAAGTGGAACGACAAGGCAATGCATGCCTTGTTTTGTGCAATAGATGAGAACCAATATAAACTCATTTTTCAAACTAAATTTGTATATGATTTCAACCCCAATTTTGACTCGTTTATGCATGTTCTCGGGTAAAAACCGGTCATTTAACATCTTGAATTGAGCTTTGTAGGTAATATTGCATCACAAGGGCATCTGAGCGTAACTTAGAGAATTATGGGTCAAGAATGCAAAAAAGAAAAAAAAAGAGGAATGAGGCCAAGGCAATGTCACAAGCATGTCTCTTGGAAGCAACAACGACCCAAGTCCAGAAGATGTTGCGGTCGTTGCATCATTGGCAAGACATCGCGACATTTATGCAAGAAAGAGGCAACGAAGACAAGACCACGGGATGTCGCGGCTTGTGTTTCATTATGTCAAAACCATGATAGAGAAGAAAGAAGCTAGCAAATTTATCAGATCTAGATGTCGCTACTTTGGTTTCACTGTCTTGCTAACTGCGACTCTAATTAAAAATCCCAAATCTAGATGTGGCCCCCTATATGTCACTAGGAAGCTAACCGCGAAAACTAGATCAAGACTTGCATAACTGTCTGTCGCAGCGTCCAAACCACAACAGTAGGACCGCGACATCTTCTAGCTCAGAAAATTTGGTGGGTATAAGACCTTATTTCGAACCACTATATATATGCTTCTCCTTTATTTTGTAAACTCTCTATCATCTTTGGTCATCTTTGATCTTGGATCTCATATCATCATCTTCCATAATACCCATTTCAAATTCCTCCATTTCTAATCTTGAACTATCTTGTCCATCCCAAACTCAACAAATAAAGTCTAGATTACTTCTCCCAAATCATTCCTCTCTACCCATCTTCTACACCCATTTCCTATGTCACTTTCCATTTGACTCCACCACACTACACATCCCCATCTTCCATTCTTTGCAAAAGGTTCAACAAGGAGATATAAGGGATCAAGCTAACAATAGGTGGCTCAAGGGTGATTTCCTTTTTCTTTTTTTTTTTACCTTTTCTCTTTGTTTGTAAATCATGTGTAACTAAACCCCATTCTAGGGGATTGATTTGAAAAACTATTGGATAATGGGTATTTTTTTAGCTATCAACATATGTTCTACAATTATAGTTTTATTCACTTTATAGTTAGATCGTATTCCTTATGTGATTGATTTTGTATGCCACTTGTTAATTGCAATATTGGTAAGATAAATTGTGATACAAACAATTGAGAATTGACAACCTTAGTTGGTTAAAGAACATAGTGAGTAGGATAGGTTAGTTGGTGGATATATCAACCTCGATTACCTAGACCATTTATCGTCACTAACCGATCTCACCATTATCCCCTTTCTCTAAATATCATAGGTGAGTAATTTTGGTGGGAAGTATTTTGGTTTAGTTTCCACGGCCAAGGCACACTTTCAAATGAGATCGGTCCTTAATTGTGTGAACCGTTCAGTAATGAAGCTATGTATACATTGCCCAAGATCCAATGGTGACTCCATCAATACCCTAGACCCGTCTTTAATTGTTTATTCCATATATCTTATCTAGATTGTTGAGCTTTTCTTTTCTTTTCTTTTCTTTTGAATGACTATACACATATAAACTTTAGTGCTTTTCATTCAAGCCTTAGTACATGCAATTACATTTACAATTTAAAACTAAGATACTATTTAGTTTCTTCCCAAGTAACAATATAGTAATTACAATACACCATAATACTCACAACTTTCTTCATCACCATATAATCCCAAGCTAATTAGGTACGGTTTCATTATAGTTGCTTGGTTCTTTGGAAGTGCGGGTAATGAAGGAAAAGATATGTGTTCGGTTTCAAATGGGCATCGATTGCCGCGGTTGGGTCAACCGAGGCACAGAGAATGTATCTCTATCGCCAGTGTGCCACCGTTGATCCCAACCGCGGCACTTCAACCACGGGAGAGAAGGGACATCTCTGTTGCTGGCATGCCGCGGTTATCCAACCACGGCACTGCAACCGGGACAGAGAAGGTCAATGCCTTCTCATGCAGCTTCTCACACAAAGATTATGCAATGGGTGCAAGTGTGTGAGTGAAATGAATGCATCCTAATGCCTAACATGTTATGACATTTAACTAGCAGGATGCAAACAATTAAACATGCAAGAAGAGAGATTAATGAACATTAATGCACAATATAAACACATACAACATACAACAAAAGACATATGCATGTGTTGTGGGTGTGTGCAACTATCTCTTCAAAGCAAGTAAGCACTTAGAAATTTACCTTTGAAGTGCTTGATCTCTTGAGGTCTTGAAAGGGACTTTGAGCTTGAATCCCAATCACCTAAACTGCCCTTACATTCAAACCCTAATATGTTGTTTGTCCACGAAATAAGCCAATCAAAATATGGGAATCCTTACAATCTCCCCTTTTAGCTATTTCGTGACAAAACTACCACTCACATTGATTCCTTACAACAAAATAGAAACTACGGGACAACAAGATATTCTACATTATAAAGAGATAAGAGAATAAAAAAAAACTTCAAGTCTTTAATCTCTTGTAGAATTATCAACCCTTCAAAGCAAGGTTTCAACAAATTCTAGCTCAATTAAATGTGAGATTAATCAAGTGAGAATATAAACACGCATTTGCATTCCAAGGAATTATAGCTCAACATCATTCAATGTATGTGAATGTAATGCTCCCCCTCAAAGGGTTACTCCTCCTTAATGTGTATTCTCCCTAACATGTTACCCCTTACTATGTCCTACTCCCCATTTTTGTCATGAGATGGGCAAAAAAGTATTCCCCAAACGGGTCACTTGTAGCAAAGAGAGACAAAAGTATACATGTCATTTACATAATCATATAAACCACTTTATGCAACTCAATTAATTGGAGAGATACAAGGAGATTTATTTTCATTGAAAATGTGAGATTAAAATGCTTTGCATGCAAGATATATTGCATTCAAGTCCAAAAATCGATGGAATTTGGCAAAGCAAAATGACAAAGGTTTCCTATAAAAATTCAAACCAATTTCACCATTTATCCTGAATAAAAGCAAGTATATAAAGAATTTATTGATCTTAATTTTAGAGAACTATATCCAACTTTATAAGTGAATGTCATGAGCAACTTTGCACCCTATTTAATTTTTTCGGATAAGATATCCGTATGATAGCAGACATGTTCAACAAATAAAGAAAGAGAGACATTTTGATTTTCATTTTAGTCTCATTTGCTTTTTCACACATTGTTTTGCATTTAAGAATTGCAATCATCAATTCATGCTTTTTCATATTGAGCATGTTAATTAAAAAGAATCATCATGTCATGGAGATCATTATAGGTCATTCAAAAGTATTTCCTAAGTATATCTCCTAGTCCAAAAGTGCATGTTTGAACATAATTATGACATGGATTGCATTCAAAGCAAGGTTCACTAAAAACATATCAACATATGTGCAGCCAAGATACTTAAGCAATTAAAAAAAAAAAAAAAAGGAGTATAACATTTTTAAAATATTGCATGCAACAAGTATGCAATTGCACTCTTTGCTTGAGTTCCTCATATGGGGTCAATCACCAAAACACATCATTCCACAAGACATATCCCAATAGATCTACTCAGTGTTTTAAATCGAGTAGCATCTAAGGGTTTAGTAAATAAGTCCGCTAGTTGATCATTAGTGCCTACATGTTCAAGCACTATGCATTTATTTTCAACAAGCTCTCTAATGAAGTGATGACGGATGTCAATATGCTTAGTCCTAGATTGTTGTACCGGATTCTTGGAAATATTAATAGCACTCATAATATCACAAAAGAGAGTGAATATACCTTGGTTGAATCCGTAGTCGACTAGCATTTGCTTCATCCATAGGAGTTGTGTGCATCCATTCCCCGTGACAATGTACTCGGCCTCGCCCGTGGATAAGGAAATCGAGTTTTGCTTCTTGCAAAACCAAGAAACCAAGTTGTGCCTAAAAAGAAGCAGCCACTCGATGAGCTTTTCCTATCATCGCAATTTCCTGCCCAATCCGCATCACTAAAGCCAACTAAACTAACATTAGTGTCAAAGGAGTACCAAATCCCATAGTTGGATGTCTTATTCACATAGCGAATGATTCTCTTTACGGAAGAGAGATGGGACTCTTTAGGATCCACTTGGTACCTACACACACCCACACTAAAAGATATATCGGGCCTACTTATAGTCAAGTAAAACAAGCTTCCAATCATGCCACGATATAGAGTTTGTTCCACACTTTTTCCACTAGCATCCTTGCTTAGCTTCAAAGTGGTACTCATAGGTGTATCACAATGTTTGACATTTATTAGACCAAACTTCTTCACTAGGTTTTTGGCATATTTGGATTGTATGAAAATCCCATCATTTAATTGCCTAATTTGCAAACCTAGGAAGTAACTTAGCTCACCAACAAGACTCATATCAAGTTCATAAGACATAACTTCAACAAATTGTTAGACCTTGGTGTTGTTGGTGGAGCCAAAAACAATGTCATCAACATAGATTTAAGCTATAAATAACTCATCTTTGTTCTCTTGATGAACAAGGTCTTGTCAACACTACCCCTTGTGTAGTTATTGTTAATAAGAAATTGAGTGAGGCGCTCATGCCAAGGCCTCGATGCTTGTTCCAACCCATAGAGAGCCTTTTTGAGGTGATAGACATGGTTGGGGTGGTGAGCATCCACAAACCCCTTGAGTTGTTCAACAAACATCTTCTCTTACAAGAAGCCATTGAGGAAGGAACTCTTGACATCTATTTAGTGCAACTTGAGCTTGTGCACACAAGAAATGGACAAGAGAAGCCTAATAGACTCTAAACAGGCAACGGGAGCAAATGTCTCCTCAAAATCAATACCCTCAATTTGAGAGTACCCTAGTGCAACAAGTCTAGCCTTGTTACACACTATGTTGCCATCCTCATCGTATTTGTTCTTATAAATCCACTTGGTGTCTATCACATTTGTGCTTTTAGGCCTAGGAACTAGAGTCCAAACCTCATTCCTTTCGAATTGGTTTAGCTCTTCTTGCATGACAAAAACCCAAAACTCATCATTCAAGGCCTCATCAACCTTTTTGGGTTCAATTTGAGAGGTGTAACAAGTGTAGCTAATAAGATTAGCCAGTTGACGTCTACTCCTAACACCCTCATTCACATCTCTAATGATGTCATTTTTATCATAGATCTTTCTAACCCATGGAGCGGGTTCATTAGAGTCCAAGAGAGGGACTCTATCTAGAGGTTGAGTTACCTCTTCATATAGGTTAGACCTCCCAACATTGGGAGTCTACAAAACTTTCTCCAAAGGAGAATCATCTACAACATCAACCTCCTGCTCATGGTTACTAAACTTGAGCCTTTCATCATCAATGACAACATTTGATGATTCCATGATGCTTCGAGTTTTCAAATTGAAAACTATATAGGCTCTACTATTCAAGGCATAGCCAATGAATATACCCTCATCACTCTTAGCATCGAACTTGACAAGCTGATCACGGTCATTCATAATGTAGCATTTGCTTCCAAAAGTTTGGAAGTAGCTAACATTTAGTCTCTTACCTTTCCATAATTCATAGGAGGTGTTTTTTGTTCCGGACCTTAGGAAAACTCTATTCCCTATATAGCAAGCCGTATTGACGGCTTCGGCCCATAGGTTCAAAGGAACATTGTTGCTTAGTAATATGACACGAGCCATCTCTTGAAGGACCCTATTCTTCCTCTCAACAACTTCATTTTGTTGAGGTGTCCTAGGAGCAGAAAACTCATAGGAGATGCCTACAATATCATAATATGTTTTAATGGAAACTTTCTCAAATTCCCTCCCATTATCACTTCTAATCTGTTTTATGCTTTTAATGTTTGAATTCACTTCATTTTGAATTTCAGTGCAAAGAATTTTAAACTTATCAAAAGTTTCAGATTTTTCTCTAAGAAAATATATCCATGTGAACTTAGAGAAATCATCAACACAAACAAAAATGTATCTCTTTCCACCTAAACTCTTGGTTTGCATATGATCCATGAGATCCATGTGGAGAAGCTCTAGGGGCTCCTTGGTGGAGAGATACTTGCCCTTTTTGTGCATGATTTTGGTTTGTTTTCCTTGTTGGTAATGTCTACACACTTCATTGGCTTTCTTCCCAAGCTTAGGGAGGCCACGCACACAATTGAACTTTCCAAGGGTTCGTAAATCCCGAAAGTTCATGTGGCCAAGTCTTTCATACCACAACTCAATTTGCTCATCCATTGACACATTGTTAGAGACCATTCTAGCTTCAAGACAATAGCAATTGTCGTTAGATCTTATACCTTTTAACAAGGTTTGTCCATTGGGCAATAGGATAGAGCAATCATCTTTACTAAATAAGAGGGAAAGTCCTTCAAGGTATGATTCCTTATTTCATTCCTTCATGTCATTTTTATGGATTTGATGGTCATATAAGACCAAATTGCTTTCGATACATTAAAATGTGTAGAACTAGAAGCATGATTGAAAAAAGAAAGAATAGAACCATGATGCATGTTCCTAGGAATGAGAAAATTGATTTGCATGATCCTAGAACATCTAGAGCCCATGTACCAAAAACCACTAGAAAAGAAAAGATTGTATCTAAGTGGATTAGAAAGAATGAAAGTGTTTGCCATGAAACAAAGCATTGGACAAAGGAGGGTAGGCCGAGTATGGAAATAGTTCCTTTCCCTACAACTCTCTTTTTGGATCCATCACCAAAGGTGACACATCCTCCTTCCTCCATGACAAGAGTCTCGAAGAAACTCTTGTTTCCCGTCATGTGCCTAGAGCACCCACTATCAAGATACCAAAAATTAGAAGAATTTGCTCCTAAAGCAATTTGTGCAACATGGCAAACATTTTCATTCTTTCTAATCCACTTAGATACAATCTTTTCTTTTCTAGTGGTTTTTGGTACATGCGCTCTAGATGTTCTAGGATCATGCAAATCAATTTTCTCATTCCTAGGAATATGCATCATGGCTCTATTATTTCTCTTTTCAATCATGCTTCTAGTTCTACACATTTTAATGTATCGAAAGCAATTTGGTCTTATATGACCATCAAGTCCATAAAAATGACATGCAGGAATGAAATAAGGAATCATACCTTGTCCTTGTACACACATGAGAGCTTGTCCATGTCTTTATGGTTGAGTTAGTTCAATCCATCTTCATTGTTGAACTGGTCTAGCTTGCTTCCTAGCTTGAGGTTGCATGATTAGTCTCTTTCCCTTATGAGCCATTTGTAGAGGAATGTTGACTTAAGGGACCCATGTGAGTTAAACTTGAGGTTTCCTCCTTGGCACTACTTTCACTTGTGCACTATGAGAACATTGTCCTAGTTCTAACTTCTTACACATATGAAGCTTCTTGGTTTCCCAAACTCTTGACAAATATGGTCTTCTTAGGAGTGGAGATCTCCTTACCATCTTCAAAACCAAGATCTCTCTTGTCATATGGACTCTTTCCAACACTTAGTATATGGTCAAGCTTCTTGGTGCTATAATCCATATTAACCAAAGACACTTTAACTTTTTCAAGTTCCCTTTTCAAGTCTTTTTCATTCCTCTTAGACAAGACTAACTCCTCTCTTAGCTTATCTTTAATTTTCTTGGAACTTTCCACTTGTTTACTTAAATGGTCATTAAGAGATGTAAGCTCAAGAATTTCCTCTCTTAACATTTTAATCCTTTTAGAGGTCTTCTTCTCTAAGCTTTAGAATTCGGCGTAGTGTTCAATAAGAACCTCTCTCTCCATATATCCACTTGCGGATTGAGTTGAGGAGCCATCTTTACTAAATGACTCGTGACTCTCTTCCTCTTCTTCACTTCTACTTTTACTCTTATGAGAGGAGGCAAAAGCTATGAAGTTGAAGATTCTTCTCCTTCCATGAAGTCATCACTACTACCACTCTATGTGGCGGCCATCACTTTAGCCTTTTTCTTGACCAAGTGATTTGCACATTCTGGGGCAAAATGACCTATACCACCACACTCAAAACATTGGACCCCTTTTCTTTCGGTCTTCTCTTGCTTAGGCTCAAACTTGTTGTAGGAACCTTTTTTCTTATAGTTTTGAGCTTTGGATCCAAAATCCTTTCTCCCGAACTTCACAACCTTCTTGAACCTCTTCACAAATAAGGCAAGGTCTTCGTCCGAGTCATTCTTTTCCTCATTTTCCTCCTTGAAGGCTTTCAAAGCAATTCCCTTTCTCTTTTTAGAAGGAGTATGGCTAGGAGCCTTCCTAAACTCATAGGCGAGGAGTCTTCCAATCACCTCGCTCGACGTCATGTCCTTATATCCACTATTTTCTTCTAATGCCGTCACTTTTGATTCGAACCTATCAAGGAGCTCATGATTTTCTGCTTGACTCTCCTATCCAAATACGTGTCTCTGAGTCGGTGACTTTGATTGACGATATCTATCAACTTGATTTCGAAATCATTAAAGCATTCGTCCTCCCCCATCCTAAGGAACTGAATTGAGTTTGAAGGACTTGAAGCTTGAATTCCTTCACCACATCGTTTCCTTCATGTGCAATTTGCAAGATGTCCCAAGCTACTTTCGCCACTTAAGTATTCTGAACTAACTTGTGCTGATTTTCATCAATTGCACAAAGAATGGAGTGCATAGCTTTCCTATTCCACCTAGAAGCCTCAAATTCTTGTGGACTCCATTGAGCCTTTGGCTTCAACACTTCTTGTCCTCCACCTACGGGAGTCATCATAGGTAGATTATATCTATCTTCAACCGCCATCCATGCACGGTCATGAATTTGACATATGTAGGATTCCATCTTCCCTTTTCATTGGGAATAGTTTAAACTGGTGAGGAGAGGAAGTCTCTTGCTAAAAGCTCCCTCGTTGTTGCCACCATTTCCACTCATTGTGTATAATGAATGAAATGAAATGAATGAAAAATGTATGAATGATCAAAAACATACAATTGCAAAACATACCAAAATGAGCAAGGATCACCTAAGTATATCTAGGAACCCGCCATGATACCATTGTAACAAATAACGGTGTGTAATATTAATCTAGATGGGGGGTGAATAGATTATTTCCGATTTTACCCAAATTTTCGTTAATAGTCAATGTTCCGAAAATACCCCTAAATAGTCAAAATAATATCACAAGTGCAATATGTGCAAAATTTAAATAACACGTGATATTTACATGGAAACCCTCTCGGGAAAAAACCCACGGGTTGTTATGTGAGCCACACACGAACCTCGAATCCACTAAATGTGTTAAAGATTACAACCTAATCCGGAAGTAATCACACACCTACCTAATCCCGGTATAAGTGGACCTAGTCCAATTGCTTGTGATCTAATCAACCTACTCCCGGAATCTATACACAAGACTTACTTCTCAATGAAGAGATAAAATGTCCTAAGTGAATATATGATGATATTCAATGAACAAACAAGGCTAGGGAACCTTAGATGCTTATCTATGATGATGACTATACAATAAAAGGCAATCCTAAATATTAATAACTAAATGACAAGTCAAATAGCTTAGCATTCAAGATTAAACACAACCTAGAAAGCTATCACAATACAACACTCAATCATTTCATCACAAACAATCTCTAACTTGTATCTAGCAGGTGTTCTAAAAACATACAAGTGAATAAAGAGAAAACTTGTTAAGAAAGACACTAAAATTAGATGATGTTAGTGAGATTCTTACCAAGCAAGATGTGATGATGCAAAACCATGCATGGATGCACTCTATGTGAGCATAGATGATGCAATATGAAGTTTGATGCAAAAAGGAAATGCTTTGAGTGATTAAATGTGAGTTCTTGATAAATTTTGGCTCTTAAAAAGTGTTCTAAGAAAAAAAGAGTTCTTGATGATTACTCATCACAAGCATGAGTAATCAAGAGTTGTGTGTGAAGAGAGAGTCCTTCTTGAGACGAGGAAACTTTGTACTCATCGGGAAGCATGTGGGGCGGGAGTTGTATTAACAAGACTTGAAATCTCTCCTAAGTCTCATGAAATGAGTCTCTACTCTCTTCTTGAAATCCTATAATTTGCATTCACATCTCTCTCTTCTTGTTTGATGGAAAGAATCGGTTGAAGAATGCTTCACTTACCATGTCCTATGATGTTAGAGATCCGAACCGTTGGGTATTTAGCCATTGTTTTGCTTTGTCTTTCAAACAAGTTGAGAATCACCTCATTAGCATTTGTTCTCTTGAAAGTGTGCCCATTCTTGATGCATTCGAAAAGGTCTCCACCACCTCACTGAAGTCTTTCATAAACTACAAGTAGTCTTCGTTTGTCTTACCATAAAAGGATGGTAGCTGACTAATGTGCATGGTTTTAAGCTCATATGACTTGGTGAGATCATCAAGAACTATGGATGGTGGTTGACTACCAATGATGGGTCGTGAATATTGGCCCATAGTGAGCTGTCTTGGAGGGGAACCATGGGGGTTTTGATAGGAATGCTCATTTGTGGGAGTTATACATATGGTGGGATGTTCATAGGTAGGGGTGGAACTATGGGTGGGTTTTCTCCTTGGTCTTCCATGCCTAATGTATGACGTTGATTCAACTGTGCCCTTTCAGTGGCTCTAGCTAATCTTCCAACTTGGTTACTGTGATCATTATAGGGAAACAGTATACCTCCCTTAAAACGACGCCCCGTGCATACACCTGCAAGCTTGAAACACCAAAAACAAAAACTACCATGAGGTAAAAAGATAAAATAACACAATGAAACTACAAAATTATATGCTAAACTAAAATAGCCAAATATAATGCTGCCGATCCCCATCAACGGAACCAAATTTTGATCAGTCTTTTGCAAGTACCAAAATTCCACACTTGGAATAAACAAATCGAAGAGAAATATATAATGGAAAGCGGGATAGTTCCTCAAGGAAAGGGAGGATACTTGGCTAAAACTAAGATATATACACTAATCTAAACTATGTGTGGAAAAGTAAAATTCATTTTTGCTTTTGACGATTGTTTTGAAAACTAAACTAAATTAAAGCAATAATTAAAGAGCAAGTAATTACGGTGATATGTGTGAAAGTATGGGAATGGATATTGGGGAATTGAGTTGAGAACTAAAAGATTTCCTAATGTAATGAACTAGTCCAATTAAGCATTTTAATCCAACTCAAGGTTTGTTCTTAAATTGATTTAACTCATTAATGTGCAAATTCCACCCTTGACTCAAGTAAACCCTACTATGAGTCTTAGTATAAATAGATTCAAGCTCTTACTCAAGGGAACCTCACTATATGTATTTACCCAAACAAGATTCTTAAGAACAAATTCAAGGTCTTATACCATGTAAAACATTCAAATCATACATATTCAAATTCATGGATGCTAAAGGTTGTAGAGTGAGTTGAAAACCCTTCAAACTCTAAACCACAACCTTCATATGTGAATCACTTTACAAACAGCTAAATTGAAACCCAATATTAACTTAGTAAAGTAAAATGGCAACTTCAAGGCAATGAAAATAGAATATACCAAGAAAGGATTTAAAAAATATATGACTAGCTCAAATACATGGGATTATCACATAAGTTGTCTCATCAATTCCTCAATATGAGGGTTTAGTTACACATAGTATAAATAAATGAAAAGAGAGAAAGGATGTAGAGAAAACCCATGAAAGCCTTAAAAAGTCCTCTTGATCTTTAATGCACTTGATGTTCCTTTTCTTTCTTCAATTAATTTCTAAGATTTGGATGGAGGTTGGTGGGAAAGTTAAGTGTTGGTGATTATGATAGAGATCTTGGTTAGTGAAAGGTTAGGGAGAGGTTAGGGTTTTCCAAAATTGTGGGGGTTAGATTAGAGAATGAGAAAAGAGAGATATTTATATGAGATCATAAAAGATAGGGATGAAATCTCGGTTTTGCTGATGTGGCACTGAATCGACGATTTCAAATGAAGGTCAGGCCGCCGATTGGTAGCCGCTGAATTGGAAATGTATCTGCTGGAATTGATCAACGGTTATGATCTGCGGTTGAATTATGGCCACTGAATTCAATCTAACACCTTTGAAGGAGAACAGCGGTCTAAATTTGCAGCTAAGCCGCCATTTGTTGCCGCCGTTTGCTGTTTCTCTTGTAAAATGACTATTTTACCCCCAAAAGCCTTCCTTTTAATGCCTTTGACCCAAAATCACCAAGTTTCTTCCTCGATCAGCCCTGAATCTCGAAAGTACCTGTACAATCAAAATCGAGCCATACAATTCGTGAATTTACTCGAAAATAGAACATAACCATCGTAAATACGTGGTGTATTCTTATGCATGTGATGGCTTGATCAATGCTATTAAGAAGGATAGCTTCAAATCAAATCTAATCAAGTCTATTTAGAGACAAATGTGAACTAGTTTTCTATGATTCTAGTTTTTCACATGATTGAGTGTTGTATTGTGATTAGTTTGATATCTAGGGTTATTTGTGATTTGATTGATTCATTTTATGATTAATAACCTTAGCATGTGCTTGGATCCTTTATTTGAACAAATCAAGGGTTAGCACATTTGATTTTGTGCAAAGATCTAACTAGGATTTTGTGTGCTCACTTGACTAAGTCTAGTTTCCATAGAATGTATTGATCACATGTTCTATGTTGTGTTCTTGTTTACATCATTTGCATTCATTGATCACACAAGAAAGTCTTTGCAGAAGGCATAAAGTCTTGACTAGGACAAGTGGTCCGGATAGTCAAGCAAGAAAGACTTGGTTAGGACAAGAGGTCCGAATAACTAAGAAAGAAGTCATGGTTAGGATCGGGAAGGTCCAGATAGCTATGCATGGGAGGATCTCTAGAGGCATGAGTGCCTTGGATTGGGAGTTGACTATAATATTTGTAGGCTCGGGCGATTGGTTAGACATAGACTTTAATTAAAAGTGTTGCATGGGATATGCATTGGCTCTTGAGGCTAATCTTCCAACGATATTATGTAGAGATGGATTCTAATATATGGTGGCTCCGCATTATTGAGGGATTTCTTATCCACCAATAGGGATTGGGTAGACATAGACTCCAATAGGAAGTAGATCATAGGTTGGTCACTTTTGAGGAGTTTCTAATCTTGTTGTTATTTTTATAAAAATAAAAAAAAAAAAAAAAAAAACAACATATTTATAAATCTGTAGAAGCATGAAACTTATTTTATCAAAAATATTTATAAAACATATCATCATGGTGCTGTCTCTATTAGACAGACATACCATGAAGGCATAAAAACATATGACTAAAATCATATTTTCTTATATCCTGCTAGAGATATCAGACCATATTCTGACCTCTGCTTAGAAATATCAGATCATAGAAGCATTTATAAAACCATTTATAAAAAACATGATTATAAGCATAAGAAAGAAACATATGAAAACATATTTTCATAAAAAGCATTTTATTCAAACATTATCCATACATCCCATGCCATTTCTGTTTTAGCATCTTACTTTCTCTATGCCCGAATGGGGTTTATATAGAAACAACATAGGTATGTGCAACCATAAACTGTCACACTTATTATTCTGTCACAG
Source organism: Acer negundo (assembly GCA_035582765.1). Classification (NCBI taxonomy): domain Eukaryota; kingdom Viridiplantae; phylum Streptophyta; class Magnoliopsida; order Sapindales; family Sapindaceae; genus Acer; species Acer negundo. The sequence continues at coordinate 6,560,049 of CM069232.1, read as the reverse complement.
CCATACCTTGACTAACACAGCCATACTTATGAAGATATTTCTAGAAGTCTTTACACACATAAACTTCTCTAGAAATCATTACATCATTCATTACATCATTTTATTGCATTATTTTATTACATCATTTTATTACATTATTTCATAAACTTAACCATGGTTAATCATAACCAAAAGTCTTAAACCATAGTCAAGCCATAAGTCATTCATGAGCCATATATTCAAGAAAAGGGCATTTGAGACATATATTCAAGAAAAGTTTCATATTTCCAACAAATCTATCATCCAATATATATAGTACCCTATAGTTGTAATTCAACCCGTGGATGTTTCCTCCTTGGAGATTTTATCACGTTAAAAAATCACTTGTATCAATGCTTCCTATCTCTATCTTTCATATTTATATATGTGTATGTTTTAATCATTGTTCCTTAATCTTGATTTGTGAAGTATTTGGAAACAAGATTTTGTTAAGTGTGAGATTTAAGCACATCATTTTGATCAAAGTTGTAAATATAATTCTTTTGTATTTTAACTTATTTGTATATAGTCATATATTGATTATTGCTTGTACATATTGGACATAATTATGAATACAAGTATTCTTTGTTTTAGTTTTAACATAATTCCTTCACTAGCTAGTTGTAGTGTTCTACTTAATGTACTTATATTGTAATATTCAAAGTACAACTTGTGGAATTTGATCTTTATTAAATATCTTGTAAAGCGCTTGTGATGTGCTACTCATCGAATGCAATGCTTCGCCCTTGTTTCGTAATTTGACCATATCTCATTCATTTGGAATCCAATTTAGCTCATCTTTGAAGGGAAATTCACGAAATTTATAAGGCTATCATCTAAGCATTATAAATACATCTCTTTCTAATCATTTGTCTTCAAGTAGCTCAAACTACAAAATCCTAGAGAGAGATTAAGTGTTCCCTAGAGAGAGAAAGCTTCAAGAAAGTTTCTTTGACTCTCCAAACCTCAAAACCTATCTTTATCTTGTATCTTTAGCATCATTCAAGCATGGGTCTTCGTTAATGTCTTTACTTGGTAAGTAGAACAAACATCTGAACTCATTTAATGTTCTATTTCATCAATACATGTCTTTTTAGTGCTTAGGTTAGCAAATCTTCACATTAATTGCATATATACTGAAGTTATGACATGTTTCGAGTTTGTTTATGATAGCTTACAAGATTAGGTTGTTTTTCCTAAATGGCTAAGCCTTGAATGTTCTTGTGAGATTATTTGATGACTAGGTTGATAGATTTATATTTATTAAGCATGTTAAGCTCTCTTGAAAATTCATAGTTGTTTGTTATCAATTAGGTTGTTAGAAATTCTCTACACAACTAATTGAATCAACATGTATGGGCATGCATGAATTTTGTGATAGCTTGCATGATTATGTTGTTATCTACCTAAATAGCTAGGCCAAAAATATTCATTCATGATTAATTGATGACTAGGTTGATAGATTTGCATTTATCCATCTAGTTAAGGTTCTTGAATGTTTGTGGTTGTTTGTTAACAATTAGTTTGTTGGAAAATCTCTACACGACTAATTGCAACTGCATGTGTGGACATGTATGTTTTGTTTAATAGCTAGCATCTTTATTGTTCACATTATCTAGCTAAGTCTTTGTGTTTCTACACTTAGACAATTGATAACTTTGATTTATTGATTGAATCATTAAACTCTTTATTAAGCAATTTGTGTTGTCTTACACATTATTGCATTTGAGCATCAGAGTCATATTCTCTTAGACTTGTAATTCTCTTCAATGAGTCAAAGTCTTATATCTTCTACTTGAAGTTGCACGAGTAAGTAAAGTCTAGCAACCAAGGGTTGGTTGGCAAGCCTTTGCCAAGTACCACTATAAAATGCCTAGAGGGTAGATTATGAGATGCTCATGCCAAGAGTTGTGTATCGGGGGATATCACTAGAGATTGAACTAAGAGTGATGAGTGGTAGTGTCCATAGTTTGAGATTATCAAGAGTGAGAGTCTGTGTATCGCTTGAGGGTGTAATTTTCTTTTTCATATAATGGATTGATGTGGCTTAAGTGGCTAGCATGGTTAGTCCCGTGGTTTTTTTTTTTTTTTTTTTTTGTTGAAGGTTTCCACGTAAAAATCAAGTGTTTTTTATAGTTCTACACTTTTCTTGATATATGTTGTATGTTTGAATTGGGTTTTAATGTTAATATTGACTAATCGAAAAAGTTGGTAATAATCAATTAACAACACATTCACCCCCCTTCTAGGTTGTATTAGACACCGTAATTTATTTTCAATTGGTATCATAGCTTGGTTCCTAGACATACATAGGAGATCCTTGCTATTTTTGTGTGTCTTGCATTTATGTGCATTTTGATCATGGCATTCATTTGCATTCATCTCATTCATTAAACACTATGAGTGGCATTGAGATGTTAGAGGGTGCGTTGATCTCTGAACCACCATTGCTCACTAAAGATAACTACTCCTCTTGGAAAGGAAGGATGGAAGTCTTTTTTATTGACATCGATGAGCATGTATGGATGTGTGTGGAAGAGGGATACTCACCTCCCATAGAGAGAATAGAGAATAGGGCTTCTGTGCCTAAGCCCAGTCCAATTGGACAAATGATGAACTCAAGGCTGCAAAATGGAACTCAAGAGGCATCAGTGCCTTATCTTTTGTAGTAGATGAGAATCAAGCCAAACTCATCCAAACCACTCAAAATGTTCAAGAAGCTTGGGAGATTCTAAGAATCACCCATGAAAGTACTGTCAAAGAAGAAGATAAGAATTTGGGTACCTTGAAGATAAAGCTTTGAAACAAATTATGGTGTGTTCAATATTAATCTAGAGGGGGGGTGAATAGAATTTAAGCGATTATTACCAATTTTCACGATTAGTCAATATCCACGAAAATGCCCCAACTAGTCAAAATAAACAACAAGTGTAATATGGTGCGGAAATATAAACAACACTTGAAGTATACGTGGAAACCTAACCACTGGGAAAAACCACAAGGGCTGTTATGTACGCTACACACGAACCTCGGATCCACTAATTGCAATAGCGTATACAACATAATCTCGGTTTGACGGCCTAATCCCGGCCAATATCCCGCTACCACTACCCGCAAGACTTTAAAAGTGGACCTAATCCAATTTGCTTAAGTGACCACGTAATCCTGGTGTAGTGACCTAATCCCGCTCAATCACACAAGACTTACATTCTCCGAAGAGATAATACAACCTAAGTGAATATATGATGATATTCAAAATGCAAATAAAGCTAGGTAACCTTAGATGCTTATCTAGGATGATGATATAACAATTAAAACAATCCTATATATCAATGGCTAAATGACAAGTCATAAAGCTTAGCTATATATAGATTAAATAAACCTAGATAGCTATCACAATACAACACTCAATCAATACACCACAATCAATCTCTATTTTGTATCTAGAATATATTCTAAGAGCATACAAATGATAAAAGAGATGACTTGTTAAGAAAGACACAAATTATGTAAGATAATAGTGAAAGCCTTACCAAGCAAGATATGATGTTGCTAAACCATGTATGGATGCATCCTATATGTCATAGATGATGGAGGATGATCTTTGATGCACAAAGGAAAAGTTTTGAGTGTTTAAATGTGAGTTCTTGTGAATTTTTCCCTTGAAATATTTTCTAAGTGAAAATATGATTATCGGAACTCTTAGAACTGACCTAAAACAAAGAAGACATATATATAAGATGTCAAAATGAAGTGATATCGTTTTGATAAGTTTTCAAAACATATGCCTTGACCGCCTTACACCTGCTCTACGTAGGGCGGTTGTAAGGCGGTTTACCTAGGAAACGAAGAACAAGTTCATCATGACCGCTCTACGCGTAGAGTGGAAATCAGGTGAACAAGGGGTGGCTGCTTTTGGGATTTTGAGAACCGCCTTACACCCGCTCTACGTAAGGCGGTTTACATGTGATTAAAAAATCCACCAGTGGTACTACTCTACGAAGGGCGACCGTAAAGCGGTCAAGAGCAATTTGTTGTAACCGCTATTCAACCGCAGTTTGTAGGGAGGTTGTTAGGCGGTTTTACAGCACCCTTAAAAAATCATGATGCATCAATGACATGGCATTTAACACACCGGATGCAATCAAATTAAACATGCAAGAAGAGAGATTAATGAACATTAAAGCACACATAATAAAGATACACAACATACAAAATTAAGAATTATGCAAGTGTTGTGAGTGTGTGCAACTACATCTCTTCAAAGCAAGTAAGCACTTAGAGATTTACCTTTGAAGTGCTTGATCTCTTGAGGTCTTGAAAGGGCCTTGATTGTGCAAAGCACCAACCATCAAATGCCTAAGCTACCCTTAAATCAAACCCCGAAATAAGCTAATGAAACTTGAGGAACTTACAATCTCCCCGTTTGGCTATTTCGTAACAAAACCAACACTCACAAGATCCTCACAACATAAATAGAAACTAAAGGGATTTTCTGCATTACAAAGAGATAATTAAAAGCTATGATTTTCAAGTCTTCAATCTCTTGTAGAACAATCACTCCTTCAAAACAAAGTTTCTATACTTTCCAATACAAGTATATGTGAGATGATCAAGTGAAAATAAAACATGCATTTGCATTTAAGAATTTAAGCATAACATCATGCAATGTATTTGAGTAATGCAATGCTCCCCCTCAATGGGTTACTCCCCCTTAATATATGGTCTCCCCAATATGCACAATTGCTACTATAATTAGCAGCTCCCCTTACCACCATTCTACTCCCCCTTTTTTGTCATGATATAGGCAAAGGAGTAGTCCCCAACTGGGTCACTTAAGGCAAATAGAGATAGTAGCATACAAGATATTTGCATAATCATATAAGCCACTTTATGCTACTCAATAAATTGGAGAGAAACAAGGAGAATTTATTTTATGAAAATGTGTGAATTAGAAACTAATTTGCATACAAAACATGTTGCATTCAAGTCCAAAATACAATGGTATTTGGCAAAGCAAATGAAAAAGGTTTCCAATAGAATTCAAACCATTTTCACCATTTGTCATGAGAGAAGCAAGGATATAGAGATTTCATTGATTTTAATTTGAGAGCAACTATATCCAACTTTATAGGCTAAACATGGCATGAGCGATTTTGCACCCTATTCAATTTTTCCAAGAATATTTCCCGTATGATAACCATGTTCAACAAATAAAGAAAGAGAGACAAATATTTTCATTTGAGTCTTATTTGCTTTTTCACACATTGTTTTACATTTAAGAACATGCAGTCATCAATTCATGCTTTTCATATTGCATAAGCATGTTAAAAAAATTCATGCTATTCATTTTTAGCATGTCAATTAAGAATCATCATGTCATGGAGATAATTATAGGTCATTCAAATCGTACTTCTTATGTATATATCTCCTAGTCCAAAAATGCATGTTTGAACATAAATATGACATGGATTGCATTCAAAGCATGGTTCACACTTATTATGATAAAAATATATATACATATGTGCAACCATTGATACTCAAGCAATTAATAAATAAGCATAAGATATTTCAAATTTTTGCATGTGACAAGTATGCAAAATAGCTCTATTTGCTTGAGTTCCCCGTTTGGGGTCAAAAACCATACCACTTCAATGAAGGGTATGAGATCCTAAAGACCTCCCAAGTCCATTGGACTTAGTAGAACCTATGTGAGACTTGTTAGTCTCATAACAAGCGGGTTCATTATTTCTTTTCCACTTAGGTGACAAAATTTCAATCTTAGTGGTTAAAGGTTCAAGAGTTCTAGGTATCATAGGATCATGTAAATGAATTTTATCCTTCCTATGAACATGCATTCTAGCTTTAACCTTTTTTCTTTTTCAATCATGCTTTTAGCTCAACACATTTTGATGTAATGAAAGCAATTTAGTCTAATGTGAGCATCAATACCATAATAATGACATGTAGGGTTGAAGTTAGAAATCATACCATGTCCTTGTGCATGCATATGAGCCTTCCCATGCCTTTGTGGTTGTCTTGGTTGTTGAATAGGATCTCTCCTTCTTTGTTGTTTGCCAAGACTAGGTTGCTTCCTTGGTTGAGCTTGCATGATTGGTCTCTTCCCTTGTTAGATTTGAGGTTGAGGGAAGTTAGTGTGAGGAACTCTTGTAGGTTGAGCTTGAGGTAATCTCCTTGGAGCTACCTTCACTTGTGCACTTTTTGAACAATGTCTTAGATCAATCTTTTTCCTAGGAGTGTGCACTAGTGAAGCTTCTTTCTTTCCTAAGCTTTTGACAAAAATGGTCTTGTTAGGAGTGGGAATCTCCATGTCATTTTTAAAGCCAAGACCACTCTTGTCACAAGGGCTTTTTCCAACACTCAACATATGGTTGAGTTTTTCCGTGCTAGAGGCTATCTTAGCCATCAAAACTCTAGCATCTTCTGTTGGGAAAAATACCAAAGAAGTACACGCAGCGGAAGCGATACTAAAAATTAGATTTAGTGACTTTTAAAAAATTTTCCTTTATGAACCTTAAACCCTTTAATTAATTAAACATACATATACAATAACAAAAAGTAGAATACCTTTTGTCGCGTGATCCGATTGACTTACGTCGATGGTAATCCGCAAGATCTTCAATCCTAGCACGAACGTGGATCACCTAGGAGCGTAGTCTCCCTTTTCTTTGAATTGCAAACCTGTGAATGGACAAAACAAACTTTTCTTTTCTTTGTTAGTCACAAAAACAATCAAAAGAATGACTAAGATTATTCCGGTCACTTTTGAGTTCTCAATCTAATGATCGAAACTCGCGTGAACCTAGATAGATATCGTATACACAAGCTTATTGATGAATAAGCAAATAATATACTATCAAAGAATAATCTAACACTCATTTTTTGTTTTAGTAGAATAAAAAGCTTTCTATGAATTGAGAAGAAGAAGAAATTTGTATCATGAACCCATATTCTTGGTGGCCGAATTCTATACTTGTCAATATATAGGTGGCCTAAGTTTGCTTCTTCTTTTCTTTTAAAATTAGGGTTGCCGAAATCCTAACCTAGAAATAACTAGGGTTGCCGAAATCACATGCCCACTATAGGCTTATGTTGCACCCTAATTTCCATCTAGTTTTTAAGACATCAAACCCTAATCCAACTCATAGATCTTTTATTCTTTTATTTTGACTAAATAAAAAAAAACTTCTTATTTGATTAAATAAATAAAACTAATTATTTATTTCCTTATCAAACAAGTCTTTTAATTTTACTTTTAGGAAATATATTTCCTGATTAGAAAAGATTTGTTTCTTTAATTAAACAATTAATTAATTCTTATTTAATTAAAACAATGAAACAAAATTATATATTAGGTTAAACTAACCCTTGCCGCCCCACTTAGAGTAAATGGGCCAAAATATTATTTTCTTATTTCATTTAATCCATTGGACTTTAAATAAAAAGCCCACATGTGAACCAGACCCATTCTTACTAAAAGAAACAAACCCACATGTCTTTCATTAATATATTAATATAATTGAGCAGCCCATTACTAAAATAATGTGCAAATTATATTCTTAATATATTAAATGCAATTCTAGATGGACCCTTAAATTGGTCCGGTAGAATATATCAAGTGATCCATGCAAGTCCGTGTGGATTGGGGATCTTGGCGGGCCATCTAAATTTAAGCTTCAATAGACATAACCTAATCACAATCAACAAATGATTCACTTAGGTCCGATCCATTAATTTTAACTCATTCCACTAAAGAGCTAAAACTGAACTCTTAAATAAAGATAGAAAAGGAAGATGCTCCTCATTCATACCCTAGACAATCATATTGGAGATAGTGTATCCTCGTGATTAATATCAGTAATCGCCAAGAGTTCATAGACCGCCTATAACTCTCCAAGTTACCATATTTACTCATATGACCACGTTTTGAACTTGGATATTTTGACTTGTCCAGAAGCCATGTTTTCAATAGACACTATCGAAAACTCAACGTTGAGATTTAATATCCAATTACCTCAAAACATCCATATGATGATATTATACTCTCATTTAATTAAATGGAGCCACGATGTTCATATCTATAAATGAAGTTCTCTATCGATTAATAAATGAATATCACCAAACTATCGAGGATAGACTATGCGATATAATCGTACTCATTGATAACTCAAATGATATCACTTGCAACCATAAGTCCATCATTTATCTCAGGATTAAGATAGACTCTCCGATTGTCCTGATAATGAAAAGACTTTTATCTACTGACGGTTATAGATAAAGTATTTCATTGTGATCCAGTTCAATGCACCCAGTGCACTAGATCCTTTTGCTCGAAGACACTCCGGTGATATTAGACTCATCATATCTCATTTGATCCCACTCAAATGCTAGCAAAAGAATTCTACAACTTTAATAAGATAAAGGTGCCCAACCTTTAACTTAAGTTGTGAACATTATTCAAGACTAACTAAAGAATTGTGTCTACCACATACATATCCAGATGTACGAACAATTCTTCTTTTCCCATAGTCTTTAGACCTTATGATTATTTACTTTAACAATTATAATATTAAACTATAAATGCTATATGATTTGTTAAACCAGAAATCACTTTATTAATATGAAAAAGATTGTCAATTACAACATTACACTCTTGCTATTGAGCATAATTCTAACATCTTCAATCTCCCTTTCAACCCTTCTTCATTCCTCTTTGATATAGCTAACTCATCATTTAGCTTATCTTCATCCTTCATGGATCTCACCACTTCTTCACTCAAGTGGTCAACTAGTATTGAAAGTTCAAGGTTTTCTTCCTTCAAACTTTGAATCTCCTTCTCATTCTTTACCTTATAGATTTCAAACCTTTTCAAGTAGTCTTCATGATCCATACTCTCCACATTTCCATTTGTAGAGTTAGATGACAAATTCTCAACTTTTGAGTCATCTCCTATATTCTCCATCTCACTAATAGAGTCATTTTCATCATCAAGATTATCAAATTGGTCTCTTGATGAAGTATGAGACATATCCCAATGAATAGCTACACCAATCACCTCTAGAGCTACTTCTTCATCTATCTCTTCTATGGGATCACTAGTCAAGTCATTATTGTCATCAACTTCAACTTCTACATGAGTGGCACCAAATGCCGTGTAGTTTATGGCAAAGTCTTTATCACTTGAAGACTTATCTCCCTCATCGAAGTCATCACTACTACCACTCCAAGTGGCGGCCATTGCCTTTCCCTTTTTCTTGTCCAAGCGATTAGCACATTCGGGGGCGAAGTGACCTATGCCACCATATTCATTGCATTGGACCTCTTTCCTTTCGGACACCTCTTGCCTAGGCTCAAACTTCTTGAAGAGACCATTTTTCTTCAAGTCTTGGCCTTTTAATCCAATGCCTTTCTTTTCGAACTTGACAAATTTCTTGAATCTTCTCAGCAACAAAGCCATGTCTTCATCCGAGTCATCATCAACCTCCTTCTTGTCATGCTTTGAAGTCTTCAAAGCAATATTCTTCTTTTTCTTAGGAGATGATGTGGTAGCCTCATTTCTTGACTCAAAGGCAAGAATTCTTCCAATGACTTCACTCGGCTTCATATCTTTGTACTCATTATTTTCTTCTAAAGTCATCACTTTAGACTCGAACCTCTCGGGAAGTGATTGCATGATCTTTTGCTTGATCATTCTATCCGAGTAAGGATCACCAAGTTAATGACTTTGGTTCACAATGTCCATTAGCCTCACTTGGAAGTCATTGAACCGCTCACCTTCCTCCATCCTAATGGTCTCAAACTGAGTTTGGAGGACTTAGAGCTTGCACTCTTTGGCCACCTCGGTTCCTTCATGTGCAGTCTCTAGGATGTCCTACGCCTCTTTGGCGATCCTAGTAATTTGAATCAGTTTATACTGATTTTCATCCATCGCATATCGGATGGCATGTATAGATTTATTGTTCCACATGGAATCAACAAACTCTTGAGGACTACACTGTGCCATAGGCTTGAGAACCTCCTCTCCTCTCCTCTCCTCTCCTCTCCTCCATCCATAGGAGTCATCATCGGTGGCGCGTAACCGTCTTCAACCGCCATCCATGCCCTATCATAGGTTTGGCACAAGTACACCTCCATCTTCCTCTTCCATGAGGAGTAGTTTATGCTGGTGAGCAACGGTGGCCTCAAGCTCAACGCTCCCTCTTTGCTCATCCCAAAATCACTCATAAGGTTTGGATAAATGCAAATAAGATGAATGCAAAATGTATGACAAATCAAAAATCACACTAAATGCAACACACACCAAAATGAGCTAGGATCACCTAAGTATATCTAGGAACCCGCTCTGATACCAATTGAAACAAATTATGGTGTGTTCAATATTAATCTAGAGGGGCGGTGAATAGAATTTAAGCGATTATTACCAATTTTAGCGATTAGTCAATATTCAAGAAAATGACCCAACTAGTCAAAATAAACAACAAATGTAATATGGTGCGGAAATATAAACAACACTTGAAGTATACGTGGAAACCAAACCACTAGGAAAAACCATGGGCTGTTATATGAGCCACTCGCGAACCTCGAATCCACTAATTGCAATAGCGTATATAACCTAATCCCGATTTGACGGCCTAATCCCGGCAAATATCCCGCAACCACTACCCGTATGCCTTTAAAAGTGGACCTAGTCCAATTTGCTTGAGTGACCACCTAATCCCGGTGTAGTGACCTAATCCAGGTCAATCACACAAGACTTACATTCTCCAAAGAGATAATAAAACCTAAGTGAATATATATTGATATTCAAAATGCAAATAAAGCTAGGTAACCTTATATGTTTATCTAGGATGATGATCAATCCTAGATATCAATGGCTAAATGACAAGTCATAAAGCTTAGCTAAACATACATTAAATAAACCTAGATAGCTATCACAATACAACACTCAATCAATACACCACAATCAATCTCTATTTTGTATCTAGAATATATTCTAAGAGCATACAAATGATAAAAGAGATGGCTTGTTAAGAAAGGCACTAATTATGTAAGATAATAGCAAAAACCTTACCAAGTAAGATGTGATGTTGGTAAACCATGTATGGATGCTTCCTATATGGTCATAAATGATGCAAGATGATCTTTGATGCACAAAGGAAAAGCTTTGAGTGTTAAAGGTGAGTTCTTGTGAATTTTTCTCTTGAAATATTTTCGAAGTGAAAAATATGTTTTTATGAACTCTTAGAACTGACCTAAAACAAAGGAGGCATATATATAAGATGTCAAAATGAAGTGACATCGTTTTAATAAGTTTTCAAAAAATATGCCTTGATCGCCTTACACTCGCTTTATGTAAGGCGGTTGTAAGACGGTTCGCCTGGGAAATGAAGAACAAGTTCTTCATGACTGCTCTATGCGTAGAGGGAAAATCAGGCGAACAAGGGGCGAATACTATCGGGATTTTGAGAACAGCCTTACACTCGCTCTACGTAGGGCGGTTGTAGGGCGATTTACAGGCATTTAAAAAATCCACCAGTGGCACCGCTCCACGAAGGGCGACCGTAGAGCGGTCAAGAGAAATTTGCTCTAACCATTGTTCAACCGCCATTCGTAGGGCAGTTATAGGACGGTTTTACAGCACCCTTAAAAAATCATGATGCATCAATGATATGGCATTTAACACACAAGATGCAATCAAATTAAACATGCAAGAAGAGAGATTAATGAACATTAAAGCACACATAATAAAGACACACAACATACAAAAATAAGAATTATACAATTGTTGTGAGTGTGTGCAACTACATCTCTTCAAAGCAAGTGAGCACTTAGAGATTTACCTTTGAAATGCTTGATCTCTTGAGGTCTTGAAAGGGCATTGGTTGTGCAAATCACCAACCATCAAATGCCTAAGCTACCCTTACATCAAACCCCACTTGTGGTTTTTCACCGAAATAAGCCAATTAAACTTGAGGAACTTACAAGCTTCAATTTTATTATTGTGGCGACTATAGGCACATCTCCACTGATTGTGGAAACTTGAAGACAAAGAGTCGAAGAGGCAAATAAAAGGCCTACTCTTGTAGTGAAAGTGAAGAGCGCTCTTCTGGTTCCGAGAGATGTGAAAGTAATCACATATCTTTTCCCACTTTACATGATGACAACTTAAAACTGGTCACAAGTCATTCATCACTTAACGTCAACAACGAAGAAGCTAGCTCAGATGATGATTGACACGAGAGCACTAGTGGTTGAAGCTTTGATGAAAAGAGTTCAAGCTCCAAAAACTTAAGTGATGAGGGTTTGAGTTATGAAGACTTCATTGAAAGTTTTCAAAGGTCCTTGAAGAAGAAAAATGAAGAAATCAAGAAGTTGAAGAAGGAAAACCTTCAACCAAGGACCAAGTTGGATGACTCCTTTAAGGCGAACATGATAGATGTGTCCAAATATGAGAATGAGATTAAAGATTGCCATCTACCGATGAAGGCAACAAAAGATGAGCTTGCCAACAAAGACATCTTCTTGAAGATTGTTAAGGATAGAGAGATTATGTGCCTTGAAGAATTAAAGAAGGCTAAGATCATGAAACCTCAAGCTCAAGGCAATTGCAAAGCTTCATCCAAGCAATGTTCAACTTAAGGAAAGTCCACGCAAGCTTTGGAAACTCAACCAAAGCCTAGGCAATCCAAGAAGAAAGAACAAGTCCTTGAGAAGTCAACCACCTCTTCCAACAAGCCAACTATCAAAAAATAAGGTTCCAAGAAGAAAGAACAAGTCCTTTAGAGACAACCTCAAATGAGGCTTGCTCAAACAAGGAGGCAAGTTCAACTTGATCAACCACCTCAACAAGCTAGACCACAAATGTGCCACCTATCTATTCAAGTTCCAAGGAGAAGCTAACCAGTGCATCATCAAAGACAACATCATCAACATAGCAAAACCTCGATGAGATCACTATGCAATGATATAAACTCTTACTTTGTACCTACTTGTCATTTTTGTGGTATGATTGGTCACTTAAGACCACATTGCTTTAATTACATCAAGAAGTGTAGAATTGAGAGCATGAAAGAAAAACGGTTGAAAAATAGGGCAAGTTTGCATGAACCTAGTGAATATAGAAACATGTCTATGACCACTAGAAATGATAAAGTGGAACCTAGGTGAGTTAAAAAGATTGAACCCACTTGCCATTGTGTCAATGTGACACCTATAGATCCAACTAGGTCTAATGGACTTGGTAAGTCTGTAGGGGCTCATGCCTCCAATTGACTTGGTTAGAATTAACCCCATGTGGGGAGCTTAAGCAAAGAGAGCAAACTTGCATGATTTGCTATTTGCAAATAGTTGATTAGTTTCTACTCTTTTGATAATTGCTTGAGATTTTTGGTTGCATGTATGCTTATATGTTATTTTCTTAATAAGTGTGCAACATTTCTTCACTTGCAATCCATGTCACATTTATGTTCAAACATGCATTTTTAGACTGGGAGATTTACTTTGGAAGTACATTTTGAATGACCTATAATTGATCTCCATGACATAACAATTTTATTAATGACATGCTTTGAATTGATAAGCATTAAGAAATTTTTGATTGCTTAATTTTGAATGCAAAAATATGTGTGAAAAGCAATGTTGAGACTCCAATCAATAAGTATCTTATATCCATTCAAAGGATTTTAAAATCCAAAGTCTCTCTCTCTCTTTATTAGTTGAACAAGGCTATTATCATATAGGTATCTTACCCTGAAAAATCGAAAAGGGTGCAAAGGTTGCTCATGCCTTGTTTTGCTTATAAAGTTTGATATAGTTGCTCCTTAAATTGAATTTCTTATACCATCCATATCTTTGCTTGAAATCATGACAAAGGGTGAAAATTGGTTTGATTTCTTTTGGAAACCTTTGTTGTTTCCTTTGCCAAATACCATTGTTTTGGCTTTGAAAGCAACATGTCTTGCATGTGAAGCATCTTTGTCACACAATTTTTTTCTTTAAATAAAACTTCTTGAATCTCTCTCAATTACTTGAGTTGCATAAAGTTTGTTTATATGATTATGCAAATGCCTTTCGTGCTAATAACTCTCTTTGCTAAACTAACCTAATATGGGGAGCTCATTTGCCTATCTCATGACAAAAAAAGGGGGGGAAGTCTTGAAAAACATAGGGAAAGTATTATTTATGCATTGGGGGAGAAGTCTTGAGAGAGAATAACCTTTTAGGGGGAGCATTGCACATGCATTACTTTGTACCGCTTTATTGTTTTTGAGTGCGAATGCTTTTTATATTTGTTCACCTCACATGCACTTGTTCTTGGAAAGTGTTTTCTTTCTATAGTGTGTAGGTATGATGATCTACGAAGAGATTGAAGACCTTGAAGACTTAGTTTCTTAGATATCTCTTTTTGTAACGTAGAATGGACACTAGCTTTGTTTTGTGAGAATAATTTTTGTGAGTGGTATTTTGTCATGAAATAGCCAAAGGGGGAGATTATAAGAACCACTATTTTGTAATTAGCTTATTTAATGACAAACCACATTGAGGATGATTTTGTAATGTGTAGCTTAGGATCACAATGGCAAGCTTCCAAGCATCTGTGACTACAAGAGAAAAAGGTATATCACTTGACTTGACTCTTGAAGAGATTAGGTGTGCACACACACACACTTACATGCATTCCCATATTACTTGCATATGTGTTTCCATGATTGTGTGCATTTATGTCTCATTTCACATACGCAATTTGTTGTTAGTTCTAAGTGTAGTTTTGTACGGTATAATTCGTTTCCATTTGTGTTATTGGAAATGTCCACACTTGTTTGATGGTGTACATGTCATAGCGCGATGGTTGACCATTTGAGAAGGTCTCATTCTTCTCTTGGATTAGTGCTAGTTATGGTGTGGTTGAATGGAGCAAGGTGTCTAGTTTTAAAAGATTGGATTTCAATGTTTCAACTATTTTCAAAACTAACCTTTGCATGGTCTTGTGACCATAACGTTTTGTACAAAGTTTCAAAATGAGTTTTGAAAATTTCTATACAAACTACACACTTATACCTTTCCAATGGTATATTATTCGTAATATTTCGTGACTGTTTGGATTGGTTTTGAATTATCCAATTGACCACCATAATAGGGCAACTCTGTTATTGTCCGTTTCTGACCTTTGGTCACTCAAATGATCATATATATTTCTACAGATATATAAATGACATTCCATAAAAAGGAGTAAAAAGTAGACATCCATACATTTCCAACGAAGTATCATACGAAAGGTTTTGATGTCATTTGGGCATGGTTCGGGGCACTCGAATCCTTATTTATTGTGTTGACGGGGCTATGCGCCCTTGTTGGGCTACTAGTCGAGTGCTGGTGTTGTGCTGCTCGACAAGCACTTTTTGTCCAACAACCTTGCGCTGATGATGCGCTACACGTCAAGCGCGATGCTCCACCCCCGTTTCGTAATTTGGCCATATCTCACTCATTTGAAGTTTGGTTTGGCTCATTTTTGAAGGGAAATTTATAGGACTATTATCTAAGCACTACAAATACACATCTTTCTCATCATTTGTCTTCAAAGAAATCAAACTACAAAACCCTAAAGAGAAATTAAGAGTTCTCTAGAGAGAGAAAGCATCAAGAAAGTATCTTTGACTCTCCAAACCTTAAAACCCATCTTCATCTTTCATCTCTAGCATTATTCAAGCATGGGTCTTCATTAATTTTTTTACTTAGTAAGTATAACAAACATCTCAACTCATTTATTATTCTATTTCATCAAGACATGTCTTTTATAGTTGAGGTTAGCAAATCTTCA
Organism: Acer negundo; assembly: GCA_035582765.1. NCBI lineage: Eukaryota > Viridiplantae > Streptophyta > Magnoliopsida > Sapindales > Sapindaceae > Acer > Acer negundo. Next base: position 6,544,192 of record CM069232.1, on the reverse strand, counting down.
CATTAATTGCATATCTAGTGAAGTTATGACATGTTTGGGGTTTGTTTGTGATAGCTTGCATGATTAGGTTGTTTTTCCTAAATAGCTAAGCCTTGAATGTTCTTGTGAGATTATTTGATAACTAGGTTGATAGATTTACATTTATCAAGCACATTAAACTCTCTTGAATATTCCTAGTTGTTTGTTATCAATACGGTTATTGGAAAATCTCTACACAACTAATTGAATCCACATGTATGGGCATGTAGGAATTTTGTGATAGCTTGCATGATTATGTTGTTATCTACCTAAATTTCTAAGCCATAAATATTCATTCATGATTAATTGATGACTATGTTGTTAGATTTGTATTTATCCATCTAGTCAAGATTCTTGAATGTATATGGTTGTTTGTTAACAATTAGTTTGTTAGAAAATCTCTACACAACTAATTGAAACTACATGTATAGACATGTATGGTTTGTTCGATAGCTAGCATCTTTATTGTTCACATTATCTAGCTAAGTCTTTTTGTTTCTACACTTAGACAGTTGATAACTTGGATTCATTGATTGCATCATTAAACTCCTTGTTAAACAATTTGTGTTGTCTTACACATTATTGCATTTTAGCATCATTGTCATATTCTCTTAGATTTTTAATTCTCTTCAATGAGTCAAAGTCTTGTGGCTTTTAGGTGAAGTTGCACAAGCAAGTGAAGTCTTGCAACTAAGGGTTGGTTGGCAAGCATCTGCCAAGTATCGCTATAAAAGGCTCATGGGTTAGATTAGGAGATGCTCACGTCAAGAGTAGTGGATCGGGAGATATCACTAGGGATTGAACAAAGAATGGTGAATGGTAATGTCCATAGCCTGAGGATATTGAGAGTGAGAGTCTGTGTATCGCATGAGGGTGTAATTTCCTTTTCATATAGTGGATTGTTATGGCTTAAGTGGCTAGCATTGCTAGTCCCATAGGTTTTCGTTGTTGAAGATTTCCACGTAAAAATCAAGTGTTCTTTATATTTCCGCACTTCACTTGATTTTTGTTGTATGCTTGAGTTGAATTTTATTATTAAAATTGACTAATCGAAAAAGTTGGTAATAATCGATTAACAACTCATTCACCCCCTACGTTGTATTAGACACCGTAATTTGTTTTCATATCTTGTGAAATTCTATATCAAGTTGTAAAGTTCTACTTTGTGAATTTACATTGTAATATTCAAAGTTCAACTTGTGGATTTTGCTTTGCATTGAATATATTTGTATATGAGATACGTTGTCTCTTTTATGTGTATGTATTAAGTGTATCACATTCTTTCACATTTGTGAATTTACGTTTGTAGACTAAAGGTGTTGAATTGAGCTTACATGTGATAGTTATTATTTAATAACAATCATGTTAAGTGTTAATTTTTTTCTAATCAAGTGTTTGACAAAAGTCTCGAAAGAGTTTTAAAAAATAGAGTAACAACCTTTTTCACCCCCCCCCCCCCCCCCTCTAGGTTGTTTAGTTTATAACCTTGTAGGAATTTTAATTAGTATCAGAACGGGTCACTATTAGTGTGATTCAGGATCTACAAATTTATTTACTAACTACGAACAACAACCTTAATTCTAATATTGTTAGTGTTGATTGTCCATCTCTTGTTGATGAAACAAAAAAGGCACAGGATATTTTTCAAGATATCCGTGAATGTGGTTTTTATTTTCTACTTGTTACTTATCTACTAACGGTTTTGTTGATAAGCTTAAAGAGAATTATAGTGATAAAAGCTAAGATGTGGAAGAACGATAGTCCTTGGAAGATGATGTTTTTATAGGTAACTACCTATGTGACACGACTTTGCATCAAGAAGAAGTTGAAGAATAAGAGGATTTCCCGAAGGACAATTAAGCTAGACATGATCACTTGACTTTGCAACTCAATGAAGAGAATTGTGAATTAAAGACCACCGACTTCAACTAAATGGAAAGAATTCAAACTCTTGAGAAGTAGAGAGATAAAGCTTTACAGGAAGTTGAAGTGAAGAGTGAAGTGATCAAATGTCTAGAAAAGAAGATGGTTGAAGATGCTTTTGTGTTAGAAAATTTAAGGAATGATTTTGCTAATAATTTGTTTTTCTTGAAGGAAACGATTAAAGGCAAGGAAGAGAAATTGGCAATCATGAAGGTCAATGAGCTTAAGTACATCAAGGAGATTGATGTGACCAAGCAAACTATCAAGGGCTTAACCATAGGAGCCATCAAACTTGATAATGTAATATAACTTGGTAAACTTCATTGAGATTCAAGTGGCTTAAGCTTTGTAGATGAGCAAGTGGAGTCTCATATAACTAAAGGCAAGTCACAAAGGAACAAGAGAATTTCAAATGCCGATTCTTCCAATGTCAAGAGCAAAATCAAGAATAGGAATGAGCCCTCACCATTGGTACACTCTCCCCTTAATGGTAACTTTTATGAATTTATTCTGGTTCATCATTATTGTAATCTGGTTGGTCACATTAGGCCTAAGTGTTATGAATATATTAGGCAATGCAAACTTGGAATTATGCATCATGAAAATGTTGGTAACAAGTTTCCTAATCATTCTCCTAAGCATGTGCTTAAATCTAGAGTCATAAATGACACCTCTAAGTTTATCTCAGTTTGTCATTTTTGCAATGTTATAGGGCATATTAAACCTAGATGCCATTAGTACATTAGACAATGCAAACTAGGGAATGCGATGCATGCTAATAAGATGAGAAAATATTCTTTGCATGTTTCTAAACATGATAATTGCTTTGATGTGCATATTGTCAATAATCTTGTAAAGAAACATACTAGGAAAGCTTGGATTAAAAAGTATGATGTGAAAAAGGTTCCTAGTCATTCTTCTAAACATGTTGCTAATAGTAACACTTTGAATGTTGTGATGATAATGATAATCATGTGAAGAAGAATGTTAAGAAGATTTGGGTGAACAAGAGTTTTTCACATGATCATAGGCATAGTCTTTATGATATTTTTGTTCATGGCAATAATGAGGTGTTTAACATGAGTAATATCTTTATAAAGAAGATAGCTGATGATTTATCTTCTAGATATATTATTGTTGTGAGAAATGATCATGATGATGTTTGTGTTAGTTCACCCAAGACCAAATTGGTCAAGGGTTAGTACTATTACCATTAGTGTAAGTTGCACATGTGAGTTAGCTTTAAACTTATGTCAAGTTGGAAATCTTAGCTAGCTAGCTTTTTTTTTTTTTTTCTATAACATTGACATGAACTTAGCTATCTCACAGTTTGCTATGATAGTCAAAATTTGTTGATTAATTTTTAAGAAGTTCATTTTGAAATCTATTTGTTGATGATTGTTGTTAAGACTTTTAAAGAAAGCCATTTTTATACTTGTTTGAGTTAAAGTGTTTGGTCTTTATTCTCTTGATAAGACACACCAATAACTTGTTGTCATGAGGACAAACGAGCCAAGAAAACTCATAAAAAGATCAAAGACTTTACAATGATGAAAAGTTTGCAAAGGTATATCTTTACTCTAAAGCTTACTTTCTTGTTTCGTCTCTCAACTCTTTGTGTGCATGACATCATGTGGCATGTTATTTTAGAGAACTTGTTTAGGATACATCTCAATATTTGCCATCTAGAGATCATTTAGTGAAACTATTCACAAATACCTTTTTACATGATGCATGAATTATTTCTTGTACTTGTTTGATTGATGAGTGGCAGTTTTGAAAAAAATGAACTTCATATTCTTTGAAACTCTTGAGAAGTAACGATCTTAAGTAAATCTCTTTGTATTACTTTTAGATCATACGCTTTTAAGCCTTAAAACTTGGTATTTAAAAGTGCACATAATGCTTCTCTCATATGTTTTGTTTGAGTAACTTAAGTTAAAAATATGTAAGTTATGGATGCAACTAAAAGTCTTTTGAGTAGTACATTAAAGATAACATATGGTTAGTATCCATTTTACTTCAGCAACTACATAGAACTCAACGAGCACCTTCATGAAAAGGGCTACACATGTTGGTTATGCAGCCACCCAATGTAGGAAAAGGCTACACCAATATGATGAGTGAAAACCGTCATGAAGTGTTACAAAAAAAAAAAAAAAAACAAAGAAGTATTAAAAAGAATCAAATAAAAAAAAATTCTTTTATTAAAGCTTCAAAAAGCTTAAAGAAGTATAGTTGAAAATTGAGATTGTTCAAGTTGAAAAACAAAAATGAATTGACGAGTCATATGCACACACATGATCATATGTTGAAATCTATTTTCTTAAAGCAAAAATACTGGATGATAATCGGTTTGACCTTAAATGGAAAAGCTTAAATGAATAGATGTTGATATGGTTTGCATGTTGCTTTTTGTGTTGTTACCAAATTGCGAAATAAAAAGATGTTTATAAAGAAATTCCTACGTAATATGCTCTAATTTTTGAAAACTAGTAAAGGGTTAAGCTAAGGATTCATTCCACAGGGATTAGGTTAGATTAATCGATTTGCTATCTAATCTAAGTTTGTCTAACTAATGTGCAAGAAAATGAATCATGGTAAGTTGGATCATGTATGGTTTGAGAAACCATCAAACAATGCATGTAAAGTAAATGACAAGAATATAAAAAGAGTATGAATGGAAATATGAATCCAATACCAATAACCTAGATAAGAAAATGGATTTAAACAATTAAGTGGAAGTCTATGGAAACGATAGAGTAGCTAATGGACTTTGAGCCATTCATACATGGCTTCATTAATGTACGATTCACACAATCAAGGACCGATCTCATTCGAAAGTGTGTTTAGGCCATTTCTACAAAACCTAAACATCTTCCCACCAAAATGCCTAACTAATTAATGAGAAGGGGTCAAGATGGGATCGGTTAGTGATGATCAAAGGCCTATGCAATTACGGTTGATATACCCACCAACAACCTATCATATTCACTATGTGCTATAATCAATTAAGTGTGTCAATAACTCAATCAATTTTATCACAAGTAAATCTTACAACATATTGCAATCAACAAGTTTGTCTATAACTTAATCAATCATATTAGAGAAAGATCTAATTAAAAAGTAAATAAAACTATAATTGTGTAAACATAATATTCAAATCTTTAACAAATACTCATTGTCCAAGAGTTTCACAAATCATCCCTCTAGAATGGGAGTTAATTACATATAATCACAAATAAAGAATGTAAGTAAAATGTAGGGAAATCACCTTTGGGTCTCTCTTGTAAACTTGATCCTTCCTTGAGCTTCCTTGTTGATCCATGTGTAAAGAGTGGTGGATGAGGATATGTCTAGATAGGTGGATGTCTAATGGGTAGTGACAAAGGAGATGTGCAAAGAAGATGGAAAGAGAAGAGTGATTTGGGTGAAGTAATCTAAATTTGTTGTTGATCAAATTGGAGAGGAAAAATTAAGATATTAGGAATGATTGAAGAATGAGAGTAAGAGGTGTGAATTCTCTTTAAAAATGGTGTATTTATATGTTATGAAGCCTAGGGTTCGAAATAGGCATGAAAGGACAACATTACACCTCTAAAATGGCTTGAAAACGTCCATTTCACTGTGCTGGAGAGTGAAGTTCGTGGTTGCGTCACGGTTCCCTGCGCAGTGGTTAGTAAAATGGGCATAACTTCTTCTAGAAGACTCAGAATCGCAATCTGTGAAAACCACTAGAAAATAGACTTCCGGGGCTTTTTGAATATAAGTAAATTGAAACATGGTTCGATCTAAAGAGTGAGATTATTTGCACACACTTTTTTACAACTTCAGCTTTCGATCTTTGTTACGGTGTCAGAGCCCCGACATCACACATGATTGTATTCTTATCTTTTTTCCTCTCTGTCACGGTTGTGTCGCCACGACGACAGTACCTCAACAACTCCTTGGCTTGAGTCTTCATTGCTTCTCGCCTTCTATCGCGCTATGCCCAAATGCTACACCATCAAGGACAACAATGCCCTATTTTTCACACTTTATGTACATTTTGCATTAAATTCGTATCCTTCTTCACAAATGCCCTTATGGAACAAATAAACCAGAAACACTTTATTAACGTAGTTAAAACACAGGGAGATGCCCGAGAATCAAGCATAAAGAGAAGGAAATGAGGGCCAAAATCATACCAATTTTGGTTCGATCAATACACTTGAAGAAAATTCACACACACACTTTTTTTGCTTTTAAGTGAGCTTGTTTTTCTAGCAATTTTAGAAAAATTATGAGAGAGATTGAAAATCTTGGTACATCCCTCATAGTTTGTGAAGCTTATCTTCTTGAATTTCTTTAAAATTTCTTGAATATGTGATTGTGTGGATATCATTGTGAAAAATATCCTATCTTGATCTTAGATAGAGCATTTATCAATGGGGAGCACTGTATGCTAGACTTTGTTCTTTTTTACGATATGTTCACATGATTTGTTTTAATAAGATATTGGCATACTGTTTGTTTAAAATATTAAATTTTGAAAATGCATGATACTTAATACTTTCTCATATTATTTGATATGCATTGTGATTCATTATTTTCTTGTATGCCTTTATATATTTTGTAAGCTCCAAGATTGATTGGCTTATGTAAGGTCTAATAAATTGATTGGCTTATTTCGTGGACAAACCACATTTGGGATTGATGTAAGAGTAGCTTGGGCTTGTGATGGTTGGTGTTTTGCACAACCAAGGCCCTCTCAAGACCTCAAGAGAAGAAGCGCCAAAGGTAAATTTCTAAGTGCTTACATGCTTTGAAGAGATGTAGTTGCACACACTCACAACACTTGCATAACTCTTATTCTTGTATGTTGTGTGTCCTTATTATATGTGCATTAATGTTCATTTATCTCTCTTCTTGCATGTTTAATTTGATTGCTTCTTGTGTGTCAATTGCCATGAAACGATTAAGCTTAGAATGCATCAAAGTTGTAAGAGGTGCTGTACAACCGCCCTTTAGGCTCCCTATGTACAGCACCTGTAAGGCGGTTAGAGTAAACTTGCTCTTGACCACTCTACGACCGCCCTATGTAAAGCGGTGCCACTGGTCGATTTTTTAATTGCCTGTCAACCGCTATCCAACAGCCCTACGTAGAGTGGGTGTAGGGAAGCTCTCAAAATCCCGAGAGCAACCGCCCCCATTTCGCCTGATTTTCGCCCTACATGTAGCGCGGTCATCAAGAACATATTCTTTATTTCCTAGGTGAACCGCCTTACAATCGCCCTACGAAGAGCGGGTGTAAGGCGGTCAAGGCAAATTTTTGAAAAACTTATCAAAATGCGTAGCATTATTTTGTCACCTTATATATATTACTTTGACTTTAGATCAGTTTTAAGAGAGTCCAAATCATATTTAGACTTAGCATTTTTCCAAAGAAAAAATCACTAAAGAACTCTCCTTTGATTACTCAAACACATATCCAAGTGCATCAAACATCATCTAGCAATCATCCATGATCATCTAGGTGTCATCTATGCTTGGTTTTTATTCGAAACACTTAGCTTGGTAAGTTGGTCACTAATATCTTACATATTTTGTGTCTTTCTTAACAAGCAATCTCATTTATCACTTGCATGCTTATAGAACATATTCTATTAACAAGATTGAGATAATTGTGTTCATTGTTTGAGAGTTGTATTTTGATAGCTATTATTAGGATTATTTAATCTTTGATAGATATGCTTTATGACATGTTATATAGCAAAAATTGATATCTAGGATTGATTTTATTGTCATCGTTCATCCTATATAAGCATTTAGGGTAACCTAGCATTACTTGCTCTTTGAATATCATATTATTCATATTAGGTTGTTTATTCTCTTCATTGAGAAGTTTTGTGACTACCGGTGAGTGGTGCAAGCAAATTGGACTAGGTCCACTTTTATAGGCTTGCGGGTAGTAGCAACGGGTTATAGATCGTGAGAGGTTGAAGTTAACCTAGGTTTTAAACATCATTACAATTAGTGGATTCGAGGTTCGTGTGTGGCGCACATAACAGCCCGTGGTTTTTCGTTGTTGAAGGTTTCCACGTAAATATCAAGTGTTACTTAAATTCCGCACCATATTACACTTGCTATATTATATTGACTATTTAGGGGTATTTTCGTAATCTTGACCAGACACAGAAATTGGGCAAAAGTAGTTAAAATCTATTCACCCCCCAACCCCCCCCCCCCCCCTCCCCCATCTAGATTAATATTGAACACACCGTAATTTTTTTCAGCTTATTTCGTGGACAAACCAGAATTAGGGTTTGAATTGTAAGGGTAGTTTAAGTGATTGAGGATCAAGCTCAAAGGCTCTTTTCAAGACCTCAAGTTGATAAGCACCAAAGGTAAAACTCTAAGTGCTTACTTGCTTTGAAGAGATAGTTGCACATAATCACAACTCATGCATATTGTTTAACTCTTGTATGTTGTGTGTCTATTTTGTGTGCATTAATGTTCATTAATCTCTCTTCTTGCATGTTTATATGATTGCATCTTGTATGTCAAATGCCATACCTTGATTAGGCTTAGATTGCATTCATGTTGTAAAGGCACTGCATAAAGCGGTGTTGAAAGCGTTGTACGTACAACGCCCAACTGAGACCCGGTTGAAATGAGTTTTGCATGTATCAGACCTGATGCTTTTTGTGCAAAATATTGAAGACACTGTACAGGCGCTCTATAAAAGCACTGTACGTACAGCGCCTAAGGCAAAAACAGGGGAACATATTCAAAACGTTGTCACTTCATCTTGACACCATATATATATATGTCTATTTCATCTTAGGTCATTTTCAAGAGTTCAAAAAGCATATTTTTCCCTTTGAACACATTTCAAGAGAAAAATTCACAAGAACTCACCTTTATACACTCAAAGTCATTCCTCGTTGCATCAAAGTTTATATAGCATCATCTATGACCATATAGGATGCATCCATGAATGGTTTTACATCATCACATCTTGTTTGGTAAGATTCTCACTAATTTCATCTAATTTTAGTATCTTTCTTAACAAGTCATCTTTTTATTCACTTGTATGTTTTTAGATCATATGCTAGATACAAGATAGAGATTGTTTGTGATAAATTGATTGAGTGTTGTATTGTGATAGCTTTCTAGGTTTTGCTTAATCTTGATTAGCTAAGCTATTTGACATGTCATTTAGCTATTGATATCTAGGAATGAATTAATTGTCATATTATCATTCTAGATAAGCATATAAGGTTCCCTAGCTTTGTTTGCTTTTTGAATATCATCATATATTCACATAGGTCAGTTATCTCTTCATTAAGAAGTAAGTCTTGTGTTGCTAGCAGGATTAGGTATCTTTAATCACAAGCAATTGGACTAGGTTCACTCATACCGGGATTAGGTAGGTGTGTGATTATTGACCGGGATTAGGTTGTAATCGTTATCACATTTAATGGATTCGAGGTTCGAGTGTGGCGCACTTACTAACCCGTGGTTTTTCTCGTGAGGGTTTCCACGTAAATATCTTGTGTCATTTACAATTCTGCACTTTATACACTTGATAAATTATTATGACTAGTTAGGGGTATTTTCGTCAATTTGACTGATAACGAAAATTGGGTAAAATCGGATGAAATCTATTCACCCCCCCTCTAGATTAATACTAGGCACATCTTAATTTGTTTCAATTAGTATCAGAGCGGGTTCCTAGATATACTTAAGTGATCCTAGCTCATCTTTGTGTGTTTGGCATTTTGTGTGATTTTTGATCATTCATACATTTACATTCATTTCATTCATTCATAAACACTATGAGTGGAAATGGTGGAAATGGTATTGGCAACGAGGGTGCTTCTTGTACGAGACCACCCCTACTCACCGAGTTGAATTATGCCTCTTAGAAAGGCAAGATGGAGTCATATATTTGCCAAATCCATGATAGGGCATGGATGGCGGTTGAAGACGGCTACACATTATAGATGATGACTCCTACGGGTGAAGGAGAGGATGTACTCAAGCCTAAGGTGTAATAGAACACGCAAGAGTTTGATGCATCAAAATGGAATAAGAAGGCGATGTATGCCATCCTATGTGCGACGAAAATCAATACAAATTGATTCAAAACACTAGGATAACTAAGGAGGCACGGGACATCCTAGAGGTTGCACATGAGGGAACCGAAGTTGTCAAGGACTCTAAGCTTCAAGTCCTCCAAACGCAACTTGAGATGCTTAGGATGGAGGAAGATGATCACTTCAATGACTTCGAGATCAAGTTGATGGATATTGTCAATCAAAGCCATCAACTTGGTGACTCGTATTCGGATAGAAGAATCAAGCAAAAAGTTAAGAGATCTCTCCTCGATAGGTTTGAATCAAAGGTGACGGCTTTAGAGAAGAATAGCACCTACAAGGATATAAAGCTAAATGAGATTATTGGGAGGATTCTAGCTTATGAGTCTAGGAAGGATCCTACCTCCACACCTCCTTAAAAGCAAAAGGGAATTACTTTGAAAGCCTCCAAAGGTGAGAAGGAGCAGAATGATGACTTGGACGAAGAAATGACCTTATTGATGAGAAGGTTCAAGAAATTTTACAAGTCCGAGAAGAAGGGATTTGGATCCAAAGTTCAAGACTTCAAGACTCCTGACAAGAAGTTTGAGCCTAGGCAAGAAAAGACTAAAAGGAAAGGGGTCTGATGTTTTGAGTGTGGTAGCATAGGACACTTTGCTTCCGATTGTGCTAATCACAATATCAAGAAGAAAGGGAAAGTAATGGTTGGCACATGGAATTGAAGTGATAACTCCAATGAAGAAGATGAGTCTTCGGATAATGAAAAACTCATGGCTAACTTCATAGCCTTTGCCTCATCTTGCAAGAGCAAAAGTGCTAGTTTAGAAGAAAATGAGGATTAAGTGGAAATTGACTCAAGTGATGATTGCACTTCATCACAATCCACAAATGGAAATGTGGATAGGATGGATCTCCAAGACTACATGGTGAAGTTTGAGAGTTCAAGGTTAAAAAACAAAAGAGAAATTAGAAGATTAAAAAAAGAAAACCTAGAACTCTCAACACAAGTTGACCACTTAAGTGAAAAAGTTGTAAGAACCATGGAAAGTGAAGATAAGCTAAGAAAGGAGTTAAACTTATCTAAGAAGAGTGAAGAGGATTGATGGCCAAGATGGACTATAACACTAGAAAACTTGACCACATGTTAGATGTTGGAAAAAGGCCACGTAACAAGAGATGTCTTAGATTTAAAAATGGTATAGAGACCTCCACTTCCAACAAGACTGTGTTTGTTAAGAGTTTAGGCAACAAAGTAGCCTTACCCGTGCAAACTCCTAGGAAGAAAATTGATCTAGCACAATGCTCACATAATGCACAAGTGATAGTGGCTCAAAGAAGACAACCATAAGCTTAACCCTCAAGAGCTTTTCAAGTTAACTTTCCTCAACAGATGGCTCTCAACAAAGGAAAGAGACCAATCATGCAACCTCAAGCAAGGAAGCAAGCTAGACCGGTTCAACAACGAAGATACATTGAACCAATTCAATCACAACGACATAGGAAGGATCCAATGAAAGCACAAGGTTATGGTATGATCCCTAACTTTATCCCTAAATGTCATTTTTGTGGTTTTGATGGTCATATTAGACCAAGGTCCTTTCAATACATTAAAATGTGAAAAACTAGAAACATGATTGAGAAGAAAAAGAAAAGAACCATGTTGCATGATCCTAGGACTTCTAGAACCCATGTACTAAAGACCACTAGGAATGAAAATGTTTTACCTAGGTGGATTAGAAAGAATGAAAATGTTTGCCATGTTGCACAAATTGCCTTGAAGGCAAATTATTCTAATTTTTGGTATCTAGATAGTGGGTGCTCTAGGCACATGACGGGAAACAAGAGTTTCTTTGAAACTCTTGTCATGGAAGAAGGAGGATGTGTCACCTTTGGTGATGGATCAAAAAAGAGAGTCGTAGGGAAAGTGGTGTAGCGGAAGCTTACGAGAAAAACCTGCAAAACATCAATAAGAGACAACCTACTAATAACATTCGACTTCGCGCACGAAGGATTGTTAAAAGGCTTTAATTATGAAAGTAACTGGAAATTGAGAAACAATTCTCTGAAATTTTATTAATCTGAAAACTAAGAAAATAATATGACTTACAGGTCTATTTAAAGCAAACAAACCCTAACCCTAATCTGAAACCTTGTTGGGCAAGGAAACGGCCTAAACCTTCTAAAAACTAAAATTTACCAAAATTGACAAATTTGAGTTAAATGCAAAAACAAATAAAGCTAACAAACCTAAGCAAGCCAGAATTGACAGAAGTCGATTCGGACTTGGAAAACAAAAGTTATTGCGAAAACGAAACTTTCTTAAAAAGCCAAAAACGGCCTTTTCGGGGCCTAAACGATGGAATTCGGCTAGAAAAGGGAATTCGGCCTTTGGAAGATCTCGCCGAACCGCATCAACGGACCAAGTTTCATGTCATTCCGACTCCATCGCTCGGACTAGAAGGATTGAATTGCCCATTTTCCTTGGTCTTTTTCATATCCAACCCTTCCATGTAATCTAAAGCCAAGGCTGCTGCATCAGTCCCTCCAGGGTAGAAAAACGTCGACCTCGATATGGTATCCTCCTCCTCAAAATCATCAAAATAAGGCACCAGATGTTTCACATTAAACACATCAGCTGTGCGAATGTGGCTAGGAAGTTTCAACCGATAGGCATTTGGATTTATCCTCTCGAGAACCTCAAGTAGACCGATTTTCTTTGCTACAAGCTTGTTGTATTCTCCCACTGAAAAACGGTCCTTTGTCAAGACAGCCGACACAAAATCCCTCATTTCAAACTCCACCAGGTGGCGTTTCTTGTTAGCTGTCGCTTTGTATTTAGCTGTAGATTTTAGCAAGTTCTCTCGGACCTGCTAATGAGTTTCCTGAAGATGTTGAACAAAATCCTCAGCCTTCCCATGAATCCGATTCTTATTTGGTAGAGGTAGAAGGTCTAGCGGACCATGAGGGACCACCGAGTATACAACTTGAAAAGGACTAAAACCTGTGCTCCGATTTATTGTGTGATTGTGTGCGAACTCAGCCTGACTTAGCTTTTGGTCCCAAGACCGAGTATTATCCCCCACTAAACATCGCAACAAATTTCCAAGCTACCTATTCATGATTTCGGTCTGACCATCCGTTTGTGGATGATAAGCACTACTGAAATCAAGACTAGTGTTGACCAATTTCCACAGGCTGCACCAAAAGTGGCTAAGAAAGCGGGTGTCTCGATCGGAAACAATGGAATGTGGCAGCCCATGCAAACAATATACCTCTCAGGAAAAGGGTTGAGCAACACTAACCGCGTCCGTGGTTTTCTTGCACGGATTGAAGTGGACCATTTTCGAAAATCTATCAACTACCACATAAATTGAATCAAATCCACGTTGAGTTCTTGGTAATCCAAGGACAAAATCCATGCTTAACTCTGTCCATTGTTCAGATGGTACTAGTAGAGGCAAGTATAGGCCCGTATTAGTTGCCTTTCCTTTCGAAACTTGACAAACCTGGCAACGCTCCACGTATCGCTCTACTTCTTTCAAAATGGTTGGCCAAAAATTGCTCTTATTAATCAATTGGAGTGTGTGATCTTTGCCCACATGTCCTTCACAATGAAGTTATTTGATAATCTGAAGTCACAAGCTGCCATCAGGAATGCACAACTGGTTTCCACGAAACAAAAACCCATCTACCATCAAAAAATCTGATTTCACACTGGCTTGCAAGGTTGTCAAAATGGTTGAAAATAGGGATCCGTAGCAAGCAATTCAGGAAACAATTCGAAACCTGGTACCGTGAGACTCATTGTGGATAGCCAGTTACTTCGTCGACTTAAGGCATCCGTAACTTTGTTAAAGGTGCCCATTTTATGTTTCAGGACGAATGTAAATTATTGTAGATAAGCTGACCATGCTGCGTGTCTAGCCGAAATTTTATCCTGGCTGTGGAGATGCTTCAGTGCTTTGTGATCCGTAAAGAGGATGAACTCACGATGAAAGAGGTAGTGTCTCCAATGTTTCATGGCTTGTACCACTGAATAAAAATCCATATCCTATGTGCTATACCGTGACCTTGCTCCTGATAACTTCTCACTATAAAACACCACTGGTTCGCTGGCTTGGCTCAACATTGCCCTTATGCCTAGCTTGGAGGCATCACTATGAAGCTCGAATGGTTGCGAAAAATCTGGTAGGATCAAGATGGGGGTTGTTGTCAATCGTAACTTGATGAGTTTGAAGGTTTCGTCAGTCTCCGGAGTCCATTCGAACTTATCTTTCTTAATACAGTTTGTTATGGGTGTCATGATGCTACTGAAATAAGAGATGAAACGCCTATAGAAGGCTGCCAGACCATGAACGCTCCTGACTTCTATGACAGTTTTTGGCTACGGCCATTGTTTGACGGCTTCGATTTTTGACTCATCCACCTGAAATTATGAACCCCAAAAATAACACTTTGGTTGTCATGAAAACACACTTACTTGTGGCTGCGACCAATTTCTGTTCACGTAGGATAGTCAACACTTCATGAATGTGTTGTTTGTGTTGTTCACAATGTGCACTGTAGATCAAGATGTCATCAAAGTATACGACAACAAATTTTCCAATGAATGGCCGTAATGCTTGGTTCATCACCCTCATGAATGTGCTCGATGCATTAGATAATCTGAAGGGCATGACCATCCATTCATACAGACCCTCTCGTGTCTTGAACGCAGTTTTCCATTCGTTTCCGGGGTGAATTCAGATTTGATGATATCCACTCTTCAGGTCCAATTTGGTAAACACAGTCGCTCCACTAATCTGATCAAATAAATCATCCAAACGAGGGATAGGAAACTGATACCTCACCATGATTTTGTTGATCGCCTGACTGTCTACGCACATTCTCCATGACCTATCTTTTTTTGGAATTAGAAGGGCTGATACTGCACACGAGCTCAAACTCTCTCAGATGTGACCCTTAACCAGTAATTCTTCCACCTATCTCCGTAACTTCTCATGCTCTATGGGACTCATTCAGTAATATGGACGGTTAGGTAGCATCGCCCCCAGTTCCAAGTCAATCTGGTGCTGAATGTCTCTTAAGGGTGGGAGTCCCTCAAGTAGTTCGTCAGGAAACACCTCTTGAAATTCTGATTGTAGCGGAACCGTATCTTGGGGAATTTCAACCTTGGCTGTCTTTTCTTTGTTTAGCAACACAAAGACGGTCTCTGCTTACTCCATCTCAGTTTCAAACCTAGCAAAAGAAAGTAAATTCGTATTGTTGGGTAATTCGGGTTTCTTTCACAGATTCTTACCAGGTAATAGCACAATGTTGGTGTTGTTGAACCGCAGAGTGTAGGTGTTCAGAAACCCGTCATGCTTCACCTTTCGATCATATTGCCATGATCTTCCGAGCAATAGGTGGCATGTGTCCATGTTGACCACATCGCACCATGCTTGGTCCTTGTAATTATTACCCATTGAAAAAGAGACGAGTACTCTCTATGACACCATTATCTCCCCTCCCTTCTATAACTAAACTAACTTATACAGTCTGGGGTGTTTCTCCGTTTTCAATCCTAACTTTCAAACCGCTTCAGCCACCACAATATTCTCACAACTTCCCGCATCAATAATATATATGCACACCTAGCCTAAGATCGTGCAAGTAGAATGAAACACATTGTTTCGGAGCCAATCACTCTCATTAGCTCGTGGTGTCAGGAATGTGCGTCGTACTACCAATAACGGGCCAGAATCGCCATCTACCTGATCTTCATTGGCAGCAACTTCTTCGTCAAACTCTGCCTCTTCTCCAATCTCCGTATCCCCTTCTCCACTGTCATCCGTCTCATTGAACAAGGCTGGTTTTTTCCCACCTTTTGGCACTCTGATTGACAGTGTCCCTCTTTTCCACAGCTGAAGCACCGCACCCTTCTTGCCAATGTTCTGGGCTGGAACTGATTGATCGATGGTTGGACCTGATTAGTGGTAGAACGTGGAGTGCCTCCGCTACAGCTTGCCACTATCCGCTGTTGCCACCCCGAATTGTTATTGTTCCCTGTCCTTCCCATTAAACCGATGCTATTGCCTATAATCAAACCACCTCCAGTTCTTCGTGTTGTTGTCTTTTCTACCTGCAAAGCTCATTGGTGTGCCTCTGAGTCTATAGCCAAGTCAAAAAGATTTACCATATCTAAAATTTGTTAACGTAATCCTCCACAATACCTGGACACCAATTGATCTTAGGTTTCTTTAATACCATTGTGCACTATCAACTGATAAAACTCTATTGTATACTCATCGACCATTCGCAATCCTTGTCTTAAATTCTACATATTCTGATACAACAATCTCTGGAAATAGTGGGGTAAAAATTCTGACCTCATCTTCCTCTTAATCTTCTCCCAATCGAAAATTTTTGGCTTTCCAGAACGATTTCAAGTGAGTTTGATCAGCTACCACCACGCAGCTGCTCGTCCCCGAAGTCGAGTCACGATCAAGGCTACTTTTGCATTATTCAGAACGTTTTTGAACTTTAAAATCTCTTATACGACTCCAATCCACTTTAGGAACTCCTCTGGTTGTAAGTTTCCTTGAAACTCCGGAACTTCTGTCTTCATACCTGACTCCTACCGACAGTTCTCCTCATGTTGCACTGGTCGTCTGTATTATGAAATTCCTTCCTCATGATATTCCCACGCATGTTGTCTTCTCTGCGAAACTCCTCCATCATGGTGTTCCAGCGCTTGTCGCCTGCGCTACGGAACTTCTTCCTCCTGGTAACTTTCCTCATCGCTTTCCTCCTCATCTCCACTAACACGAGGGTTTTGAGTTGGTAAGTTTAAGGTTTCTAGGTTGGCGATTACCCTAGTCATCTGCTCAATGAGCAGTGCGATCTGCTGCTCTACTTGTGTCATACGGTCACAATCGACGGCCTCTTCTATAGGGATCTGGTTAGGTTGTCGTCTCTTCGGTGGTATGTTGATGTCCCGAACGAACACAGCTCTGATACCAACTGGTGTAGAGGAAGCTTACGAGAAAAACCTGCAAAACATCAATAAGAGATAACCTACTAATAACATTCGACTTCGCACACGAAGGATTGTTAAAAGGCTTCAATTACAAAAGTAACTGGAAATTGAGAAACAATTCTCTGAAATTTTATTAATCCGAAAAATAATAAAATAATACAACTTACAGGTCTATTTAAAGCAAACAAACCCTAACCCTAATCTGAAACCTTGTTGGGCAAGGAAACGGTCTAAACCTCCTAAAAATCGAAATGTACCAAAAATGGAAAATTTGAGTTAAATGCGGAAACAAATAAAGCTAACAAACCTAAGCAAGCCAGAATTGACGAAAGTCGGTTCGGATTTGGAAAACAAAAGTTATTGCGAAAATGAAACTTTCCTAAAATGGTAAAAACGGCCTTGCTGGGGCCTAAACGACGGAATTCGGCTAAAAAAGGCATGCCTTAAGACCAAAGGTCGTGACTTTGAAAGATCTCGCAAAAACGTATCAACTGACCAAGTTTCACATAATTTCGACTCCGTCGCCCGGACTAGTTGGATTGAATAACCCCTTTTCCTTGGTCTTTTTCATATCTAACCACTCCATGTAATCTAAAGCCAAGGCTGTTGCATCATAAAGGAACCATTTTCATTCCCGAATTACCCTCCTTGTCCAATGCTTTATTTATTGATGGCTTGAAAGCCAATTTGATAGCATTTCACATCTAAGTGATGAAGGACTTTCCGTCTTATTTTGGAAAAATGATTGCTCTATCATATTGCCTAATGGACAAACCTTGTTGAAAGGTATGAGATCTAGCAACAATTGCTATTGTCTTGAAGCTAGAATAGTCTCAAACAACGTGTCCAAGGAAGAGCAAGTTAAGTTGTGGCATGAAAGACTTGGACACATTAACTTTCAGGATTTACGAATACTTGACAAGTTCAATGTTATGCATGGCCTTCCCAAGCTTGGGAAGAAAGCCAATGGTGTTTGTTGACCTTGCCAACAAGGGAAACAAACCAAAAGCATGCACAAAAATGGCAAGTATCTCTCTACCAAGGAGCCCCTAGAACTTCTCCACAAGGTTCTAATGGGTCCTATGCAAACCAAGAGTTTAGGTGGAAAGAGATACATTTTTGTATGTGTAGATGATTTCTCTAGGTTCACATAGATATTTTTTCTTAGGGAAAAATCTGAAACTTTTAACAAGTTTAAAATGATTTGTAATAAAATTCAAAATCAAATGAACTCAAACATTAAAAGCATAAAACGGATTAGAAGTGACCATGAGAGGGAATTTGAGAATGTTTCCTTTGAAACATATTGTGATAGTGTAGGCATCTCCCATGATTTTTCGGCTCCTAAAACACCTTAACAAAATAAAGTTATTGTGAAAAAATAGGGTCCTTCAAGAGATAGCTCGTGTCATGTTGCTTAGCAACAATGTACCTAGGAACCTATTGGTCGAAGCCGTCAAACGGCTTGCTATATAGGGAATAGAGTTTTCCTAAGGCCTGGCACTAGGCAAACCTCATATGAGTTATGGAGAGGTAGAAAGCCAAATGTATGCTACTTCCACACCTTTGGAAGCACATGCTATATATTAAATGACCGAGATCACCTTGGCAAGTTTGATGCTAAGAGTGATAAAGGTATGTTTATTGGCTATGCCTTAAATAGTATAGCTTATAGAGTTTTCAATTTGAAGACTCGAACCGTCATAGAATCATCCAGTGTTGTCATTAATGATACAAGGCTCAAGTTTATTGACCATGAGGAGGAGGTTGCTATAGATGATGACTCTCCCTTGGAGAAGGTTGTGGAGACTCCTAATGTTGGGACGTCTAACCTAGATGTAAAGGTCAAACAACTTATTGATAAAGTTCCTCTCCTGAACTCTAATGAACCAGCTCCATGGGTTAGAAAACTCCATGATAAAGAGGACATCATTGGAGAAGTTAATGAAGGTGTTAGGACTAGGTGTCAATTAGCTAATCTTATTAGCTATACATGCTACACCTCTCAAATAGAACCGAAAAAGGTTAATAAGGTCTTGAATGATGAATTTTGTGTTCTTGCCATGCAAGAAGAGCTAAACCAATTCGAAAGGAATGAGGTTTGGACGCTAGTTCCTAGGCCTAAGAGCACAAATGTGATAGGCACCAAGTGGATCTATAGGAACAAATCCGATAAGAATGGCAACATAGTGCATAACAAGGCTAGACTTGTTGCACAAGGATACTCTCAAATTGAGGGTATTGACTTTGAGGAGACATTTGCTCATGTTGCCCGTTTAGAGTCTATTAGGCTTCTCTTGTCCATTTCTTGTGTGCACAAGTTCAAATTGCACCAAATAGACGTCAAGAGTTCCTTCCTCAATGGCTTCTTGCAAGAGGAAGTGTTTGTTGAACAACCCAAGAGGGTTTGTGGATGCTCACCACTCCAACCATGTCTATCACCTCAAGAATACTCTATATGGGTTGAAACAAGCACTGAAGGCTTGGTGTGAGTGCCTCACTCAATTTCTTATTGACAATGACTACACAAGGGGTAGTGTTGACAAGACCTTGTTCATCAAGAGTAACAAAGATGAGTTATTCATAGCTCAAATCTATGTTGATGACATTGTATTTGGCTTCACCAATAACACCAAGGTCCAACAATTTGTTGAAGTTATGTCTCATGAATTTGAGATAAGTCTTATTGGTGAGCTAAGTTACTTTCTAGGTTTGCAAATTAGGCAATTAAATAATGGGATTTTTATAACCCAAGACAAATAAGTAAAAAACCTAGTGAAGAAGTTCGGTCTTGAAAATGCCAAACATTGTGATACACCCATAAGTACCACTTTAAAGCTAAGTAAGGATGCTAGTGGAAAAAGTGTGGAACAAACTCTATATCGAAGCATGATTGGTAGCTTGCTTTATTTGACCGCAAGTAGGCCCAATATCTCTTTTAGTGTAGGAGTGGGTGTGTGTGTTAAATACCAAGCGGATCCTAAGGAGTCCTATATCTCTTCCGTTAAGAGAATCATTCGCTATGTGAATGGGACATCCAACTATGGGATTTGGTACTCTTTTGACACTAATGCTGGTTTAGTTGGCTTAAGTGATGCGGATTGGGTAGGAAATTGCGATGATAGGATGAGCACATCAGGCTGTTGCTTCTTTCTAGGAAACAACTTGATGTCTTGGTTTTGCAAGAATCAAAACTTGATTTCCATGTCCACGGCCAAGGCCGAGTACATAGCCACGGGGAGTGGATGCACACAACTCCTATGGATGAAGCAAATGCTAGTCGACTACGGATTCAACCAACGTACACTCACTCTTTTTTGTGATAACATGAGTGCTATTAATATTTCTAAGAATTCGGTACAACACTCTAGGACTAAGCATATTGAAATCCGTCATCACTTCATTAGAGAGCATGTTGAAAATAAATGCATAGTGCTTGAACATGTAGACACTAATGATCAACTAGCGGACTTATTTACTAAACCCTTAGATGCTACTTGATTTAAAACACTTAGTAGATCTATTGGGATATGTCTTGTGGAGTGATGTATTTTGGTGATTGACCCCATTTGGGAAACTCAAGTAAAGAGAGCAAGTGCATATTTGTTGAATGCAAAAAATTTGAAAAATTTCATGCTTCTTTATTAATTGCTTGAGTATCTTGGTTGCACATATATATACTTTTATCTCAATAAGTGTGAACCATGCTTTGAATGCAATCCATGTTATATTTATGTTCAAACATGCATTTTTGGACTAGAAGATTCACTTAGGAAGTACTTGTTGAATGACCTATAATGATCTCCATGACATGATGATTCTTAATGACATGCTTAAAAATGTGAGAAAAATGAAATTCATATGACATGCTCAAATGAAAAAGCATGAATTGATGATTGCAATTCTTAAATGCAAAACAATGTGTAAAAAGCTTATGAGACTCAAAATGAACAAAAGATCTTCTATCCCTTCTAAGGATTCTAAAATCCAAATGTCTCTTTCTTTATTTGTTGAACATGTCTACAATCATACGAATATCTTATCCGGAAAAATTAAATAGGGTGCAAAGTCACTCATGACATGTTTCACTTATAAAGTTGGATATAGTTGTTCTAAAATTGAATTCAATGAATTTCCTATATCCTTGCTTTGATTTATGACAAATGGTGAAATTGGTTTGAATTCCTAAAGGAAACCTTTGTCATTTGCTTTGCCAAATACCATTGATTTTTTGACTTGAAAGAAATATGTATTGTATGCAAAGCATTTCTAATCACACATTTTCTATGAAAATAAATCTCCTTGTATCTCTCCTTTTATTTGAGTTGCATAAAATGTCTTATATAATTATGCAAATGACATGTATGCTTCTATATCTCTTTGCTTCAAGTGACCCGTTTAGGGAATACTCCTTTGCCCATCTCATGACAAAAAGGGGGAGTAGTATGTTGGTAAGGGGAGAATGCTTATTGTGCTAATTATAGTAGCAAAATTGCATGTTGGGGAGAATACACATTGAGGGGGAGTAACCATTTGAGGGGGAGCATTGCATAACACATACATTGCATAATGTTGTGCTTTAATTCTTATATGTAAATGCTTGTTTATGTTCTCACTTGATTAATTTCACATTTACTTGTATTGGAAAGTATAGAAACTTTGTTTTAAAGGTTTGGTTGTTCTAAAAGAGATTGTAGACTTAAAGTTTTATCTTTGTAATATCTCGTTGTATTGTAGAATATCATTGTAGACCCGTAGTTTCTATTTTGTTGTGAGGAATCAATGTGAGTGGTGGTTTTGTCACGAAATAGCCAAAGGGGGAAATTATAAGTCCCTCCAAGATTGATTGACTTATTTCGTGGACAAACCACAATTGGGGTTTGAATCGTAAGGGTAGTTTAGGTGATTGAGGATCAAGCTCAAAGGCGTTTTTCAAGACCTCAAGTTGATAAGCACCAAAGGTAAAACTCTAAGTGCTTACTTGCTATAAAGAGATAGTTGCACACACTCACAACTCATGCATATTGTTTAACTCTTGTATGTTGTGTGTCTATTTTGTGTGCATTAATGTTCATTAATCTCTCTTCTTGCATGTTTATATGATTGTATCTTATATGTCAAATGCCATACCTTAATTAGGCTTAGATTGCATTCATGATGTAAAGGCACTGTACAAAGCATTGTTGAAAGCGTTGTTGAAAGCATTGTAGGTACAGCGCCTAACTGAGACCCGGTTGAAATGTGTTTTGCATGCATCAGACCTAATGCATTTTTGTGCAAAATATTGAAGGCACTATACAGGCGCTCTACATAAGTGTTGTATGTACAACGCCTATAAAAATCCCGAGAGAACAGAGCATTGGCACTATACTGGCGCAGTACAGGTGCTGTACAGGCACTCTACGAAAGCGTTGTACGTACAGCGCCCAAGATAAAAACAAGGGAACATATTCAAAACGTTGTCACTTCATCTTGAACATAGTCAAAGGATTAGATAGCTTAAATCATAAGCAATTGGACTAGGTTCACTCATATCGGGATTAGGTAGGTGTGTGATTATTGACCGGGATTAGGTTGTAATCGTTACCACATTTAGTGGATTCGATGTTCGATTGTGGCGTACTTACTAGCCCGTGGTTTTTCCCGTGAGGGTTTCCATGTAAATATCTTGTGTCATTTACAATTCCGCACTTTATACACTTGATATATTATTGTGACTAGTTATGGGTATTTTCATCAATTTGACTTATAACAAAAATTGGGTAAAATCGGATATAATCTATTCATCCTTCCTCTAGATTAATATTAGGCACACCTTAATTTGTTTCATATTTGTTTTAATTTGGTAACTCTTATGACATTTTTGAGACTAACTTGTTTTGTCTATTCCAGTCAAATTTTTTTCTTGTGATAGTTTTTCTTCTACACAAGCTATGGGAAGATCTAAACCATTCGAACTTGGTAACCCTCCTAAACCCATAGAAAAACAAAAATATACTTCATCAACCTCTATGAAACCCAAGACCAATAGATTGAATCCATTAGGTGTGATGGGAACGAAAAAGCTTATCTTAGAAAGGGGTGTAGATTTGTGTGAGTGTAGAGGATCTTATGTTCACCGAATCATTATTGATAAGCATTGGGGAACTTGGATTAACATGCTTGGTGTAGTCAATGATAGTATGGTTAAAAAATTCTACCATGATTATAAGCATAGTTCTACCTTTGAAAATGCCTTGGTGAATATGAGATGTGTTGTCTTTAGAGTTTCCTTAGAAAATATTAACAAGTTTCTTGGGCTTCCCACTAACATTTCATCGAATTTTCTTGATGTTGAAAATATGGATCATCTTATTGAAATGGGGAGAACTCTTTGTGAAGACAATGATTTTGAGTGGGGTAAACGTGCGCTCATTATTAAAATGAGTTAACCAAAATTAATGCCTTTTGGCATCACTTTGTTTGTGCAAATCTTGTGCCTTCCACAAATGCTAGTGAGTTAAACAAGGAGAAGGTCAAGATTGTTTTTTCCTTGGTCACTAACAAGCCTATAAACCTTAGGGAGATCTTAAGGCAACATATAGAGAACTCGCCTTGTTCAACTAGGTTGGACAAAAAGCTATCTTATCCCGGGTTTACAATACTTTTGTGTATTGCCTTTGGTGTTGAAAAAATTGAGAGAGATTTAGTGACAAACGTGTGGAATTTAAGTCATACAAAAATGAGGGTGGATCAAATGATACTTTTAGACTTTTTGATGATACACAAGAGTCTAGCAATGTGTCAAGCCCAAGTTATCTTTTGGATTGTGCCTTACAAATGCAAGAAGAGCTTGTAGAATCAGGGAAAAAGATAGAGGAGCTAAATCAGAAGGTGGTACAACAAGATGCAAAGATCAAGGGCTTGGAAGAAAGAATTTCTTCAAGCAAGGCATCCACCTCCAAATGTTATGTGAGATCATCAAACTGGTCAAAGTTCTTTAATGGCACAAGTGGCTAGCAAAGACTTATGTGATCTTGAGGTATCTAATCTTTTCCGTTTGGCCACATTTCATGTCAAAAAGGAGGAGAAATATGATACTTGGTTTAGCATATCTTTATCTTATTTAAGTATTTACTTTAATTTGAGCTTAGTTGGTATCTATTATTTTGAACTTCTTATGGTAGATAATTACTTTAATGAGTTTTTTTATTTTTTTTTTTATTTTTTTTTTTTTTTTTGTGATGGATATTATGCTTGTATTTACGGGGAGAAAACATGTATCCATTTGAACTTTATTGCTATATTCTTGTCAAGTATATTACCACATATATTCTCTTGTATATGCTTTATTCTTCAAGTTGATTTTAGGTGATAACAAGAGAAGATCAAATGAGGAATTTCAAGATTTGTTGAAGATTAGTCAAGGTAAAACAAACTCATTGTAATGTGAGGGTGTGTTTTGTGACCAATCTTCATTTTGTTGTATTAGATATTTGTATATGTTTTTTGACATGGAATTTGCCAAAGGGGGAGATTGTTAGGTTTTTTGAGTCATGTTGGCATAATTCCATAGCAAAACGACATTTCCTTCGTATTAATTAGTTGTTTAGGTTCATGATAACTCAAGCTTCAAAGAAGAATGATAACACATCAATCAAAGAGAAGTTTTGAAGAGGAACAAGCTTTGTTGCACACTAAAGGTATATCTAGACCTTATTCCTCTTGTAAGGCGTTTAAGGGGCACACACACATTGCATAACATTTATGTCCCTGCATCGTTGTGCTCATTTGCTAGAGCACATACACACAAATTATTATCGTAGATGCAACTAGGTGCAATTGACTTGGTAAGTCTATAAGGGATCATGCCTCCCATTGACTTGGTACGGAATTGACCCCATGTAAGGAGCTCAAGCAAAGAGAGCAAACTTGCATGATTTGCTATGTGCAAAAAGTTGACTTATTTTTATGCTCTTTTATGATTGCTTAAGAGTGCTTGGTGAATAACATTGATTAATGTTTTAATAATGTTTATAATAACACCTTGCATGGTTGACTAGCATGTAATGCATGATTTCTATTTTTGCTTGAGTATGCTTATCTATTTGAGGAATGTTCTACTTGTTAGTACATGTGATTGATATCAAATTATTCTCCATGTTCATGATTCTTTGATATGCAATCTTAAGCTCTCTCTTGAAAAAGGGCTACTGGCAATATGATGTGCAACCTCCCAATGTAGGAAATGGCTACTCATTTGAAACCGAGTGAAAGCCTTCAAGAGAGTTACATTTGCATGATAAACAGAAATACATGCTTGCTAGGATAAAGGAGAAAAACATAAAATTTGAAATGTTATTGATGATGTGTGTGATGCATTGCTTAATAAAGACCTCAAAATTGATTAATGATGTGTCTTGCAATGAAGAAGAGATGATATATTTTTGATGTGCTTAGCACACTCTGCACACAAATGCTTGGATATATATCTTCTTGTCATAAAAACAAGGCTTTAATTGGTTTGACTTCATTTGGAAAACATGTTGTTTGTTGCTTTGATTGATTCTTATGCATGAGTTTAATAGTGCTTGTCTTACATGCTAAGCAAGTTTTACACACACACATTTCTGTGAATAAAATCTCCTTAAATCTCTCTCAATCACATTTGTGGCATAAATTTGGTGTATATGATTATGCGATGTGATCTTGCTTGTAGTTCTCCTTGCTAAAGCAACCCGATAGGGAGAGCTCTTTTGACAAAAATGGGGAAAAGTCTTGAGAGATATAAGGGGAGCATTGTGTATGCTTTGGGGGAGAAGCCTTGAGAGAGAGTAACCTTTTAGGAGGAGCATTGCACTTGCATTTATTTGATATGCTTTCTTGAGTGCAAATGCTTTTTATGTTTGTTCACCTCACATGCACTTATTCTTGGAAAGTGCTTTCTTGCTATTGTGTATAGGTACAATGATCTACGAAGAGATTGAAGACCTTGAAGACTTAGATTCTTAGGGCTCTTTCATTGTAACGTAGAATTTACATTTGTTGACCAATAGCTTTTTGTTTTGTGAGAGGATATTTTGTGAGTGATATTTTGTCATGAAATAACCAAAGAGAGAGATTGTAAAGACCTTTATTTTGTGATTGGCTTATTTCATGACATACCACATTGAGGATAATTGTGTAATAGGTAGCTTAAGTTATCTTATTGATTATCAAGGCAAGCTTGCAAGCATCTCCATGACTTCAAGATCAAGAGCTTTAAAAGGTATAACACTTGACCTTGATTCTTGAAGAGATTAGGGTGCACACACACACACTTCATGCATTTGTAATTGACATGCATTTGTACCTCATTGTTTATGTGTGCATTCCTCTCACAGCTACACTTGCACTTCATATTAATATTAAGTGTGGTGTAATTCGTTTTCGTTTGTGTGATCGGAAACGTCCATGCTTGCACGATAGTGTGCATGTCTTAGCGTGATGGTTGACCACTTAAGAATGTCTCATTCTTCTCTTAGATAAGTGTTAGATTTGGTTTGGTTATTTAGAGAAAGTGTCTAGTTTCAAAAGATTGGATTTCAATGTTTCAAGTGTTTTCAAAACAAACCTTTGTATGGTCTTGTGACCATAACTTTTTACAAAAAGATTCAAAATGAGTTTTGAAAATTTTTGTAGAAACTAGACACCCATACCTTTCCAACGGTATATTATTCATAATATTTCATGACCGTTTGGATTGGTTTTGATGTCTCCAAAGTGACCAATAAAACAAGCCATCTTTGCTGTTTTCCAAATCTGACCTTTGGTCACTCAAATGACCATAACTTTTTCTACAGACATCGAAATGTCATTCTGTAAAAAGGAGTAGAAATTAGACATCCATGCCTTTCCAAAGGTATATTAAACAAGGTTTCGATGTTATTTGGTTATGTTTCGGAGCGCTCAAATCTTGAGCTGTTGCGCTGTCGCGCCTATGTGCTGGTGTGGGGCTGCTCGGCCAGCGCTTTTGGTCCATAAATGTTGTGCTAGTGTGGCACATGACGAGTAGCGCAATGCTCCGCCCTTGTTTCATAATTTGGTCATATCTCACTCATTTGGAGTCAGATTTGGCTCATTTTTAGAGCAAAATGCATGAAATTTATAGGGCTATCATCTAAGCACTATAAATACATCTCTTTCTCTCATTTGTAAAAAAGGGAAGAATAGATACACAAACCTATAGAGAGATTAGAAAGCTTTAAGAAAGCTTCTTTAACTCTTCAAACCCAAACTCATATGCATCTAACATCTTTCATGCATCAATCTTCATGGGTCTTCTTGGTTTCAAGACTTGGTAAGTATAACAAACACCACATCTTCATTTATTGTTCTATCTTAATCAAGACATGTCTTTGATTGCTTAGTTTAGCAAATCTTCACTCTTATTGCATATTTAGTGAAGTTATGACATGATTGGGTTTTGTTTGTGATAGCTTACATGATTAGGATGTTTTCCCTAAATAGCTAACCCTAGAACATTCTTGTAAAATTGGTTGATGATTAGGTTGATTGATTAATGTTTATTTATATAGTCAAGCTTTATTGAACGTTCTTGTGGATTTAATTGACAATTATGTTGTTAGAAATTATCTACAACTAATTGAGTTCACATGTATGGACATGTTGACATTGTTTGATAGCTAGGATTGTTTTGTTATTGATAACATCTAGCTAAATCTATATGATTTGCATTTAGACATTGTTAATTAGGACTCCTTGATTGCATTTGTTTATTGCCTATTTATTGTTATTGCCATGTTTATTAACAACTTGTGTTGATTTGGCTTTGTTTGTTAACAATTAGGTTGCTAGAATCTCTTTGCATCTAATTGAGTCCTCATTTATGAGCATGTAGGCATTGTTGATAACTAGAGTGTTGATTTGCATTATAACATCTAGTTAAGTATTATATGTTTTTCTAGCATATTTTGTGTTGACCATAATTGTCATACACACTTAGACTTTTAATTCACTTCAAGAGTCAAAGTCTTGTGGATTCTAGGTGAAGTTGCGCAAGCATTGTACTAGCTCCTATGTAAAAGGCCCATGAGTAGATTAGAAGGTGCTCACGCCAATGGTAGTGGATCGTAGAGATCACTTGAAGGTGTAACCTTATCTTCATATAGAGATTGTCTAGGGTTGGTCTAGGTTCACTATAAAAGGTATGTAAGTAGTAGTGGTAGGTTAGTAACCGAGAATGTTTGAGGTCAACCTAGGTTGTAAACATCATTACAAATAATGGATTAAAGGATCGTGTGTGGCTAGCATAATAGCTCATGGTTTTTTCTTGTTGAAGGTTTCCACGTAAAAATCAAGTGTTCTTTAATTTCCGCACTTTTACACTTGATTTATATTGTTATGTGTTTGGGTTTTTATATGCTAATATTGACTAATCGAAAAATTGGTAATAATCGATTAACAACCCATTCATCCCCCCCTCCTAGGTTGTATTAGAGACATGCTATATATATTTTCAATATTTATAGGTCCCATATTTTGCTGTCTATTGTATTAATTTAGTCGATCAATTAGCAATCAATGGGATGTTGTCTTGACATTGATGATGGCTAGGTTTAGGCGCGGGAATTGTCCCCTGAATCAAGGGAAGTGTTCCAATCTTGGTAAGATTTGAGTGAGTTGACTATTTTCGTTTTAAATGGCTTTATGACTGGCGAGAGAGAGTCGATCCTCTTTTCCTTTCGTTGGATATTACTGCATGTTGTTCTTATTATGGTGTAATCTGACTCTCGATGTACTGGTCCTTCCTTACTTGGTGGTTTCTCCCTTGACATATTGAGACCTCTCTTACTGTCATTTCCTATGCTGAATGGGTGATGAACTCTTGGTAAGCTGGTCCAAGGAAGGAACCGTGGTATCGGGGCACCGTGTATCATAGATCATGGTAACAGTGCTTTTAGGTATCAAGGAACCAGGGCGAGGTGGTATTGGGGTTTTTTGGACCTGGACTCCAATGTTTCCCAGTATCGGGGAATTGGAATGATCTCGATCCCGGTCCTGGTTCACATATGGCCTGTTATAGGTGTATCGATCCTGGTTCCTTCGTGGGGTAGTGCAATGCTCCCTGTTGCATCTTTTTACTCAAAGCAGTCTTGGTAAGGAGGAAAAATTCTTCTTTGGATCCCTGCCTTTTTAGTCGGTTAACAAATAGTAAATGTTATTTTATTTCAAATTAATTTTAAATAATTTTATTTTTTAAAAAAAATTATTTTATTTAAATAATTTTTTTAACCAAATTTAATTTAAAATAATTTAATTTTTCTTTGAATTAAATTGAATTAATAATTAATTTAATGTAATATTCTATCATGTTTATTGCTATATTCATACAAATGCATAGTTTCATACATATGAAACTAGTATTATTTTACAAATACAGTTGTTTCATACACGTGAAACTAATATCGTTTAAATACTAAGAGTAAGAAACAAAAGCAAATGAAGAAGAAATCTAACGAAGAATAAATCAATTAAGGAATGAAGGAAATTGAAATTTAAAATAAATGAATAATTTTTTTAACCAAATTTAATTTAAAATAATTTTATTTTTCTTTTCTTTCAATTATTTATTTAGTTTTTATTAAAAAGGGGTGCATACGAGGACTTTTCAGGAGGTCACTTATCATAGTACTGCTATCGCCCAAGCACGCTTAACTTCAGAGTTTTGATGGGATCCGGTGTATTAGTGCTGGTATGGTCGCACCTTTTTCTTTTCTTTCAATTGATTTAAAATAATTTATTTATTTAAAAATTAATTTTATATAATTTTATACTAATCTCTCACAAAAGCCAATTATTTTCTAAAAGAAATTTTTGCAAGCAAATGTGTGTAATAAATTAAAAAAAAAACGTGAATAACAATTAGAAAATATGAAAACTGTAAAAAATATAATTAAAGTAAAAATTTATTTAAAAAAAATGTGGTAAATTAAATAATTTAGAAAACGTGATAAAGAATTTATATTAGTGAAAAAATATATAAAAAAATCGTGAAAAATCTTTTTTACATTAAATAAACGTGTACTTTGAATTTTTTTTTTTTTTTTAAATAGATTTTAAAAACGGGAATCACACTTTTAATTGAAAAAATCATAATTTTTAATTAGTTTATGATTCAGATGGTTTGACTAGAGGTTTTGGTTTACTAACTTCCGGAGGAAGAATGGTTTAATGTTAGGGTGAATGTATCTTATCGGTAAGGTGATGATTAGGGATAGATGTACGGATAGTGTTTTCTGTTAGTTTCTGTGTATGGGGAGTTAGTTCATTTAATTAATTTATTTTCTATCAAATTCTCTAGAGAATCAAATTCTGGGTTTAGTTGTGAATTGGGTGGAAGTCGACGCATCTAATGTTGCATATGGGCTTTAGGCTGACTCTTTTCAGTGGAGTCATGTTGCCATGCTGATTCGATTGTCATCGATATCAAAGAGCTATTTGAAGATGTTGGGGTTGTTAAATGCCTTGCCACGTCTAGAAATGGGAATATAATGGCACATGCTTTAGCAGCTTTGGCTTTGTTCTCTGTGGAAGATAGAGTTTGGCTGGATTCTATACCTATTTGTTTAGTTTCTCTTGTTTAGTTGTTTTTTCTAGTGTGCTTTGTAAGTTTTTTCTTATAAATAAATAAAAAATAAATTAAAAAAAAAAAAAAAAATGTGCCGCTTTTTTTTTTTTTTTTTTTTTTTTTTTTTGTTTTTGTTTTTTTAAATCTATTTAATGTGCTTTTACCAGTACCGAAATTTAGTCCAACATAAGGCAATAAGGTTGAGCTATTAATATTTTGCAACTTACATTAGTAGACATACTCACATACCAGACTCTATCACCTAATAAATGATTACAAGAAGAAATGTAAGGTAAAGACAAGAAAATAAAAAATAAAAAAAATCATTGATCTCCTCAAGCATCTCTGGTTTTTAACTAAGGGACATGAATTTTGATGTGCCTCCACCATTCAAACATGCAATCGTCAACTCTGCTTAGGAATTGGAAACCGAGAAAGACATCATCAAGTTTTGAAATTTTGATGATGTGAATGTGATTGTGAGTTGCTTTCAATCTCTAGCTATAATAAGAGTTAGGTCATTGTTTCTTTGAATTGTTGGTTTGGTGCATGGGATTCTAAATAAAGTCTACCTTCAAACTAATCATATCACCATCCACTCTATAATAATCTATATATTAGACTTGTTCAAAATTTTAAATACCTCACATGGCATGACATTAACAACCTGGAATTACAGCCCATTGGAATTGCATCACTCATACAGGAAAACCGCTTAGTCTCAAGTAAAAGAAAATTTTGGGTGGAAATGGAATAGTTAAATGTAAGTATATCTTCTCATAAGATAACATCTTTTATGATATGAAATAAATGAACATACGGCTATCTTAGCACAATATGTTTTATGATATGAAATTTTTAATTTGATTTGATCTAACAGTATTGTACCCACATGCACTCTCAACAACGTTAAGTCCCGAGTTCAAATCTCGTATATATATATATATATATATATTTCGTACCCACTCAGAAAGTTGAGTACAACCTTACTAAGGGGAGAAAATCTACTGTACACCGGGTATATTGTTGAGTCGTGCATCTGACTATTGAGGATGAGACATGTGCCATGAAAGACTATATGACACACATATGGCAGCCATATATCTCATCCTCCGTTGCCGGATGCACCACTCAACAATACACTCGAGAAATCAAAGATTTTCTCTACTAAAAATGACACGTTGAGGATCAAGACATAACAGAGTCATTGCACTATTGGTTCAGATAAGAGTCGGTCAAGTTGAATGAGGCCAGTGCTTACTCAAATTACAAATAAATTGGCAAAGGCCAAGTCTGGTCAAATCCCGTGTGTATATATATTGTATCCACTCAGAAAGTTAGTACAATCCTACTAAGGGGAGAAAATCTACGGCACACCGGGTATATTGTTGAGTCGTGCATCTGGTTATTAAGGATGAGACATGTGCCATGAAAAACTATAAGATGCATATGTGGCAACCACATATCTCATCCTCCGTTGCCGGATGCACCACTCAACAATATACTCGAGGAATCAAAGATTTTCTCTACTAATAAATGGCACATGGAGGATCAAGACATAGCAGAGTCATTGCACTATTGGTTCAGATAAGAGTCGGTCAAGTTGAATGAGGCCAGTGCTTAATCAAATTACAAAAAATTGGCAAATGCCAAGTCTGACTCCTCAACAACCACAAGTAGAGGTGTTAAACCTCCCAACGGCCTTCAGCTACAGCCAATCAGAACTATTATTAAGGCAGCGCAGGCTCGCTCCAGCCCATAAAAATTAAAAACTTGGCATAATATAAAGAGCAACGATACTTACACCCCTGAAAAACTATATGTGCATCCCTAATTGTAAGTAAACCTCGTTAAAAAAAATTAAAATATGAAATCTTGTAATTACACCCATATGTCCTTTCTTTTAATTTTTAAAAATATTATGAAATCAACACCTTTTAATGTCAGCCGTAAAATCAATCCAAGAGTTGTCATTAAATGGCTCATTTTTTCTTTATTAAACATAAAACTGTTATAAATATTATGCAATTACATATGAATAAATATCCATCAATTCAAGGAAGAAACTTCCATCCTTTTGTATTCCCACTAGCTCTATCATAATGATCAATTTTATTATTCATTATAATGTAATTTATTTAAACTTAATGTAATATGGGATTGTGAGACTATATAAAGGGTCTCTCACCATTGTATTGGATACACCTTTGATGAGAACAATTGATGAATAAAAGACATCTCTCTTTTATCTATTCTTTCTCTCTTCTTATATACTTTAAGTTTATGTCTTATATTATTGTTTATTCTTATTCATTTTATAACACGTTATCAGCACGAGTCTCTAACCATGTTTTTTCGATTTCTAGATTTGAAAGCTTTGAACCCAAAGACAAAAATCATCTAATCCAAGTTTGATACGTGATTACAAAAAGAGAACATTCTTGTTAGGATCGAGCCCTCCAACAAACTGTAAAGTACTATTTTTAATTTAATATTTTTGTTCTAAATAGTGGTTTTTTATTCTTCTCCAATTTATTTTGTTTACAAGATTATTTGGATTGCCAAGAAATAAAAATATAATTAATTAAATGTATTGTAACCTGAAGATTGCAATAATAAAGAGAATGAATTGCAACCAAAGATCGCCAAATCAAAGAGCCAGAAGCTCGATTTGATATTTGAAAATTATGAAATCAAAGAGCCTGAAACTTGATTTGATATTTGAAAATTGTGAAATCAAAGAGCCTGAAGCTTGATCTGATGTCTGGAGATTGCAAAATCAAAAAGCCTGAAGCTTAACATAATCTTATTGGAAATTATAAATTGCAATAAAATCAAAATACAAAATAATGAATTTCCATCGAATCAGAACTTGAAGTTCTAAATTCCAATTGATGTGATGATTATTTTTGGAATTTGAAGTTCTAAAATTCATTATTCTCAATTATAAACTTAAAGTTTATATATGCACGTGAAGTTATAATGAAATTTTAAACTTCTATTAAAATGAATTTTATTATAAACCTGAGGTTCTCAAAATAATAAATTATGAACTTAGTGTTATGATATAATCATAACCAAATATCCAATCGTTAATGGATTTTGTGCAATCATTTTAATGATTTATTTAGGAGGACGTGGATTTAAAATAAAGTCCAAAAATTGCAAAAGGATAAATATGTTTTATCTAATTTTGAAGGGTAAATATATATTATCTCATTTTGAGCACGATCAAAGTATTTCAATTATGTGATTGGATTTTATCAATAACAGAAGTTCTAAATTCGAATACAATTGAGAACTTGAAGTTCTTAATTGTAAAGTCTCGAATTGAACTTGAAATTCCATACTTTTGAACATGGATTAATGAATCAAAAGGTAATTTAATTTTACATTGTTAAATAGATATTTAACAATTAGTATATTGAAAAATGAAATACAAAGACCTGAAACTCTAAATATTAATACAAATTCAAAACATGAAGTTTTGTCTATCGATTTTTTATAACATAATGTTCTCAATTCTAAGTTAACCAGCCTTGAAGGTATGATGATATCAAATTTAATTAGAATTGAAAGGCCTGAAATTCATCTAATTGTGGTCCTTATCATTGGTAAAAATTAAATTGTAATTTCCATTCAAAACCTGAAGTTTTGAATTTTTCTAAATTTCAGTTACAAACCTATAGTTTATTAACAAATCATAAGTTCCAAGAGTCGGTAAGATTTTATTAAGAAGCTGACGTCTTTAAATAAGATGCTTCAAAATGTGAATGAAATATTCATTATTTTCGCTTATTCTGCTCCTAACAAAGGTACGTAGATGTGAAATCTTATATTTTCATATATTATAATTTTCATATTTCGCACATCTATTAATCACAAATTGCTTACGTTATTCATTCATTGACATTTGAATTTATTCGTTTTGAGATATATATTTTTATAGTCGCTTGAGTGATTTTTAAAATTAGTGGTTTTATTATGTAGTGTATTTGTTTTCACATGGTCTTATTAATATAATATTATATTTTTGGTGTTTCAGTTGTCTAAAATTAAGTTTTTGTATTGTTTTGAATTATATCAAAATATTACATTAAACTTGTAATTGCAATATTCATGAAAACAATATCATGTTTTGCTAATTCATAAGCTTTGTTGTAATATCGATCTAATAATTGATAAGATTTATCTCTGAATTTTATTTGACTTTAATTACTCTTTTTTTCACTTCGTGATTCAAATATTTGTTCCTGAAGTAATAATATCATGATAATTACATGCCTCTAATTTTCTCTTGAAGGAGCAATATTGAGATTATAAATTTGAGAATATTTGAATTGATATCATTTCAACCATAAAACATCACCCAATTGGATTAATATCATTTCCTGAAGTGAATGATGTTTCTTTATTATGGTTGTAATGCAAATGTAGATAGTTGAAATGATTATTAAAAGGTGATCACTATGAGAAATTCAATTCAATCCACCAAAAGTGGAATAACATCAAAACTTAGCAAGAAAATTTGAAAGGATTTTGAATATACGTACCTTTCAAGAATTATAAAAACTTTTTGATTGCTATATATGTTAAATATAAAGAGAAAGATTATATACATAAGATACATCTTAATATTTTGTTAATCTTTACTAAGTATAATGGACACTCTTGAAGAGCTAATAAAATTACATGAAAATAAAATTTTGTATTTGTTAGATCTAGTAGATCTATAACAAAAGAAATTATTTTAAGTCCATTAAAATTATTTTATTATTTTTGTCTCATGCCAAAAGCATTAAAAAAGCATGTGTTCTTTTATTGTTTATTCAGTCATATGATCATGTGCTTAATATGAGAAATGTTATGAACTAGAAGTTCAATTAAAAAAAAAAAAAATCGATGAATCGCGATATTGAATATTTTTTTTTTATATAGATATCTATTTCATAAAGAAAAATTATTTTTGGTACTGAATGTTCCTGAAGAACATAAAATGATATAAGTAAGTACTTAAATGACAATATGATAAAATAAATAAGATCATGTAGAAAATTACGATTACGATGATGCAAAAGGTTTTCTTGAAGAATAAAAATTTAATTTTCTCATCGTTAGGGGAAAAATTATGATAAATTGATAAACGACATGAAATTACGTGGTTTACATCATCTTGTGATTTGCATAGTATGCAAATGATTTTTCAGATGATTCAAAGAAAATATTAAAATTACATTCTGCCAATATACAAACCCGGGTGGTTGTTCCTATGGAACAATTTCGTTAAAATGATAAGGTTCCCTAGAAGTGGAATTTGAAATATCATAATAATACTTGAGTGAAAAATGAATCATCATCATCAAAGACTCCCGAAGAGTTAGTCTCACAAGTGAAAAACAAGATCCTGAAGATACATATAGAAATGTTAATCCCCCATAAAAGACTATTGAAGTAAAAAATAGATAGATCTCAATTGTCCCAATAGAGACACATGTACCAAAAATAAAGAAATTATATTTCTCCGAAAGGAATATTTGTATAAAAAGGCATGTGTACTAAACATTAAAGAGATTTCAATAACCTCTGAAGAGGCACATAGATTACGAAATGTAAATCAATTATATTGATAATATAGAAATTGAGATCATATTTTGCTTTGTATATTATGAAAAATATGATGATGATCTTAAACTATTAATTGTATATATGTCGACATAGTAGTGAAAAATAAAAGGCAGAGTTTTATACTTATTTTGAATTTGAAAATTTTGGACCTGTAGTCCAAATGTTTGATGAGATCAAACTTGTAAAATATAATTATTTTTCGTACGAATTAAAATAAAAGGTTTACAGCAGAAACCTAGTTTGACAATAAATAAAAATCTTAGAAGGATTTAAATGCCTGAAGCAAGTAGTTCAATACTACATTTTGTATATATTGAATTTAATAAAACAAAATGCATATAATGCATACGCCTTTATGAATATTATGTTGAAAGAATCAACAAATTTGATTCCTAATAAGTATATATTGATCTTTTGAGACTTATTAATACTCCTGATGAGTTTACAAATTATATTTTTATAAGGAATAATTTCTAAGTTGAAAAATCTTAGAAAATAATTTCGGTTAATGGCCGAGTTGAGTGTTTTTCAATTAACATAATAATATATGAATCATTATATATATATATATATATATATATATATATAAAGGTCCTGAAGTACTTTTTCATGGATAAAACACATCGAATGGGTTCCTCGATGTTATTTCATAACTTAAAGTGATATATGATCTCCTCTTGTTATTGAAGAACTTTAGATCTCGAAGTACCAAATATAAGTTCAACTTGTGTTTTTATAATAAAACAACATACATGATGTCGTATATAACAAGTTGAACCAATTCAAAAAGCGATTTTATTAAAGTTTTTTACATATGATCTCCAAAAAGATGGTGATAAAAAATATGCTCAAGTTTCAATCCTGCAGATTTATTTATAAATAGACTACCAATTTCAACAAGCAAAATCTTGGTACATGGTATTGGGATGCAATATCTTTGCAAAATATTGAAGCATCCACGTCAATATGAGGGGGAGTGTATTTATCACTTTATCAGAGGGAGTTACTGATAATAATATTACATACTGTACTCTTTTTCCTTCACTAGGTTTTTATCCCATAGGGTTTTTCTAGTAAGGTTTTAATGAGGCGGTTTTGTACCCCCATAACTATTAAAAGTTAATTAGAGATGTAGATGAATAATGTACTTTTTTTCCTGTGCTAGTTTTTTTCCCACTGGGTTTTTACTAGTAAAAGTTTTAACGAGACATATTCAATGTATGATTGATGGACATTAATTCAAGGGGGAGTGTTATAAATATTATGCAATTACATATGAATAAATATCCATCAATCCAAGGAAGAAACTTCCATCCTTTTATATTCCCACTAGCTCTACTAAAATGATTAATTTTATTATTCATTATAATGTAATTTATTTATACTTAATGTAATGTGGGATTGTGAGACTATATAAAGGGTCTCTCACCATTGTATTGGATACACCTTTGATGAGAACAATTGAAAAATAAAAGACTTCTCTCTTTTATCTATTTTTTTTTTCTTCTTATATACTTTAAGTTTATGTCTTATATTATTGTTTATTCTTATTCATTTTATAACAACAAAATAAAGATGAAAAATTAGTTAATAATAATAATAATAATAAGAAGAAAAATTTAAAAACGCATAAACAACAAAAAATTACAGAAATCTTCTTCATCTTCGTCTTTCTCCTTCTTCCTTAATTTTCTTATCACTTTTATTGTTAATTTTTTTAGCAGCTTTTATTGTTAATTTCCCTTACGAGAAGGAGGGAGCATGTTATGTTATGTTTTTTTTTTTTCTTTCAAATTTTATTTTTTGTTTTTGTTTTTGTTTTTGTTTTTTTTTCCTTTCTAGTTTTTGTGTTGTTTTCTCTTCTTTCTTTATATGTACAAGAAGCCGCACTCCTCCTAGATTTTTTAAGAGGCTGCTGCAATCTACATCTTTTCTTGGGAGAATAATTCTGATTTTTGAGTTTTTCCGCTTTTTGATTTGAGTTTTTGTTTTTCTTTATTATTTTCAATTTGATATAGTTAGTTAAAAATTCTAAGAAGTAAATAGTTATACGAAAATATTATATTTTCAATTAAATTATGGTTTTGTGAGAGGAGGCGGCACTGTTCACCGTCACTGTTCATTCATCACTATTCTCCCATCAATGTTCACCTATGTCACTGTTCATCCCATAGAACTCTTAAACGACGGTACTGTTCACTCGGTGGCACTGTTCATGACACCAATATTTTTTTTCAAGCTACATTTTAGGGTTTCTCATTCTTACATGGTTATGTGCGGATTTTCCGGTTAGTGTGGATCGTGGTTGTTTAAATCTATTTTGTTCTGTATTCTCTTCTGTTGTTGTTTCGATTGCATCTCTTGTGTTTCGAGCCATGGTTTCTGACGTACTCCGAGCATACCTCTAAACTAACTGTTACGCCTAGGTGAAAGGAGTGCAGGAGTCTAAATGACCCTTTGAAAATGTATGAATCATTGTGAAATATAACGGACACAAGTAAGGGTATTGTTCCCACAAGGAAGGTAGTGTACTTGAATTAACTTAGTTTAACTCACTAAAGATTAGACTATTATGGTGACTAAATAGAAATGTCTAAGTTTAAATGTTCTAAAAATATGTTGAGGATATAATGATGTAAAATACTACTAACCATTTCTATCAATGTGAATCCATATTTAAGAGGAAATGTCAAAACTGTTTAATGCCCTTTTTATCAATTTGTCCATACCTAGAACTAGGTTATTCATTAACCTCTCATAGAGCTTCAAGCAAATCTACACAAGGTTGTTCAACCAAGAACTAGATCTACTTTTCATGCACTAATGTTCACATATTTACAATCATTGAATCCCAAATGGCACGCGCCCAAACCGGTTCTAATTAAATTACACTAACGAGGATGACTAAGGCCAAGCGGATCCTAGGTCAAGGATGTTAAGCAACTAATCTACAACGGGAATTAAAAGGGCGCACGGGTGGTTCACCCATTGCAAGTGTACAAGTTGTAGGTGGATTAGCTAACAAGTAAGCTCTAGGTTATCACTGATTATTGGTTTCTAATTTCTAACAAGTTCACTAATTAATGTTATCTAAATCAATTATACTAAGCTTGCAATGAACTAAATTACCAAATCTACCACAACAATATAGGATTAAGCTAGATTAAAAGATGTTAGGGGATTGATTCATTCAAGTAACAACCATTTCATTAACCAATCATTCATTAAGCACATTCACAACCATTCTAAGGCATGCATTTCATTATCAATAATATAAAGTACAAAATTCATCATCTTACACATAATCTAAAATCATAGATAAATGATTAAGAGAGAATTTCGGAATAGTGATGTAGAGATTCTCTAATTAACCAAAGTTATGAATTACTTAGAGAAATCTCCATAAAATGGATAGTGAAAGGTTCATATACATTGTGGATTATGTATGAATATCAACTACCAAGTGTGTACAAATAGATCTATATGCAAGACATATCATCCACATATCATTATAGTTCATAATACACACATACAAAGCCTTAGAAAGTGAAACAACAAATGGATTGATTGAATCAATGGTTTAATTACAAGAATTACATCAATCCCCCAACAAAAGGGTTTAGTTACATATAAAAGCACATAAACAATAAACTACAACGGAAGAGCAAAACAAACCCATTTGGATTGGTTTCTTAGCCAAGATGACTCCTCTTTGCAGTCCAAGCATTTTATCCTTCTAGAGCAACTCCAAAGGATCAAGTCTAAGTAACTAAACGTGGTGTTTGGCTACCTAAAAAGTGGTGGGAAAATGCTAAGAAACTTAAACTAAGTGAAAGAGTTCTTCTCTCTCTAAGATTCTCAAAACTAAAGTCTAAGGTGTGGTATAGTAACTAGCTTGTCTAAGGTAAGTTATATAAAAATATCTATATTGGTAAGGTGTGATCAACAAGATAAGGTGATGGGAGAGGCAAATGGGACAAGTTGATATCATTTCCAGGAGTCCCCGCTAGTTCGTTCACTCTGACTCGAGGGTTTGTTCCCGCCTACGTGAAGTCGCGATAAAAACTGAAAGATTCCTACGAGTTAAGCCTTTCTGGCTCGCTGGATATGTCTCTCGGCATGAACTCATGGGCCTTTCGCTGGTTTGGATGTGTTGTTCGCGGGAACAAGGAAGCTAGGAAGAGCTTCCAAGCTTGGTTGGCCATGGAGGCTTTGAAGACATGGAGGATTTGGTGAAGATCAAAGTCACGTGCATGAGAGGCTAGAAATGGATTCAAATGGACCGGAGAGGCATCGCCTGTCGATCTGGGCGGAAATCCACTGGAAATGACGACGAAAAATAAATGGAATCACCGGGTCAAACGTCTGGTCCATGGGTCAACTTTATCCGTGTATAGGTTGAAGACGCGTGACATCATGCTAACATCACGCTGATATCAGCAGCAAGCGTCAAAACCCACCGTTTCACTTAGTGACGTGGTGCGTTGCTATGCTTTGCTGGTGAATTACAATTAGCACCCATGAACACTTCGTTAATCACCGAATCTGCAATAATTTCTCCAGATTTGTACATTGACCCCTGATTCTCCATAATTATGTAATTGCCCTATTTTTCCCATGATTTTGCTACTTTCCTCCAGTTTGGTCTAGAATACCCCTGATGAGCTGAAATACCTGAAAAACACTTATTAACAACATTAAACACCTAAAAGGGCTCAAAAAACGGTTACAACAACTAATTATAGGAGAGCTAAATGTGAACATTTAAAGCGCGATCACCAAACAAAAAGGATTTAGCTACTCATTATAAAATAAATACGAGGAAAGGAAAGAGAAAGAGAAAGAGAAAGAAAGCACATTGTGTTCTTGATGTTTCCCTTTAGATTGCTCAACAAAACCTTCCTTGACGTCAAGATAGATCTAATATCACTAAGTAAAAGATCCTAGTTCTAATAGATGAAACTAGAAATGTTTAATCTAAAAGTGTTTTTCTCAAGTAGAGATGATTGTGAAAAGGTGTCTCTAACTCTAGCTAAAAGACACAACACACTTTCTGTAAAAGAAAAATATGTTTATATAGTGGGGGAAAAGTTTGGGAGAGAGCCACTTATAAGTTGACTTGGATAATGCTCTACGATCAAAATCTGCGAGTTCGATTTCATAGGCTGATGTCACAGAACTCTCTGCTCAAGCATTGCTACTTCTTTCTACTAGTTCTAACTCGCAGAATTATCACACGTGGCTGCACTACGAATTCAATCTGTGAGATTGATCTCGCAGTACCATGTTGTTGACCTCTCTTGGAGCTAAACTGTTAGGTAGAGTTCACATAATGGCTTCATTGAAAATGTATGGTTTAAACTTTACTTCCCTCTGCTAGCTCTAACTTGCAGTCTATGATTGCAGTTCCTTTTGGTGGTGATCTACGAGCTCCCTCTGCTACTTTGATCTCGCAATGGTAAGTTGCAGATATGTTCTGCTAGTTCTGATTCGCAAGATAACTAGGCAGAATCTTATGGCTATGATATGCGAGTTGGTATTGCAAGGAAAAACTCACAGTCTCAACTAGTAGTCCTTTTTGGGACAACATCTGCTCCTTAGATCTTCATGCTAAAGTCGTAGTTTCCTCTAGGAAACATCTATGACTTTGGTCTGCGAGAACTAACTCACAGAATTGCTCAAAACTTAAGTTTCAACCTCTTTTTCTTCATGATTCTTCACCAAGTGCTACATTCATCCTTTAAAACTAATAATTCCTGAAAGAAACTCAAAAGTGCAATTATACAACACACATGCTTGGGAAACTAACAAAAAAAGGAGGATTTAAGCACTCAAAATATATACATATTTAGAGTGATCAGTTTCTCCTCCCATGCTTGGTCTCGTGGAAGATCTCATGTCTTTGAAGGCTACTTTGTTTTCCTCTCCGCCAACAAACTCG
Source organism: Acer negundo (assembly GCA_035582765.1). Taxonomy (NCBI): domain Eukaryota; kingdom Viridiplantae; phylum Streptophyta; class Magnoliopsida; order Sapindales; family Sapindaceae; genus Acer; species Acer negundo. Next base: position 6,501,977 of record CM069232.1, on the reverse strand, counting down.
TCTTCTGCTCTTATTTGTGGTGAGGGGACGGTTTTTTCTAGTAGTGGAGGCTGCAGTTTGGGTAATGTGTTGCCTTCGATACCTACTTTGGGTGATAACCCTATTTCTGTTGGAGATTTGATGTAAGGCTCTGTTATGAATTCTAGTCCCTTGCCTATAGGTGGCAAGTCTTATGCAGATCTTTTGAAGTCTCCACAAGCTTTTATTCAGTCCTTCCCTATGACTGTTGTAACTTTGAAAAAGGGAGGATTTGTATCTTTTTGGGTTGATCCGGTGAATTTTCAATCCAAACTTGAGTTATGCAAGAATGCTCTTATCGAGCTTGTAGTTCTTTCTAGTGGTTAGCGTCCTTGGAAGTTTTATGACTTTAAGGCTAAGCTTAGTAAACTTTGGACTATTTCAGCGGATTGGAGACCTATATCTTTAGGGAAAGGTTATTTCCAAATTGTTTTGAAATCTCATGAGGACAAGAACAAGGTATAGGGTGTGGGTTCTGTTAAGCTGAAGCTAGGGGTTCTCCGCCTTCAGCCTTGGGTTACAAATTTTAATCCCTCTTTGCAGAAGTCTACTAACGCACAGGTTTAGGTTAGGTTCTATGATTTGTCTTGGGAATACTAGCATCCAAAGATCATCTATGATTTGACCAGATGTATTGGGGTTCCGCTGAGATTAGATAGGGCTACTATTGATGGTGATTTTGGGCACTTTGATAGGGTTTTAGTGGATGTTGACATGTCTGCTTTGCTACCATCCTCGGTTCTTTTATAGAGGGACGAGCTTCATAGATCTTTCATATCGATGGAGTATGAAAACTTACCCTTATTTTGTTCCATTTGCTCTTCCATTGGCCATTTTCTCGGTTCTTATCATTGGAACAAACCTAAGGGTACTGCTGCTAATATAGGAAAGTCTTCTCAGCCTATGGCTGAGGTTTCGGGTGAAGAGAAAGCTTTTCAACCAGTTCACCATCGGTCCTCTAAGATGGTTTATTGTCTGATTGATAAGACGGTCTAAGAGATACCAGTATCCAATGCTTTCGCTACTCTTAATCAAGATTTGGGGCCCATAGATTTAGTGGTGATTCAGTCGAATATTTTCATTAAAAGAACATTTTTAAATGGATCTCATGAAAGAGTTTACAAACCAAGAACGTGGAGAGAACATGCATCAATTTGTATTCCCAAGTTAGACTTCTTAATGATCATTTAAGACTCCTCTTAATTGCTACTAGTGATGTGTGTATTCGTGGTGTATGGTTTATGGTGTATGGTGTTGTTTTTGGTACAATAATCATACTAAGTTTTGTACGTTGAGACATTATAATTTCAAACTCTATGAGTGAAACAAATTTTTCAATTCAAGCGTCTAGGCTAAATCTTCCAAATTTCTTGTACTAAGTTGTCAATTCGTATTTTTGAGTGACAATGATGGATGATGACCAAGGGCTTCAAGTGCTTGATTTTTAACCCTGAAATTCCCTTAAGCAATCATAGTGTAATTATACCTAGAGGGGGGTGAATAGGTATATGCTCAAAATTCTTCAAACTCCTTTTTCAACACAACAAGGATGTGCACATTTGGTGTGTCTAACAAATGGATTGCTTTAACAAGTCAATAAGAGTTCAATACACAAGTGATACAAGCAATACAAGTTATGGAAGTAATGAAACTTAAAGTGAAAACTTGACACAAGATGTCTTTACATGGTAAACCTCCTAAGAGGAAGCATCCACAGGTTGATACCACAACCATCAGCAAATCTCAATTCACTATGGTGAAAAGGAGATACACACTGAAATGAAATCAACACATGATACACTCCCAAGCTATTAACTCCTAATCTACCCTCAAGCCTAGTGAGTCACTTTGCCTCACCTTTCTAACCGAGATAAACATTTGCCTCTAGAAAGCCACTCCCTAACCTAGACAATCCACAAGTCTTTAGGGATATTTCCTTGCTCGGTCTTACTTGAAGCCATATGCTTCTTGCCAAGGCTTCCTTGCTTAGCTAATCTGACCCACATGCTCTTAACTAAGACTTCTTGCTTGGCTAACCGGACCACATGTCCTAACTAAGTCTTCATTGCTCTATGTTGAAGAATCACTCAACAAGAAAAGACTTCCCACCTTTTGCAAGGCAAATGATCTAAATGATGCAAATGATGCAAACACAACCAAATAAAGAGAGTATATCACACAAACTCTATGAACATGCAATTAGATAACTAGAATATGCTTTCAACAACCAATCACAAAGTTATCTAGAAATCTAAGCATGTGAATTAATAAGAATTAGATTACAACAATCAATATCTCAATCAAAAATCCTAGTTCTTAGATCATGAAATTAAATCTAAAAATCAACAATCAAGTTCATTACGCAAAACATTTCTAGAATCAATTTCATGAGAATCAAGTTTACCTTTCAAATATGTGAAATCAAAATCATAAAAAGCTACAACTCGAAAATCAATCAAGTAAGTCTAAAATTGGAATCAAAATCATTCTTAAAATTTTTCATCAATCAATTAATAAGATCCATCAAACTGATCATAAGAAAAATGCAAAGGAGATGGTTACAAAAAGAAAAGATGACTCACGAACTGAAATCAGATCACTGCGAATAATCTGGACATCTTTTCCCCTTGAAAATGCTTGGGACTTGTTTATCTCTTTAAGACCAATAATTTTGGATTTTGGATCACCCAATTCGAAGTTGAGATAAGAGAGTTATTACTAAAACAAAAATGCAAAAGTTGTGTGAGATTTGGCACGAAATTTGAATATATAGGGAGGAAAACAAATGGAGATTGAGATAGGCAAAGAGGTACAAGTGCCACCAATCAGCCTCTCTTCCTGTGGAGGCATGTCGCCACCACGAGGAGGTCGGGAGGCCTTCTTCCTGCCATGCGCCTCTACAGGAAATAAAGGTGTTGACCTCTTGCCTTCTCTCTACTCTTTCGCTCCCTTTCGTGCACCTCATGCGTTCTTCGGCCGTTCTCAGGCCTCTGAACTTCGAATTCGAATCTTATTTCAGATTACGAACCATAACTCAATGAAACACGAGGAAGACTATGAAACTTTGACCAAAGGTCATGAATTCAACTCTATACACAATGACAAAGACAATGCATTATAAAAGAACGTAAAGTATCGTAACTTCCTCGTTTGAACTCGAAATCTAATGAGTGAGTAACCAAAACAACCGGAACTTATCAAGGAAGCATATGAGTAAATATTCAAGTTCAAGACAACAAAACCCAAACAAATACACACAAGATAACACAAGTATGCCATTTCCTATGAATAGTCGTAGAACATGCAATTCTATAATGTTTGTCAAATTAAGATAATGCATGTGCATACTTCAACTAGTGTGTGAATGTGTTATTCAAAATTAGCACAACAATGCAGGGACACAAATGTATGAAATATATTGATACCTTAGCATCCAAGTAAGCGTTTTTCCTCTTGAAGATGATCTTTGCATGAGAATTTTCTTTTCTCCTTTGGAACTCCTTTCAACTAAGAAACACCTAAGCAACTAACCATTACAAATAAAGAGAGTTTTACAATGGAATCAAGCCAATACAAATCTAAAACCTTACAAACCCTTTTCTGCACAATTGCACAATACGCCTAATTACACGCTAATACAAGTTTTAAAACTTTCTATCTTGTGTTTTCTATGATTTGCACACTACTCATGATCAATGGCTTTGGTGTGGATTGTGTCTAGGGTATGGTGTTTATGGAGTGAATGATTTGTGTTTGAATTTGCAATCCTTTCTTTGAGACATGTGTTTGGCTTGATTTGGAAATTAAGAGCACATACTACATAGAATCATATTCAAAAATCTATCTAACAAGGGAATACAAATTTTAGTAAGCAGTACACATGTATGTTCAATGGCATCCAACAAATAGCATGCTTAATGAGATCAAATTAAGGATCTCATTAAGCATAACATTTTCAAAGAGTGATTGGATGAGTAGAAACAAATACCCCTTAACAATGTAAACACTAAAGTACAAATCTCACATAAGTAGTCTCCACTATTGATCCTAGTACTTTTGCACAAAATCTTGTTCACTAAGCTTAAAAAGAAAGGGACTAATTCACAAAGTGAGGTCAATCATAAATTGACAAGAAGTTATCCAAAACACAGAAACTTGTGCATGCATCGATTTTCCTCAAAAGCACAAAGCATTAATTTTTGAAAAAACATTCATGAAAAACTCAAGAAGCTCAATTAGCAACACTTAGGTGTTAAAATGCCCACACCCCCAAACCTAAACTCAACATTGCCCCCAATGCTTAATTTTTTTAAAGAACATGGGCATAAGCTCGATGGTTTGGTTGTTTGGCCAACAAACACCTTATAACAAATATCCTAAATATTTCATCAACATATATATGCAATCCTACAAATTCACCACTATCATAACAAAAATTCACCAAATCCTATCCACTAATCACAATGCAAACACACTCTTAAACTAAACAATATACATATACTTAAATATTTACATAACTAAATACGAAGGTAGAGTGTACCTAGGTGGGTTGCCTCCCACCAAGCGCGGCAGTTAACATCTAGACAAGATGCATGAAAGCTCTCGGCTTCCTAAGTTCGACTTGTTCTATCAATATTGCTTCTACAACTCCTTGCAAGTATGGCTTAACTCGATTGCCATTAACCTTGAAAGTACCCCCACTACTTAAATCTTTTAAAACAACTGCTCCATAAGGGAAAACTTTCTTAATTCGATAAGGTCCGAACCATCTTATATTCAACTTTCCCGAAAAGATTTTTAAACATGAGTTGAAAAGGAGGTGAAAATACCGTTATACTAAACAACATAGATGGGGGGTGAATAGGTTAACACTCTAATTTTGAAACTCTTTTGAGACTTTTGTCAAAACTTTGGTGAGCATACAAATTAACCTTTAACATTATTGTTATGAGAAAACAATTAACATATGTATGCTCAATTTACCACCCTTAATCTACAAAACATATACCAACAAACAATGTATCTCATATACAAGATATTCAATAAAGGTCAAATTCCACAAGTTGTACTTTGAATATTACAATGTAAGTATACTAAGTAGAACTCTACAACTTGCTAGTGAAGGAATTATGTTAAAACTAAAACAAAGAATAATTGTATTTACAATTATGTCAAATATGTACAAGTACTAATCAATATATGACTGTATACAAATAAGTCAATATACAAAAGAATTATATTAACAACTTTGATTAAAATGATGTGCTTACATCTCACACTTAACAAAATCTTGTTTCCAAATACATCATGAATAAAGATTATGAAACAATCAATAAAACATACACATATACAAATATGAAAGATAGAGATAGGAAGAATTGACACAAGAGATTTTTTAACGTGATAAAACCTCCAAGGAAGAAACATCCACGGGTTGAATTACAACCATAGGGTACTATATATATTGGATGATAGATTAGAAATTCCTAAAAAGTTACCAACTCATGATCTACTTCTTATTGGAGTATATGTCTACCAAATTCCTATTGGTAAATCAAAAATTCATCAAGAGTGAATACACACCCCATGCAACACTCTCTATTAGAGTCTATATCTATCCAATCGCATAGGCCTACCAATGTCATAGCCAACTTCCTATCCAAGGCACTCATGCCTCTAGTGAGCCTCCTATGCATAACTATCCAGACCTTCCCGATCCTAGCCATGACTTCTTGCTTGGTTATCCAGACCTCTTGTCCTAAGCACTACAAGAAAAAAGGCCTATTAGGACGAAACTCAATTAGGACGCTTTTTTTCGTCCTAATAGTAGGTCTATTGGGACAAATTTAAATTCATCCCAATCTTAAAGATCTCGCCGAAACTCATCCACTGTGAAAGTTTCACGTCATTCCGACTCCGACGCCCGGACTAGTAGAATTGAAAATTCAATTGGCCTTGAATTTAGGATGGTCTCTCTTAACCATGTAGGAATCCACCACTTGTTCTACATCAGTCCCCCTTCCACTTGGAAAGAACTCTACTTGAGTTAGGTTTAGGATAGAGGGACTCCTCCGCATGGTATCGGAACAAATCTGCAACGTTAAAAGTCTTAGAAATTCCTATGGTTTCAGGTAGGTCGATCACATAGGCATTATCATTTATCTTCTTCAAAATCTGGTAAGGACCATACTTCTTGGGCTTCAATTTGTTGTAAGTCCCAACTAGGAACCTCTCTATGCGCAAGAAAATCATCACTGAATCTCTTTTCGCAAACACCTTGCGACGCCTGCGCTTGTCTGCAGCTACCTTATATTTTGCATTTGTTTTTTCCAGTTTCTATCGCACATTTTCATGCACAGCTTGAGCTTGCGTAGCCATGTTTTCTATAGCAACACTAAATCCCATACCTTTTGGTAAACGAACTAAATCCATAGTATGCCTTGGTGGCAACACATATATCATAGCAAAAGGGTATTTTCCTATGGCACTACGAACATTACTGTTATACGCAAACTCAGCTTGTGGTAATGCATGATACCACTGTTTCGGCTTATCTCTACAAATGCAACGAACCAGATTTCCCAAGGTCATGTTCGTCACTTCTGTCTTTCCATCAATTTGTGGGTGTGCCGTAGTACTACGGTTCAGAGAGGTTTTAAACATCTTCCACAAGGTCACCCAAAAATGGCTAAGGAACTTCGTATCACGATCAGAAGTAATTAACTGCGGCACCTCATGTAGTCGGACTACTTCTCAGAAAAATAGCCGGGTTATGTGTGAAGCATCTGAGGTCTTCCGGCAAGGGATGAAGTGAGCCATTTTTGAAAACTTGTCAACCACCACAAAAACCGAATCTACTCATCGTTGGGTAAAAGGTAGTCCCAACACAAAATTCATAGACATATCCTCCCAAATATTGTTAATAATAGGCAAAGGCATATAAAAACCAGTATTTTATGACTAACCTTTGGACACCTGACAGATATAACACCTCTGCACAAAATTTCCCATATCTCGTTTCAATTGTGGCTAGAAATACAGCTCCTCCAAGCTAGCCACCGTCTTGTCTCGACCCAAGTGTCCACTTAATCCACCTCCATGCAGGTTATAGATTAACTTCTCCCACAAAGAAGTCCTATGAGTACACAAACGGTTACCACGAAACAGATACCCATCATTTCCATGAAAATCACTGACAGCCTGTTTCTCAATACATTTTGCCTAGATTTCCTTGAAGTCTTCATCCTCCTCATATAACTCCTTCAAACATTCAAATCCCACAATCTCATGAGTCAGTGTCACCAGCAGGTTGGCTCGATGGCTCAGCTCATCAGCAACTCGATTCAAAACACCTGACTTGTGTCAAATAGTAAAAGGGAATTTTTGAAGGAAAGTGGCCCACTTAATGTGCATGTTGTCCAAATGTTTTTGACTATTAATAAACTTCAAAGCTTGATGATCGATGTATAAAACAAACTCCCTCTGTACTAGGTAGTGCTCCCAGTGCTTCAAGGCTCGGATCACTGCATAGAACTCCTGATTATACGCATTCCACTTCTGGCGGGCCTCACTCAATTTCTCACTAAATAAGGCTACTTGTCGCTTTTCTTATGATAACACAGCTCCAATGCCCACGCCACTAGCATCACACTCAACTTCAAAAATTTTCTCAAAGCTAGATAGGGCCAATATCGGTGCGGTGCATAATTTCTCTTTGATCAATGCAAAACTCATCTCTGCCTCTTCTCCCCAATGAAATCAGCCTTTCTTCATGCATTATGTGACCGGTGCCATTACTAAACTAAAATTCCAAATTAATCGGCGATAGAAAGTGGCTAAACCATGAAAACTCTGAACTTCACTCACAATCTTCGGCACTAGCCATTCTCGAATAACTCAGACCTTCTCTTCGTCCATATGGATTCCCTCTGAACTCACCACGTAACCCAAAAACAACAAACTACTAGTCATAAAGCTGCACTTCTTGAGATTAAGGAACAATTGATTCTCCTGCAAAACAAGTGTTAACGAAAAATTACCAGCGGGGTGAAATTCCAATTTACGACTTTAAAGACCACGGTCGAGATAGACCGCAATCAGAGTGGTACCACGTAGTTTGATACTTGTATAACTTCATTTTAAACAAGCTGGATACAATCGCGATTATAAGTAAAGTGCAATCATAGTAAAAAATAGATCCATCTCAAATGAAATACAGCTCAAAAATATCGATTAAAGCTAGACATCAATACAATAATAATTTTCGATCTATTCTATAGAAGGATTCTGACACCGTTGAAGATGGTAAAATCGTACAAGTCAAAAAGTAGAAAGTCCTCCTCCCCTTTTTTCTGAACACGAACATTCTCTTTTATTACCTCTCATTGGCCAATCAAATCCCCATAATTTAGACCAATTGATTGATTGTGTTACCGAATTTCATAGGCGTTGATGGAGGAAATCAATTTACGCAGTAATTGCTCCCTTCAATTACATCACGTTTCCGTTTATATTTGAAATAAGAATAAGTTGACTTGTCCGGTTTCATTTATGGCGCTTTAACTAGAGAAGGGTCAATCCTTTCCCTCTACCTTTACTTGAAGGTGAATTCTAGTCTTGTATTTGTGTTGTATCCTTCTTCTAGTTCAATATTGGAACCTGGGTGTATCCTTCTTACCGGGTAGTTTATTCTTCTGGCATTCTTGCTATTTAGTAGGTTAGTTCTATGAGGGATCGGGGTACTAGGGGAGTATAACATCGGGGTACCAAGATGGTACAATAGTGGAATACTAAAATAGTGCAGTAGTAGAATCCCCTAGATCTCGTAGCAGCGAGGTACCCGGATGATGGAATGGCAAAGTACTTAGATATAGTAGTGAGGTACCTAGATATAGTAGTGAGGTACCCGGATGAGGTAGTAGCAAGATACCTGGATGTAGTAGCAAGGTACCAAGACGTAGTAGGGAGGTACCTAGATAATATGATAACGAGGTACTTAGACGCTACATCGGGGTATCCTGTAACCTTATAGTAGTAGGATCCTTTCCGATCTTGAACTCCATATCTTGGTACTTGAGGAGATCCAAACAACCTCGGGGTAGGTTGAATCTTGGTATATCTTCTTCTCATGGTAGTAGAATACTTCTCATGACTTCCTCCAACTTATAATTGGGAGGGAAAATTCTTCTTTGGACCCTTGCTATTTTTGGCGGTTAACAACTGTTAACAGCTCTCTCAACTATTCCACATGCTCTTTCTCAGTCCTACTATAAATAAGAATGTCATCAAAATAAACAACAACAAATTTTCCCATAAAAGGCCTCAATACCTGATTCATCACCCGCATGAAAGTACTGGGTGCATTTGACAGTTCGAATGGCATGACCAGCCACTTATACAAACCATCCTTACTATTGAACGATGTCTTCCACTCATCCCCAGGTCTAACCCGAATTTGGTGATACCCACTGCGTAGATCAATTTTTAAAAACAGCTTCGAACCCTCCAGTTGATCCAACATGTCATCTAGGTGGGGAATTAGATATCGATACTTGACAGTTATTTTGTTGATAGATCGACTGTCCACACACATACGCCAACTCCCATCCTTCTTTAGCCTCAATAACGCAGGAACTACACACGGGCTCATGCTCTCTGGTATAAAACCCTTCTGCAACAACTCTTCTATCTTCTCCTGTAGAATTTCGTTCTCCTTTGGACTCATTCGGTAATGCGCCATATTGGGCAAACTTGTCCCAGGTATAAGTTCTATATGGTGTTGAATGTCTCTTAATAAGGGTAAGTTATTGGGCAAGTCCTCTGAAGTAATGTCTCTTAATTGTTCCAACAGCGGCTGAATTTTCTCAAGAACAGTCACTACTGGTGTCACTTCTCCCTCTACCATAAGAGCCTTAACCACCAAAGCATAAACCTCATGTGCACCCTTGACATCTGTCACAAATTCCGTGTCGAATCTGGTCACAGTTAAAAACAATTGCTTCCTTTCTTCAGAAGGCTTGTTAGGCATTGTCTTTCGCTTTGAAGGAACCATAGACATTTTATGTGACTCTCAAGTAAACAAATAAGTGTTATCACGACCCCTATAGGTAATATCAACATCATACCGCCATAGTCGACCCAACAACACATGGCTAGCATCCATATCAATAACATCACAGATTATCTCATCCTTATATATTTTACCAATAGAAATAAGAACATGACAAATCTCAGTTACCTTTACTGTTGGCCTATTCTTGATCCAGCCAATGGTATACAGATTGGGATGCTTCTCGGTTGGTAACTTTAGATGTTCTACTAACCTCCTTGTAACAAAATTCTCACAACTCCCACTGTCCACGATCAGGTCACAGACTTTCTGACTGACAGTACAGTAAGACCGAAATATATTATTACGTTGACCAAAGTTCTCTTGCTTTGGTGCATATAGCACCCGTTGCACCACACAATTAACTCGCTCTCTATCCTCTTCTATGAATTCTGCCCTCTCATACAAGTCCCGATCTCCTTCCTCTTTAGGAGCATCTGGATCTTTTTCACCTTCTTCCACCTAATTCACTGGTTTCGGGCAATCAAGACAGGCATTTGAATGATGACCAGTTTTTATACATCTATAACAAGTCCCTGGTGTAGGCCTAGCATAGGGATTTAGGTTCAGATTTCTAGGTACATTCTTGTTGATTGGGACTGTTGTTGGATTGCTGCTACTACCCTCTTCTCCTGTAGCACCTCTAGTCTGGTTTGATGGACCCAATGATTGAACACCCTTGTCCCTGTTAGCAAATGGTAAGTCTGGATTGTTTCTCTGAAATCCCAAATTTCCACCCTTATGTTCCAACAACTTGGCCTTTAATGCCATGTTATGAGCTTCCTCTACAGTCCCAATCACTTGCAACCCGATCTTATCTCAAAACGACAGCTTCAACCCATTCAGATATTTGGCTATGCTCTGTCCTTCTATTTCACTCAAATTATTTCGCTCTGAGAGCCTAGTGTGTAATCAAACACCGATTTGGACTCCTACGAACAATTTTAAAACAACTAGAATAAATATTGCTCATAATCCGGTGGTAAAAACCTACCCAACATAAGTTGCTTCATTCTACGCCAAGTCCTCACAAGCTTTTTTCCCTATCGCTGACGGTTCTTTTGCAACTGATCCCACCAGACTACATCCCCTCCTTTCAATCTGACGGTGCCAAACCTCACCATCTTCTCTTCCCGAATCTCTATCATCTCAAAGAACCGCTCTACTTCTGTAATCCAATCAAGAAAATCCTCTATACACAGACTCCCATTAAAGCTTGGAAGATCTGCCTTCAATCGGTAGTTATCATGCTCTCTCTGTCGTCTTGCGGGTTGAACTACATTGTATCCCACACCATCTTTGTCCTCCGACTCTTTCTCGCTACCAGGTTGATTACAAGGAGGACGTCTTCTGTTAGCAGGTTGGCCTAGGGCAACTCCTTCAACACGTGTCCTGTCAACTAGTGGCCTGTTGTTAGTGTTGAGGTTCATCTCAGCAAGCATATCACGAATTTGCGTCATTTGTTGCTGTTGTACCTCCATCACCGCCCACAAGGCATCCACCCCACGGTCACCGCCAATAGGGTTTCCAGCTCCTGCTCCGTTAGTCAACATCGAGATCGGCAAATCCATGATCTAATACCAATTGACGTAGCGGAAAATACAAAAAGAATACGATCAACGTCAATATTCTATGATAATCTGGAATCCACCAAAAAACAAAGAGAAAACTCTTTAAAATGAACTCTATAATTTTATTAATTGAAAGACAATCTAGCCTTTCGGCTTACAAGCATATTTAAAGCAGAAAACCCTAACCCTAATCCTTGTTGGACAAGAAACGGGCCTAATTACTAAAATTTACCAAAAATAGCAAAATTGAGATAATTGCGGAAACAAATAAAGCTAGGAATCCTAAGCAAGCTAGAATTGACGGAAGTCGATTCGGACTTGAAAAACAAAAGTTATTGCTTGCTAGAATTGACGGAAGTCGATTCGGACTTAAAAAACAAAAGTTATTGCTAAAACGAAACTTCCCTAAAATGGTAAAAACGGACTTTTCGGGGCCAAAACGATGGAATTCAGCTAAAAAAGGGTATGCTTCACTAGCTAAGTTGGTGACTATTGAAGATCTCGCCGAAACGTATCAACTGTGAAAGTTTCACGTCATTCTGACTCCGACGCCCAGACTAGTAGGATTGAAAATTCAATTGGCCTTAAATTTAGGATGGTCTCTCTTAACCATGTAAGAATATGCCACTTGTTCTACATCAGATTTTAATATAGTTTTGTTGTAAAAAAAATGGAGATTGGTGTGTTACAACTGTCCAAATGGAAAACTCTAAAACCTCCATCATATTTTGAACAATTATGAACACAAAGTGCTCTGACCTAATCATGTATAGTGCAAACAGCCAGGTATTGTTAATTTCTTAATTATATAGATATTAAATAAAGAGCGGTTATCATGTGTGAGATTTTTCGTACGGAATTGTTGATTATTACCAATAGCTATTGAATTGCTACCGGTGGTAATTCAATAGCTACCGGTAACTGTTGAATTGTTACCGGTAGAAATCAATGAGAAATCCCACACCTAATAATTGATAATTAAATAAATATATGTATGCAAAATAATGAATTTTGTTAGAATTAATGAATATTAAATTACAAAATTAATGCCTTAAGGCGCTAATCCTAACATAATCTCATTTGTATCATGCTTATTGAGTCCATGAAGAGCATGAAAATCTCATGAAAATTATCATTACTATTATTATTTTTTTTTTTTAAGTATTACACTATTACATAAATTCGGGTATCGAACCCGTAACCTCGTGGTACAGGTGTGAAGGGTTTACCACCGAACCAACCTCATCTCGTCGATTATAATTACTATTATTCAATTAATAACTTCACATAAATTACACAATGTCTCTGAATCTCAATGCATCTAAAGAGACATTTCACAATGCAATTAAAAATACATGTTTCTGTTATGGAATGATTATATGTGTCAAGAGATAACTGTAGAGATGTGTATATATTAACCAAAGAATATGATCAAGTCCTAACAAAAATATTTTATAAGAAAAAAAAAAAAAACCTAAATACTTTCTTAGAAGAAGGATCTATTTGTCAGAAATGATTTATAAATAGGACTATTTGTGACAGATCTGGTTACCATCTGTGTACTGTCATTCAACTGTTGTGTAAAAGATCGAACTTTAGCATCAACTCTTGCAGAAAATCCTATTTGAGTCATTTGCTGGGAATTCTGTTGTTCTCTCAACCACATCTTGTTCTCTGTCACATCTTTTTTGTAATGCTTCATTTCCTGAATCACATGATCATCCATTGGATAAAATGTTCTTTGAATCGCAATGTGCAAGAAATAAGGAAGCAGAGAAACAATCACTACGAGCAACGTAACCATCCAGTAAATCGGTGCACCTCCAATGGCTTCCAAAAAAATGTGGAAGGCTCTGTTGGAATAATTTGGAGGCAGGAAACTGTATCCTAACAAGAAAATGTACCACAACACAATGCTACCCCATATGAAAAGATGTTGAATCCAAGTGAAGTGGTTGATGATCAGAGCAATTTGGCAATTGACGGTCCAGATTATGCATGTGTAAGTGATTGCACCGAGATGAGAAATGTCCGCAGTTTCTCCCTCCTTTCTAAATGCATTAGGTGACAGTATGTATATGTTGGCTAGAAAAATGACTAAAGAAGCAACAATTCCATTCAATATCCAACCAATGATTCGGCTCCAATTGAAATGTACATTCTTCTGCCCTTGCCGATAAAGAGCTGGAAACTGTTTTATATCACAAGCGAATCAAAGTGAGATCATGAGAAAAACAAAATGTCCAAGTAATTACTTTAACGTTCAAGTCGTGCCCATTTACCTGGAGGCATACATCTGCGGAAACATCCTGCTCGAAAGCTCCCAGTGCTATAACAGGTAAGGACGTTAACATTACGTTGAAGGTTACCATATACCAATCATCATATAAGACTTCCCCAGAGAAACTAGTGTATAGTTCATAGTAGAATAAAGTGAGGCCAAATGCAATGTTCTTGTATACAAAGTAGAGAACCTACATTGAGAGGAAAATCATTAATCCATTGAAGCAGAGATTTGATCATATTACAGTATAAACATATTTTCCATTTGCTTATTATATCATATTAAGTGAAAATTTACCATTCTAGAGATTCTCTTGTAACACCAATGCCCATGAACTATAAGTAACCTCTCTAAGAATCGAAATTGAGGTAATGAGAAGTCACTGGCCATGACTGCCTGCAAATCATATTCCATAAAATATTTAGCAATGCTGAGAAGTATACTTTGACAAACCAAAAACAAGAATAAAACTCTTCCAACGATTGAACTCTCTATGTCGAAGTAGTTGCCGTTAGTGGAGGTCAATATTACCTGCATTCCCTCCATGCCACTGATCCCAACTCCAATATCAGCTTCTTGAATCATGCCAACATCATTTGCACCATCTCCTATTGCCAGCGTGGTCTTCCCTGTATATTCCTTCACCAATCGAGTTATCTGCAAGTGCTAAATTTAAGTCACAAACTCATTCTGAAAATTTAACTTTTAGTCATTGGAAAAGACCAAAAGAGAACATTTCTTGACTTCAATTTTGTAGTAGAAAGAGAAGAAGAAAGGTTTACCAAAGCTTTTTGTTTTGGGGATACTCGGCAGCAGAGAACAGAAGCGCAATTAACAGCCAATTGTAAAAACTTGTCCTGCACATCACTTCTCAAAGCAATTTCGAGAGCTTTTCCGTCTATCACCAAACCAAAAGCTGCATGTTCATCACTTTCTTCATACATAAGTCTGTAAGAACTTTCAATTTGGCCTAAAATCTCTTCTTTTGAAGCCTGAAAAACTAGGAAAAAAGATCCAATTATTACCAACTCAACCTCTAAAAACTAGGAAAAAGAATATATAAAACATAAGAGGCTTCTTAAAGGCGATAATCACCTTCAATTGGTTGTTGGACTCAGCTTCTTTGCTCAAACTTATATCAAACTGTTTCATATCTTGTCGAAGCAAGCTGCAAGCAAATCTGCAAATCCAGAAAAAGAAAATAAACACACAATAAAAACCAGTGAACATTTTCAATAATTTGTAAGATGAATTTATATCATCACTCTCTCTCATGATTATTTCATTAGAAATGGATAAATGTTTACATTATAATACAAGCCTCACCCAATGTTTATTGCAGTTTCTTTCTTATCACCGGTTAGCAGCCATATTTTCAGCCCCGCTTGGGCAAGTTTGTCTATGCATTCTGGAACCTGGTATACGAGTCAAAGAAGCTAGCTGAAAACTAGGTCTATATTTATACACAACACACATAAAAAGAGAAAGACAGCAGCACAAACCCCTTTCTGTAACTTGTCTTCAACAGCGGCTACCCCTAACAAAATTAGATCTTTTTCGATCATTTCCAATGCTTTCTCAAGTAATTCCTCTCGTTCAGGACCTATTGTGGTTTTAGCCTGTGTAAATATCTTGTTCCAATGTTTGTACTCGCCCATCTCTATTTTTCTATAGGCAAAAGCTAGAGTACGAAAACCATCTTCTGCATAATTTGAAAGGTGAGAAGTTGTTTCTTGTTGGTATAATGTGCCATTTTCTCCAAGCTTATTGAAGATAATGCTGAAAACCAAAATCAAGCATGAGATTATGAGATATTTCGAGTGTTCGAAAACTAGAAATTTGTGAATAGGTGACATACCTGTCAGCACCTTTGCAAAGAAGAAAGATCTGACCATCTTCATCACTTACTATAACGGACATTCTTTTCCGAGAACTGCTAAACTCCAAGAGATTTAAAAGCTTGTACTCCCTGAAATGATCTTGATATTGTAGGCATCACAAAGCATCAAACAGGACAGTAAAAAAGTAAACGAATGCAAGATATATTTGCAGGAGATATATATACCTCTCCAACACCTTTTTGGAGGAAGGATCAATCTCCTTAAGAACCATTGTGGATTGGGTTCTGCGGCAAAATTGGAATCCAAACTCTTGTGAAGCAATCAAGAAAGACACTTCTTCTGGTGATTCTGCTTCGTATTTTAGCTTATGATCAGTTTGATCATCTTCCAAAGGTATGCCTGTGTGGCATAGAGCAAGGACTCTGAAGAACATTGTTACATCATTTACGTTTGATCTGTAAATCCAATTATTGTTCATTAGCCTGTCATCTCTAAAGTTGAAACCCTTGATAACAGATTGTTTTCTCTCATTAGAGATTTTCGCGTTTTCGTTAATTGGATTATCCATGCCATCTTTGCCACCTAGAGCAGCATTTCGAGCAATAATATCAGCAACTGAGAACTCAAACATTTCAACGCTTTCACTTGTTGTATCAGACTCACACACACTAAATCGATATCCTTCAACATTAACATTCATTCTTTTTGATGCAGCGATATCAACTTCATTTACATCACCTCCATATGAAATTCCTGCAATTGAGCATTTCCTGAATTCCATCTGGTTGCATGTCAAAGTCCCCGTTTTATCCGATAAAATCATTTCTACCTGGCCTAGTTCTTCATTTAAATTTGAAGTGCGAGCTTCAACAGACCTACACGTTACTTCATCGTACATTTGTATATCCTTGTTAATGAGCATAGCTTGTAAAACTTTGACAACTTCTATGGAGACATACAGAGAAATGGGAATCAAGTAGCCATACAACATGAGGGCCCTTACGAATTGTACGATGAATGATAACACAGGCTTTGATGGATTGAAGAATTGATCATCATGTTGCAACCGAAGATACCACCATTCAGCCATGTCATATTTCAAAACCAGAGCATATCCAACAGAGCTGACTAATGAAATCAGTAACAGCACAGAGAAAAGAAGATAGATAACATTATCCATCTTTCTCTCAATCCGACTACGTTTAGATGGTGACATTGTAGAATTCCGCACTGCTTTAGTATCCTTCCCAGTAAAGATTACTACTCCGTAAATGTAATCTGTGTTTCGAAGTTTCGAATCTCTTAAAAGAACTTGACAAGGAGACAATGGATATGATTGATTGTCAATATCTAAGTTCCCCACAAAGGTGTAAAGACTCGGATTTGGATCCTCACAACGAACGACAGCTCTGAATCGACCAAATTCTTCATCTTCATTCATACCAAGAGTGACTTCTAAACATCTTTTGATTTTCAAATTGGTTTCTCCATCAAGATTCATGGTCTCTACATAACAAAGACCATCATCATAACTTGAAGATATGAGAAGGAGATCACTTGGAAAATATTCATTCTTGCTAACTTTAACAACATCTCCTACACAAAGTTCTTTCCATAATTTATCCTCGAATATTCCATTTCCTACACGCGTCTTCACAGTTCGACTGTTAACATTCAAATCCTGCATATAATGTTCAAAGAATAAGCACGAGCATCATCCATGGATGCTAGTAAAAACCAAAGTTTTAAGGAACCTATGTCGTTTTTATATCAACAAAGAGTATCGATTTTCAACTAACTAGAACAGTGAAGTAGAGATATATTGTACTGGTTATGCATGTCAGGTTTAGTCACACTGAATTCGAGAACTCTAATTAAATTTCTGTTTTCCAATGAATATGATCTCTCATTCTCTTTAATTACAGTTTTAGCATTGAATTCAATAGGGAAAAATATATCAAACAATTTCAATAATTATGCTAAAGTAATAGAAAATAGAGCTTGTAAATGTAAGCACATGAACAAATAAGGAAAACAAGAACATGTACAGAAAAGTTACCTGAAGAAACCTCTGCCAATCCTCCACAGCTTCCTTAAGCATACTAATTCCCACAACAAACACCAAAGGAGCAATCAAACTCACAGGAGAAAATGGAGAAAAACGAGAGACAGATAAAACTGCAGCCATGAGAAAATAAAGATTGGCAACTCTGCGAAACTGCTCAAAAAGTGCTTTTGGAAGAAACGTAACAAAATTATACTTGGTTGTGGATATATAGTTGTTGGGGTATTTAAAAGGTTTGACCTTGTGTTTTACAGGCTCATTGCAGAAAACCACCCGAGAAAATCCTGCCTGACCAAGCACATCTTTCTTGGCTGATTCCTCAGGACGAAAACACGAAAACGTGTACAGTTTGCTCCATCTTAGCTTCCCTTTTGATTTCCCAGATGAGACCACCATTTTAGCTTCACTGATCACTACCTAGCTCTCAACAGAAACTTTTATATCTGTTAATGTGTTTTTATCCGACTTGATCGGGACCTGAACCCAGATACAAAACTCTGATTACAATGATACCCATCATGACAAAATCAATTTTAAGTTTTATAAAATTAAAACAACTGGCCTCAAAGTTGTTTTTTTCTTGATTGTCCTATACTCAACTACCCAATTTTGTCTTTCGTGTAAGAGACTTCCAATGCTAAACTTTCTACTTTCTACTTTCTTGGATCTTCCTGACCCTGCAGGCCTTCCATTTATTAGCTACATTTCATCATTTACTAATCATTAATATAAAATATGATCCACAATTACTGTAATTTATTTTATTTTATATTTTAAAAAAAACAATTTTTATATTTTCATGGAAATAACAGAAACCAGTGTGGTAGCTGCTATTACTTGATCACTGAATCGTGTTGGATTGCCTCTAGATTCGAGAATTAAAATAAAAACCATTTTTAGACGTAGTAAAAGGATTAGCATAAAAGTCAACAAATCCCCCGTTTAATTTTCCAACTGAGAAAATAAAATATCATTATCACCTTTCCAATTGTCATTCAATAGAACCTTCTAAGCCTATTATAATATTCTTACTATCACCACAATTTCAGGCAGGAGAGTGGATTATGGATCTCCGGCTACTCATACCATAACACCAAAAAACAGAATTACAAAATGGATATTTTTCAAAGTAAAAAAATTTAAAATTTTAAAAAAATAAAAAAATAAAAAAAAAAAAGAAACTAAAAATGGGGTTAATTTATTGCCGCTTATTAGTTTGTTGGAAAGGTCAACATTGCATTGAAGTTGCCGAATAAAATTAGACCTTGAAAGCAACGGCTAAATTGTTTCAAGTGATGTAAAATCACCAAAACATCCTTGCTGATGAATCATGAAATTATCTCTAAATTGTCGGCTATGAAATGGATATTAACTTTTGTTAGCAATACAGCCGGCTTCTTGTTCATTGTCACTTGCAGGCCATTAATGGTTAGATATTGAAGCCCATAACATGTCACAGTTCTGTTAATGCTTTTATAAAAACAAAACACCCCACAATCCACCAAATTAGCCTTTTCATTTGATTAACTCAAAACAAATTCAACATGAGCAATTGGGATATGCTTGAGAACCACATTTCTGGTCACAAATCACAAGAATCTCTGTTGAATGTACCTGTTGTTACCAAATCTATACATTGAGAAACTAGAGAAATCTGACATAAAAATACGATGGATTTAACAATTGAAAATTTAAGCAACAAATCTGTATCCTTAATAGATAATGACCACCAACTGTATTATACACCTTGCTTAGATGATTTTTCCAGCATTGATAGACAGAAGATGTCTCGTTTTAAATCCAAATTTCATGCCACCACCCATTTTTATTAGCTGCCCAGAATTCGGTCTGACATTGGGGGAAGGTACTCCAACCAGAAATTGCCCCGGTCTGATTCTAGAGCAGCACCATCACCAAATTCAGAGCATACGGTCTTGGGGCCATCATAACGAAAAATCAAACTGTCGGTGACTACTGTTAATATCGAGTCCTTGACCAACCAAGAACTAGAAAGCTTAAGGTATCTGTTGTAGAGCGCCAATGCAGTTGCAGGATTTCTTCCTCTGCTTCTGTGAATAATTTCAAACAAAAGTATATTTAACCACAATAAACCATAAAACTTTTCAACTCTTATCTACTTAAAAACTTATATTGCAAATTATATCAGTAAAAGGACACAGGAAAATTAGAAACCTTTCACTCGAATTTAAGACTTTACTCCACCAAAGGAATGCCTCTAGGAAATCGTTTTCCGATTTCCTTGCATCAATCAAGAGCACACTTAAGTCTGGCATACAAGAATTCTTTGCATAAGGTGTCTCAGATACCCAAGGTTTCGAAGCTGATCTCTGGATGGCATCCAACACATCCCAATTGACATAGGTGTCCAGTCTCTTAGAGCAGTCCTCAGCAACTGCAATTGCATAAGTGCTTAAGTCAACTCCAATTAGTTGTTCAACTCTCCCCTGCAATATAATGTCCAACATGAATTCGTAACATAGAAAAGCAGCAGCAATTCAATAAAGAAAGAAACAACAAACGAAATAAATCGGCTATGACCATTATCAATTATCAATAACTTAAACTGTTGGACAGAGAAAACTAACCTTCACAATTACATTTGGTGAGAGATAAATAAATTTACTCAAGAACTTGTGAACACTTGGAATAACAAAAGGTGCTATTTCCTCAAAATTGATTATGGAATGATTTGCCCCGGAGAATGAAGTCCTAATAACTTGTTTCACTTCCTCCTGCCTATATAGTTTTGCAATATTAGAGTCGAGAAAAAGACTTCACTAGAGAACATATTCAAAAGAAAAAGCTTACCCGTGAATTTCGAGGTTTGAATGTGGAAATAACACTTTCAACTTAAAAAAGGACACCTTATCTTCATCCCCTTTTGGAATAAACAAGTGAAAGTGAACAAGATCTGGGTATCTGGATATTGAATAAGAAAAGAGGATGATCAACTGTAGAAAACTAAACACGAGGAAATATCTGGTAATGGTAATAAGATTGGTGCATTAGACTTGAGTCACTCAGAAGAAAAATGCAAAATGACTTGATAGGTCCACATCCAACTATAACTATAGGTTACCTTCAGGTGACACACAATGTCACAATGACAAAATGCAAGCTTATTCCAGAAGTACACCATGCACAAGATCAACACTGATCTATCAGATAAGTGGCAGTAAGGTCTAACACACAATTTCACTATACAGCAAGTCTAGAGTACAACATAATGAAATCAAATAACATGGACATTGATTTCCATAAAAAATAAATAAATAAAATTCAAGAATTATTGGTCCCTATTGTTAAGAGTACTGATCATCAAAGCAAGACTGGTAATTCCATCTCAGCATTATCAGCAGCCATTGTGACCACACGACAGTACACAGCTGCATTGATAACTGGAAGCTCCATTCTAATGATGATCATCATCAGTATGATCAATCATGGTTTAGAGACTACAACTGTGATTGAGCCGGCTCTAGTGTCTAACAACATAGCTGACAAGGCAAGATTCTAGAAGTTCTCTTGGCGGGAAAACGCAGTCTTGAGCTGTTGTAAAGTTAGTTACAATTCCCTGAAATTCAGGGAATCCGTTTTCCCTGTATATAAATAGCATTAAGCTTGTAATGGATTAATTAAAGATAAATACAGAGCAAGCTAAGCTTTATTATGAAGCCCCATTAGTTTTCTGATTTTCAGTGTTTAGTACTTTCATCAAACACTTGGCTTCTTTTATCAAACACCTTCAGATTTTCACTTAATAATATCCATATATCAAATAAACCACATTAAAAACAAATTATCATTTAATGATTTCACTAAGAATCTAAAAATTTCAGGGGAATAAAGCGAACCATCAAATCTAGTGAATGCATCCTAGAATATACAAATAATATTCACCATAAGTACAGAAGAAAAAACTGTAATACCCAGGAGAGAAGCCAAACCTGGAGGCTGATAAAGTGGAATTGGCAAGAACTGCAAGCAATCGAAGGTCCAGACAGTCCATCCATGACACAATGTGTAATATTCCATTCTCATCCTCTCGACCACTGGAGTTTCCATTAGAAGAAGCCCTCATATTCTATGCTCAACATTCAACAAAACAAAAACGTAAATAATAACTTCATTTGTTGCTTAAAACAATTCAAAAGAAAACGAAAAATGAGTTTTACAGAAGCATTGGAGTGAAGAGGAAGCCAGTTTCTAAAAGGATCGGAGGGGTGTCGAAAATGGGTTGCTGGTAGAAGAAACTGAAGAAATGTTAGGAATAGGATAAGCCCAAATGCGATGAATTGAAAAATGGGCTTGGGAGTTGGAGAATGATGCATAAGCTGAGTTCGTTGGGGTCCCAAACTGTTGGGGTCGTGTGCAGTTTGAGGTGTTCTTCTGTTAGTGGCAGACGACCTCCATTGTAAGTAGGAGGAACCCATTGACTTTTTTTATCTTCTTCTTCTTAATTGCTATGCTTAAACTTAACCAATGAGTTAATAGCCCCTCCAAAATCCACACCAGTTATTTTTTGTGTAATTACCAACTAGAACGTTTTCCTTAGCCAACCCCGAGGTTTACCCTTTAACACTGTAATCAACTTTATCAAAAACTGATACTCATTTCATATGTCATTAGTCAAGTTTGATCAAATATAATCGTCGATCAAGTTTGACTATCAAGATTATTGGTGTTTTCATAATTTATTAAAATTATTATATAAAAAAATAAAAAATAAAAAAGCACAAACAATTTTTTTTTTTTAAATAGATCTCCACCGTTTATCTCAACTATATTTATAAAAATAAAAAAAATAAAAAAAGTTAGTGGAGGTCTAATCTCTACATCTATACCTCCATGGAGATGGAGATCTATATCTTCTAGTTCTCTATCACCAATGGCGATCCCACGCCAGGATCTCCATTAGCGATGGAGACCCAAGCCAAGATCTTCATCGCGATGGAGATCCCGATCGCGAAGATTATGGAGATCCATTTAAATAAAAATAAAAAATAAAAAAAAATTTAAATGGATCTCCCCCATTCATATATGGATAGGGGAGATCTATAACTTTAAAAATAAAATATAAAAAATAAAAAATAAATCTTATTTAATTTAGGGATCAACAGTTTGTTGAAACATTCGTTGACTAACGGCATAAGAATTAAGTGTCATTTTTTAATAAAATTGATTTTAAGTGTAAAATGATAAACCTCAGGGGGTTGAGTGTTATTCCCTCATTTTCTTAACTATAAGCAATTAACAATATTCCCATTTTTAACCAAATTAGTCTTCATATTTTTCAAAAGTACCAAATTTGTTCCTTGTACTAATTTCATTGGTCTCAATTTTAATTATTGCAGTGGTAACATTGTGTTCTCGGAATAAAGAAATGTTTCTCTACATCTTAGAAATTTAATTATAAATGTGTAAGGACCTCTATTTTATGATTGATTTATTTCATGACAAATCACATTGATAATGATTTTGTTATGGGTAGCTTAGGTCCTCAACGACTAGCTTCCAAGCATCTCCGTGACTTCAAGAACAAATGCTTAAAGGTATATCATTTGACCTTGATTCTTGAAGAAATTAAGTGCACACGCACACTTGCATGCATATTTATTAATCTTGCATTTGTGTGTCATTGTTATGTGCATCTATGTCTCACTTCACACTTGCACAACATTCATATAGGTTAAGTGTGATTAGATGTGTTGAAAAGAGTTTTTTTTTCTCTTTACCGCAGTCTCAGTCGCTATTTGTGCACTTGCGTACACCACGGTCTACACAACAGTCATTTCCAGTGGTTTTCCCGTTGTTGGTTGCGCGATGTGTGCAAGCCACTTATCCAACAGTTTATTCTGCGATGGTTTCCAGACGTTGTTACGCGGTCTGACGTGTTTTTTTTTATGATTGTGTTAAAAAACGACGTCATTCCATTTAGGGCTTCCTTTATATATATATATATATATATATATATATTCATCATCTCTTTCTTCCAGCCATTTCTAAGCTCCAAAAATTCACATTTTGTTTAAGAGGAAGAGTTCCCTTAGTGATAGAAGGTTCAAGAAAGCATTTTTAACTCTCCAAACCCCAAAACCCATCTTCATCTTGCATCTTTAGCATCATTCAAGCATGGGTCTTCATTATTATCTTCACTTGGTAAGTAGAACAAACATCTCATCTCATTTGTTGTTCTATTTCATCAAGACATGTTCTTTATTGCTTAGGTTATCAAATCTTCACACTAATTGCATATCAATTGAAGTTATGACATGTTTGGGGTTTATTTGTGATTGCTTACATGATTAGATTATTTTGCCTAAATAGTTAAGTATTGAATGTTCTTGTGAGATTGTTTGATGACTAGGTTGATAGATTCATGTTTATTTGACAATTAGGTTGTTAGATTTACTCTATACATCAAATTGAAACCTCATGTATGGGCATGTAGGCATTTTTGATAACTAAGTTGTTAAATAGCATCATAACATCTAGTTAGACATTTTGTGTGTGGTCTTATAAATTATTACATTTTGAATATTGTCACCTATTCACTTAGACTTTTATTTTCTTCATGAGTCAATTGTGGCACATGTGGTAGTTGCACAGGCAAGTAAGATCTTGCAACCAAGTATTGGTTGGCAATCATTTGTCAAGACTCACTATTAAAGGCTTGCAGATAAGATAGATTGTATTAGGAACCTTGAAGTGTGATTAGGATGTCAACTTAGATAATAAGCAATTATTCAAGTAGTGGAGTTCTGTGATTAAATGACTAATAAGGCTAGTCCTGTGGGTTTTTCCCTGTTGAGGGTTTCCCACACAAAAAATTAACTGTCTTTATATTTCTGCACTTTGCATCGAATTGATTTTTGTTGTTTTTTTTTTTTTGATTGTACTAAGACCTTTCTAAAAAGTGGTTTTGCATTTGCATATCATCTATTAGCATAGGAGGTATTGCACCTTCCTTCCACATTGGTGGTAAGGGGTTTGAGTCCCACCATAGGTATTTTACAAATATGTGTAAGGAGTTTTCTCCCAGTTTGTGGGAATAGATATCCAACCACTTATGTATTGTATGATCTTGGTAGGTTCCAACAGCCACATTTGTAATAGTTGTAGTACTTTTAAAATAATAAAAAAAACAGTGGTTTTGCATTTTAATATTCAAGGTCACAACATATTTTAGATTCTTATTATTATATTCATAAATAAAAATATATAATTTATCATAATATTTTGAATTAATCTATAGTAATTAATATAAAAAAGTGAAGAAATTTAATTATTAACAATCTCTTAGAAAAAACTTTTTAAAAAAATTCAAGATAAAAATGTAAAAAATATAGTCCCAATAAATCATCATTTAGCAACAAATATTATTTTTGTCCCAATAAGTCACAAAATCTCAAACTTTTTAGGAACGAATAATTTTTTTCATTCTAATAGACATCTTATTGAGACACATATTTTCATCCCTATAAGCTTCGTCAAGTTTGCATTCTTTCGGTACAAATAATTTATTTTTTCCTGATAGACATCCTACTAGGACAAAAAAAATTCACCCCTAAAAGTCTCATCATATATGAATAATTTATTTCGTCCATATAAACATTCTGTTTGGATAAAAAAAAAAATTCATCACTAAAAGTTTCGTCAGGTTTACACTCTTTCAGGACAAATAATTTATTCTTCCCTAAGACCATCTCCAACTCATTGCACCAATTTGTTACAAACTTTACAGCAAAATGTAGCAACTTCTACACTTTCATCTCCAACCTATTGTACCAAATCTTACTCTAAAAAGAATATTCTGTTACTTATTCCCTCTCAACCAATCAAAACAATGAAACAATTAAAAAAACAAAAACAAAACAATACAAAAACAAAAGAAGCGCTACAAAGTACGCCAAGATGAAAGTTGCGTCGGATTTGGCACAAGAAGAAGAGTTGCTACAATCTGGCGCAAGGAATAGCGCCTGGGTTGGAGAAAAAAAAAAAACTTCAACAAAATAGAGATTGATGCTTGGGTTGGAGATCTTCATGTTTACGGTTTTTAGGGACGAATAATTTATTTCATCCCAATAGACAACCTATTGGGAAAAATTTTATTCAGCTCTACAACCCAATTTTGTTGGTAGAAGGACGGACATGGGGCTAACATCTATTAAACTACAAGGCGGTTGCCTTTGTGGTCCAAGGCTTGGGTTTAAATACCCAAGTCCTTGGTTCTACTCCTGACAATTACATTGTGGCCAAAACTCAAGGCGTTCAGCTTTGCAAGTAGAAGGATAGACATAAGGCTAACGTTAGTGTTTCGAATCGTACCCAGGTGGGGGTGAGCTCTAATTTACCCGATTGCATCCTTGTGGGGCCAGGGATGTGGGCCGAGGTTTCCTATTTGTCCTACTCCACAATCCAACATACAGGCAATGACGAGTCACACAGTTTGAGAGAACAAGCTGATAGGTGCCTAGACGAAGTCTAGAATTCTCGATACCAAAAAAAAAAAAAAAATATATATATATATATATATGCATCCCTTTAAAACCGTATATATATCTCAAATGTATATATTTTTAAAATTTCAATATTACCCTTAAATTAAATTATTAATATTTTTGTATTCAAACAAATAATAATTTTTATAACTATTTTACTGTTTTGAATAGTTGACTAACTAAATCAAATTATAAAAAGGAAACAAATAAAATTACAATGGTAAAGAAAAACAAAAATCCATATCAATAAATGGGTCAACTTCTTCCAAACCGAGAAATTAAGATGGAAGACGGTTGCATCTTCCATTCTAGGTCGGACAAAATGGAGGATGCAGCCCCTGCCAATAGAATAGAAATCAGGAACCTTGCCTCCTCTATTCTAGATGAAAAAAAAAAAAACAAAAACAAACCTCCTATCTAATAATAATTTTAGCAACTTTTATTGTGTAAAATCTCATTTGCTTTTGCAAGTTTAGTGGATTTCTATGTGTATGTTTATATATACATATACTGATATACATATATATATATATGTACATATATTGATTTTAAATATTTTATAATATTTTTTTATGATTAAAAGAAAGGACATACTTGGTATTGTGGGGTGTGCTTACATAATTTCATATTTTAAAAAATTTAATAGGGTATACATTCATAAAGGGATACATATACAAATTTTCAGAGGTGTAAATATCGTCAGTTATTACCTTTTTTTTTTTTTTTATAGATTAGAATACGATTTATGGCCTAGAAGTTTATGTTTTAAACAAAGGGGTTAGACATTATTTTAAAACAATTGGTCCAAAACTTTTTCGTATTAGTTATTAGATTAGATTTTGAGTAATGATATTTTCACCTCTCTAAAACTGTATGTTTATATGTACACCATAAATTTATAAATCTTTAAAATTCCAACATTATCCTTAAACTAAATTATTAATATTTTAAATAAAAGATATTATAATTTTTTTACTGACTACAGGAAATTTAAAAACAAAAAAAGTAATAAATAAAAACCAAAACCATAGATCGAAATCTTCCCAACCAGCACTACAAGAAAAAAGGGCTATTGGGATGCATTTTTTTTTTTTCTGTTCCAATAGCCCAAAATTCGTCCCCATAGATCTATTGGGACGGAAAAAAATTCGACATAAATTACGTTGCTTCAAGTGGGTCATAATAGATTCTTTGGGACATAAATTGAAATTCGTCCCTAAAGACTACCTATAGGAATAAAATTTTGTTCATCCTAATTGATAATATATAGGGACGAAATTATTCGTCCCTATAGACAACTAATAGGGACGAAATTTGTATTTTCGTCCCCTTTTACAACTTGTAGGGATGAAATATTTCATCCCTTTAAATAATGTTTTGGCACTACAAAATATCTATTGGGATGAAATTTGAAAAAAAAAAAAAATTTAAAAAGAGTTAATTGCACAAACATACCCTCTATTTATCTAATAAAGTAAATTTTCAAACAAATGTCCTATTCAAACACAAAAATCCCAATTGGAATGTGTTTAAGGCATGGAAAGTCAATAGTGCCCTTAGGTAAAAGGAAGAGGTTATTTTGGTGGGTAAATTTCACAAACAACCCTGAATTTATGTGTAATTGTATAAATATTCAATTTTTTTTTCTGATAATTACATAAATATACTCTACCGTCATTTGATTTTTGTTAACTTTAACCTTTAGCCACATTTGTATCCCGAAATGACTAAACAACCCATGAAAACTTATTTATCTTTTCTTTTATTATTTATAAATATTAAAAAATATTTACTTAAAAAATTGAAAAAATCAGTACAATTTTTTTTTATTACATTTTTCATGTCCCCAAAATAAAATTTTCAGATTTCAAAAACCAACTTTATCACCAAAACATTCAATTTCATACTCATTAACCAACAAAAATTTTATTTCATCAACACAATCAAAACCCACCAACATTTACATTTAATCAACATAATCAAACCCTACAAAATTCACTAAATACAATCAAAACCCACTAAACATAGACATTTTTTCAGTTTTGTGGTTTCTGATCATGTTAAAAATATGATAGAAAGAAAGCAAAAAAAAAAAAAAAATTGTACCGATTTTTTTAATTTTTTAAGTAAATATTTTTAAATAATAAAAGAAAAGATAAATAAGTTTTCAAGGGTAGTTTAGTCATTTTACGATACAAATATGGTTAAAGGTAAAAGTTAGCAAAAGCCAACCGACGATAGGGTATATTTATATTATTATTAGAAAAAAATGAATATTTATACAATTACACCTAAATTCAGGGTTGTTTGTGAAATTTACCTACCAAAATAACTTCTCCCTTTTACCTAAGGGCACTATTGACTTTCCATACCTCAAGTACATTCCAATTGGGATGTTTGTGTTTGAATAGGGAATTTGTTTGAAAATTTGCTTTATTAGATAAATAGAGGGTATGTTTATACAATTAACCCCAAAAATATATATAGTACATCCTACCCACCACCAGCTCCCTCTCGTCACAATCAAGGATCATTTAATATTTCGTTGCCCACGAGAGTCGAACCAACCACCTGACATTGAAGCAAAGCTTGTCTACTATGCTATTACTTCGAACTATTTATATATAACCTCTATATCTTATTAATTTTTTTTGGTTTAATATTAAAAACATCTCCTCACCTTTGCACTATTATTGAATTTCTAGATACAAATACTTTTATTTTAGAAACATTCATTGTGGACTATAAAACAATGCTTTTATTTGGTAAAAGTCAAATGGTATAATGTTCAATTCATGCAATTAACCCATTTTTTTTGGGTAGATTGATTCCACTAATTTACAAATTGATATTAAAAAAACATTTATTATAGCATTTAATTAAACTATTTTGTTAAAACATATATTGGTATATCAAAGGGTTTATTATTAATCGTACTCGGAATTAGACATGACCCCGGTTCCGGTCCGGTTCTAGTGGTTCATTTTTTTTTTTTTTTTCTTTTTTTAAATAATAGAAAACCTCTCAAAGTTATTGATCCTTATGAAGAACTTATTGGACAAAACAAAATTCATTTCGATAGAGAACTACTTTGGACAAACAAAATGATCAATATTGCCTCATTTTCTAATTTATATGGTAATTTAATAATTAATCTATCTTTAAGGAAAAACATCAAAAAAAAGTAATCAAGAATTTTCAACAAAATTAATTAATTATTATAATTTTAAATAACAAGAAAACCTATTGGAACAAAACAAAATTTGTCCCAATATTTGTCTCAATAGACAATCTATTGGGATGAATAATTTATTTCGTCCCAATAGAAGTTATATTGAGACAAAAAAAATTCATCCCTAAAGATTTTTCCACTATGGACAAAATTTATCCCGAAAGACAATCTATTGGGACGAATAATTTTTTTCGTCCCAATAGAAAATCTATTAGGACAAAAATATTTCATCCCTAAAGGTCTATTTAGATTTGTACTTTTTAGGGACAAAAAATTTATTTTGTCCCAAGAGGAATTCTATTGAGACAAATTTGTTCGTCCCTAAATGTTTTATCATATTTGCGTTTTTTAGGGCCAAATAATTTTTCATTCCAATAGGTTTTTGTCCCTATATGTCAAATTTGTTGTAGTGTAGGAAGGATGAAAGCGGATGCTGAGTTATGCCCTCCCCAATCCTATATTGAACAAGATGGAAAGAGAGAAAATAGGCCCAATAATAATAAAATAATTTTTTTTCGTCCTAAACTTCTAAAATGTCAGGACCGGCTTGCTTGTCTATAATCAATAAATTATATGATTTACTGACCAACCTATGCTTGTAATTGTGTTGATATAAATATATATATATATACAATTTTTTTATTGTTAGTTAGTCCTGATATAAAATATATCAGGACGAAGAATGTGGACCATTAGATTTACATACTTTGACTCAAAGGGTATGCACTTGTTAAAACTTCTCCATAATCTATGGTCCACATTCTTCGTCTTAATATAATTTATATCAAGATGAACTGATAGTAGAAAGATTATATATATATATATATATGTTCAAGTCAGTGCATTGGATGTTGACCATTAGATTTACATACTTTGACTCAAAGTGTATGCACTTGTCAAAGCTTCTCCATAATCAGTGGTCCACATGCATTGGTACTGATGTAGTTACATCAGTGCGCACTAATGTGAACGGGACCGTACGTGTGTGAATATATATATATATATGTATAGGGAGAACTTTAAAACTAGCCAAAAAAATTAGTGGGTTTATTGTTTTTGTCCAAGATTATCATTTTACTGTTTTTGTCAAAATATCCACTTTTTGGACAAGAATGCCCTTCTTTATAAAAAAAATAATAATTTCTTTTTTTTTTTCTTTTTCTTCTTCTTCCCGAAAAAACAACTTTTTTTCTCTATTTTTTTCTTTTTCTTTTTCTTCTTCCCAGATCTCTATCTCCTTCTTCTTCTTCTTGGATGTGTTTAATTGTGTTTCTTGGTGTGTTTAATTTGGTCTTGCTCTGGTGTGTTTAATTTATTTTCTATGGTGTGTTTAATTGAGTTGCCTTGGTGTATTTAATTGAGTTGTCCTGGTATGTTTAATTGGTCTGCCCTGGTGTGTTTAATTGGATTTTCGTGGTGTGTTTAATTGAGTTACCTTGGTGTTTAATTGATTTACACCTAGTGTGTTTAATTGGGTTGCCCTGGTGCGTTTAATTGATTTACACTTAGTGTGTTTAATTGGGTTGCCCTGATGAGTTTAATTGATTTACACCTAGTGTTTTTAATGGGCACTACAATAAATTTCACTTTTAGCAACATTCAGAAAACAATACATGGGTTGTGCCTGTTGTTAAAAGTCATCTATCACAACGCACAAGTAAGGCACGTTGCTAAAAGTCATTTATCGCAATGTGTAAAAAATGTGTGTTGTTGAAACTACTTATGACAACGTGCATGCGATTGTTGCTAATAATTGAGCACATCTGGCAACGCACAACGGATGCACATTGTCGTTGTTATTTCATTAAGTTTATGCACGTTGCTATAAGTGTGTTTTGTGTTTTTAGCAACGTACAAACACGCATGTTGTTAAAAAAACTAATGTTTGGAAACACACACAGCATGAACGTTGCCATATGAGTCTATTTAGCAACTGGTTATTTGTGCATTGTGAAAAAGTCTAATATTTTGCAACACACATGTCCTATGTGTTACGAAAAAGTCTAATATTTCGCAACACACATATCATGCACCTTGTTGTAGGAGACTCTTTATCAATTATTGGTTTGCGCGTTGCTGAAAGCTGATATTTAACAACATACATATCATGCACATTGCGAAAAATATAATATTTCACAATACACATACTGTGCACGTTGTTGTAGAGACTTTTTAGCAACTACTGGTTTGCGTGTTGCGAATGATCGACTAATATTTTAGCAACACACAAGTCATGCACATTGTCGTAAATGTCATGTTTGTTGCGAAAGGCTAAATATTTAACAGCACACCTGTTTTGCGCGTTGCGAAAGACTGATATTTTAACAACAAACAAGTCATGCACATTGCTGTAAATGTTATGTACGTTGTGAAAAGCTAAGCTAATATTTAGCAACATACATGTTGCCGTTTCTTAACAGTTTTAAAAACTGTCAACAATATTAATGTCAAGAAATAGTTTTTATTTTTTATTTATTTAATGACAGTTTTTAACTGTCAAGATATTTTTATAATATTTAATTAAAAACTATCATTATATAATATTTAATTTTTATATTTATACATCACCTCTCCCCCGCCGCCGAAACACCCTCTGTCGTGCCCACTTCTGATATTAGGAATTGAACATGAGACCTTAAGTCA
The DNA here is from genome assembly GCA_035582765.1 of Acer negundo. Lineage (NCBI taxonomy): Eukaryota > Viridiplantae > Streptophyta > Magnoliopsida > Sapindales > Sapindaceae > Acer > Acer negundo. Next base: position 6,469,693 of record CM069232.1, on the reverse strand, counting down.
AAAGTTGTAAGTCTTTACCACTTGACTACAAGATTTGATGTGTTAACAATTGAACAATATTTATATATAATCTATATGAGTTGTTAGAAATAAAATAAAAAATAAAAAATAAAAACATTATTAGATAAATTTAAATTTATTTAATTAATCAAAATTCTAATTTCTATTACAGACATATATTAAAAAATATTTATTGAAACTTTTAAAACTATGTTTTTTAAAACGTATATAGTCGAATTATTGGTCAATACTCTATGGTCATGTTTGGTTACATGGTGGAATGGTAATCTAAATAGTAATGGGAATGAGAATAAGAATGAGAATGAAAGGGTAAGTTTTTTGTTTGGTTGGAACTTTAAAATTAGTTTCTGAATTATTATTATTTTGTTTGGTTAACAACGGAATGGAATGGAGTTAACTGTATTTTGACCAAAATACCCCTAATTATAAAACATTCATAATAACATGATATATTATGGATAATAATAATAAAATATAAAAGTATATTATATATATATATATATAACTAGTTTTCCAATCCAAGCGTTGCACGGGCTTTGTATTAAAAACTGCTTATAAAACATTGTGTTGTTTATACCGAAATTTTTTATGCAGACATGTTTAAAAAAAAAAAAAAAAAGGAATTTTCCATTAATTACATAAGTCATGTTAACCTCAATATGTTATAATTTGTTGTTAGATGGTATGAATGCTCATACTCCAACCGTTTGTAAATCTTCGAGAGTATTTTCACCTCTAATAATATAAAGCATAATGCTCGGGTTTTGATTATAAAAAAATTGGTATTGCTTTGGAAATGAATATTCTCGTAACAGTCATGGTGCTTCGCAGTTCCTTTTGCACTTGAGAGTACAAAAATTTCTCCTACAAAACTTAAAATCCAAAACAAACAAATTAAATAGTATCTTAATAGTATAAGCACACAATCTAAACTCATCCAAAACCGTAATGAATGCATAAAAACTTGAAAATTTCATCTCACAGGAAAAGTCTCTAAACCATAAAAAATAAATAAAATCATAAAAATGTTGACAACAAAATCAAAATGTTCACAAAACACAAATCCGCATAAAAGCTAAATAAAATCAATACAGAAACTTACATCTGCAACAAATGGCCATAATTTGTTTAATTCTTTGTTCAACCATTTCACATGAAAGACCCAATCAAAGTATTACGCAATTACACTTTAACAATAGAGGAATGCCAAAATGCATATCATAAAGCACAAAGCATATAAACTTTATGATTAAAGCTTGAACACAATTTCTTTACATAATTTGCACTAAAATCTGAAACAAAAGCTAATCAAAAAAAAATTCAATTTCTTCATGTTCAAAATAAAAAATAAAAATACATAATTCATGTCTTTAAAGTAACCTAGGAGACATATAGGTAATGCTGCAAAAGACAGATTATCATAAATAAAATAATCGAAGAAATATAAACCTTTGATTTACTACAGATTATCTCCTGAAAAAGATAGGGAATGATATCCATTTAGGGAAGTTATCACCACAAATTTTCTTCAAATCATCTCTGTTGAGGGACCAAAGAAGTTTAATATTGGCTGCCTGTAAAAAATAGTGATACAATGCTCGTTTAGAATGCACTATATAATCATGTAAAATGCAAAAAATTGCTAATATAATCATGTAAAATGTAAACATGAAAATAATATTAACAACTATATAATTTTGTAAGCTTGTAAGATATATTTTCGAAAACTCAAAGCACAACTAACAGTCTTGATTACTTCTAGTATTATAATTTTAATTCAAACATCAAAAACATAATCAGACGATAGCTTTGAGTGGCTGTTTATAGAAATATTGGGAAAGAGAGGACATGGTCATGTGATTAATTGAATTTGAATGGCTTTGAGTTGATTCGATTAATGGGAAAATTATGAAGTTCAATGTATATACATTTCATTTTTGAATGGTTTTTGAGCTGATTCGAGTAATGGGAAAATTAAGAAGTTCAATGAATATATCTATAATTTTAATTGAATTAAATAAGTTTCAATCAATTATTTTTAATGTATTTTTTAATAATTTAATTGATTACATTTAATTCTAAAGCTCTCATACTGCGTCATGTGACGCTGGTGAAACTCTATTATTATATATATATATATTATTAATATAATAATATAATATATATAATACATATATATTATATATAATACATATAATAATATATATATTATATAATATAATATATATATATAAATATATATAATATAACAATATATATAATAATATAATATATAATACATATATATATATATTATAATACATATAATACATATAATAATAATAATAATAATAATAATATATATATATATATAATATAAATTATATATATTAATAATATATATAAATATATATAATATATATATGTGTTATATATAATAATATAATAATATAATATATAATAATATATATTATATAATATATATATTTTATATAAATATATTATATTATATAAACAATATATATTATAATAATATAATATATAATATATAGTACATATATATATAATATTTATATATCATTTATATAATATATAACAATAATATGTTATTTTTGGAAAGGAGGGTATTTTTGGAATGGAGTTGGGGCATATGAGGGTATTTATGGAATATAAAATTTAGTTTTGAATGGAAGAGCAATCCATTTGTTTTTGGATGGAATGCCTATTCAACCAAAATGGTAGAATGCCCATTCAACCAAAATGGTGGAATCTCCATTCAGATGGAATCACTATTCTATTGTGTTTTAACAAACCAAACGAACAGAATGACTTTCTTTCCATTCCATTCCATTCCATCCAACCAAACATGACCTATAGGTAGAGGTGTCCATGGTTTCGGTTAAACCGACGGTTTTGCCCGCGGTTTAACCGAAACCGTACTTCCAAAAACCGCCCCAAAACCGAAACCGAAACCGACGGTTTCAAAACCGGTCGGAAACCGGTTGAACCGGTTACGGTTTCGGTTTGGGTACTTCCAAAAACCGCCAAAAACCGACGGTTTTAACCGCGGTTAAACCGCCGGTTTTTTCATAAAAAAAAAATTAAAAAAAATTGACTAATCAGAAGCTGACATGTGGCATTTTTTTTGAATTTTTTTTTGAAAAACCGAAACCGAACCGAAACCGAACCCAAAACCGTCGGTTTTTAAACCGAAACCGAAACCGAAACCGTAAAACCGCCGATTAGAAACCGTGTACCAAACCGGTTTTCCGGTTACGGTTTCGGTTTCACCGGTTTCAAACCGAAACCGAACCGAAACCGAACCGTGGCCACCACTACCTATAGGAGACTTATGACATTAATTGTAATAAGTATGATTTGGAATACAACTCTCACTACATGGGAGATATTTCTCAACATACATCTTGCAATTTAATGAACAAATGTAAAACTCAGATTACTAATTTATATGGGTAATTGAATTATTAACGTGTCTATTAGTATGAAACAAGAGGATACGAAATAAATAAACAATTTTCTTAAAATTATTTTTTTTGAATTTTTAAAATAAATGATTTAAAAGTAAATTTATTAAATTTAAAATTTTACTTATCCAATATCGGTTTACCCAAAAACCAATATCTTACTGTAAAATAAATCCAAATCGGGATTTTGTTTGGTGTTGAAAATAGGAAGTAAAAATTTTTAAAAATTATTAAAGATAAATAAAAAATTTGAAAAAATTGTCATGATAGTTTTTCTTAGTGTTTAGCAATTATTGGATTGTGCATTCCGGAAAATACTATTATTTCGTTACACATATATTATATGCACATTGTCGTAAGAACATTTTTAGCAATTATTGACTTTTGTGTTTCGAAAAAAAAACTAATGTTTAAAAACCCAAACATCATGAACATACTCATGAATATTAAAAATACACAACAACCATAAGCAAAATAGTTGGACACATCCATTTCTATTTTGTGATAAGGATTTGAACCTCACTTTTGATTATCAATTCGTAAAATGTGAGAGAGACTTCTTCTATGTAGTGAGAATTTCATTTCAAGTTCTGAGTTTGTAACGTTTGTTATTATCAAGTTTAAATAGATTCTAACTCAAATGTATTTAACTTCAAATAAAAAAAAAATACTTTAATTTTTTTTTTTTAAATGTCTGTGTCTTTATCATACAAAATAATTACAAAGATTATTAGAATAAGTTTACATTGCTAAGTAATAAAAATTAATATTTTTTTAATAAAATATTAATTCCAAAAAATAAAATAAGCAAATCACTAGCATGCATATGATATATATAAATAGTTATGCATTATTTAATAAAGTGTCACCCCTCATAGTTTTCATTGTCTCGGGTTCAACTCCCAACCCAAGCAAATAACAGTGAGATTTAATAAACATTAGTCCTATATGGTCGGAGGCCCAATGGTGTTAAGGCCTAGTAGAGGAAGCCCAATAGGGGATCATGAGGGACCATTTACGTTTATTTATTTATTTATTTTTTATGGTCTAAGACAGCGTACAATGTGCATTGCGATAAATGACTACAGCAATGTACGTCTCTTCTGCAACACACTTAGTACGTTGTCGTTAAGACAACATACAATGCACGTCACGTTAAACATTCAACGCAACATATATTGTGCGTTGCGTTAAATGTCTACGACAACGTACGTCTCTTTCACAATGCATTTAGTACGTTATTGTTGTTCTAAGACAACGCACATTGCACGTTGAGAAAAGTTTTTAGACTTTTGGCAACATGTGTATCAACAATGCACGTGCGTGCATTGCGAAAACCTTTCGCAACCCATTTTGCGTGTTGCGAAAAGCCAAATTTCTTGTAGTGGGGGTTGCCCTGGTGTGTTTTATTGATTTGCCTTAGTGTGTTTAATTCAAACCAATTACACACACCAGTTCAAACCATGTAAACACACTAGTATTAACCAATTAAACACACCATTAACACCCAATTACACACACCAGTCATAACCAATTACACACACCAATCATAATCAATTAAACACACCAGTCATAATCAATTAAACGCACACATGTTTCCAACTCAATTAAATACACCAGTAACACACAATTAAATACACCATTAACACCCTTGTAAAATCTACAACTTGGCTAGTGAACTCTTAAACTTTAATACGAAAATCTGGAAAAAGAAATTTAAAAAAAAACATAATTTGGAAAAAATAATTATCAAACATAATCTGGAACAAAATCTGTTTTAGGAAGGATTTCTTTTTTTTTTAGGCAAGAATTTTTGTTTCAATGGAACAAAATCTAAAAAAAAAATTAAAAATCTGGAAACTCAAACAAAAAAAATCTGGAAAATCAAATCTGAATTTTTTTTTTTTAAATAAAAATTTGAAATTATTTTTTAACAAAACCTAAACCCAAACACAACTCCCACCATTTATAAACACAATAACCACCCTTATATCTGGAAATTTTCTTTGAAAAAAAACAAAATATGAAATTGTTGTTTAAAAAAAAAAACAACAAATATCATTCATAAAACCACAACCACCCTCAAACCTAGATCAGACGACCAACGATCAGAAAACCAAATCTGGAAATTGTTTTAGCAAAAAAACCAAATCTGAAATTTTTTAAAAAAACTGGAAAAAACAAGAAAAAGAAAGAGAAAGAGAAATAGAAGAGAGGAGAGAAAGAGAAGAAGAAGAAGAAGGAGTGAGAGAAAAGGAGAAGAGGGGAGGCTTGAGAGAGAGAGAAGAGAGGGGAGAAAGAAGAAGAAGAACGCGTGAGAGAAAAAAAGGAGAGACTGAAAGAACAAAAAAAAAAAAAGATTCTATATAAAAGGAGAGAGAAGAGGAAAAGAAAAAAAATATGGGCAATTATGTCTTCACAGTCATATTGATAGCAAAAACAATAAAAATGATAATGTTTGACAAAAACAATAACATCTCTTAATTTTTGACTAAGAAAAACAATTTTCTCATATATATATAGTGAGTCTCTCATAAGGGATTCTTTATTTTAATTTCGGTAAGGACTATCATGAAATCACATTGATTTGAATGAATTTTGATCTGAATTTTTGTGTGGATGATAAGTTCATTGAAATCTACCTATGAATAAAATTTGAGAATTTTTCAAGTACAAAAACTATTTTTCTAATTTCCTATATTTCACTTATTTTTTCGATGCCTTCATATTTAAAAAAACCTGTAAAAATAGTTTAAGTACTTGAAAATTTTTATAATTTTATTCATGGGTAGATTTGAATGAACTTATCATCCACATAAAATTCAAATCAAAATTCATTCAAATCGATGTGATTTTATAATGGTCCTTACCGAAATTAAAATAAGGTTACCGAAATTAAAATAAGGGATTCCTTATGAGAGACTCACTATATATATATATATGTATATACGGTCCCATTCTTATCAAGACATCCTTATATAACTTTATCAGAATATTGAATTTGAGCTGATTTGACAAGTGCATTCATACCATGTCAAAGTATGTAAAACAAGTGGCTCACATTCAATGTTCTTATATAATTCTATCATGGCATCCTTATAAGAAAATTTCTGTATATATATATATATATATATATATATATATACGGTCCTATTCCTATCAGGGCATCCTTATATAACTTTATCAGGATATTGAATGTGAGCTACTTATTTATAAAAATGATTTGACAAGTGCATACATACCAAGTCAAAGTATATAAAACGGGCATCTCACATTTAATGTCCTTATATAATTATATCAGGGCATTCTCATAGGAAAATTTCCGTATATATATATATATATATATATATAAACCCTTTGAATTGAAAATAGATTGAACATGCTGAATTAACAAAGCTACGTATTAGTAATTAGTTAGGGTGGATTAAACTTCGTTTCTATTTACATGCAGAGCAGATCAAGTTAAGATTGAATTTTTTTTTTTTGTTGTTATTTTCATCAAACACTTAACGGAAATCTTTACTAGAAATTATTAACATCCGAAAATAATATCATAAAAGCAAAAAAAAAAAAAAAAGCCAAAACTATTGAATTTGGGGAAACTGTTGTGCATCATCGGGGTTCTTGGATGATTATTGTAGGGCTATCGAGACGGTTAAATCCTATATCCATCATTTACCAATTTGTGGCCTTGCAAACGTGTACTAAATAATTCTGATAAAGTAGCCCGTCTCTTGTTAATCCTTGCCATTAATCTGTGTTTCATGCAGAGCAAAACACTAAGCCTGGGGATCACAGGGTGACTTTCAATGACTCGAACATCATAGTTATGGATGATAGTAGCGACAATGGCCGTCATTGGAGTAACAACAATTTCCTTGCCTAAACAAATCCTGGAACCTGTTGTCGAAAAATAAGAATGGGTATCACACAAATCTCAAGCAGAACACACAACACAGATAATAAGAAAGCAATAAAAGAGAAGAAAGAATGACACCAAAGATTTTACATGGTTCAGCAATTTGCCTACATCCATGGAACACACCGTACTCAATCCACTACTTTCAGAGTTGATTACAATCTCTCTATCTCTCTCTCTAGTCTCTCTACAATTTGCTCTCAATCTCTCTACCACTCATTTTTCAACACACTTAGGGACATAATGATAGTATTTATATGAAACATTAGGTTAAGCTAAGACCCTAAAAGATTGATTTCCTATTTTGCGTAGACTTCCCAAATTAGTGCAATTCTCATTTCTACCGCTTCCCAGACAGCCCCATGCACATGTATGGCCGGTGGTATGCACAACGTGCATCCTCTGATATTGGCCGCTACTCGTGCCGCTTGCTAGGCACCTTGCCTACCAGTGCAAGATAGAAAAGCGATCTTCAGGCTGGTTTCAGGCTTCACAAAACCCAACAATCTCCCACTTGAAGAACTGAAACTTGACTAGACTTTCAACCTCCTCCTTGATGACTTTGTGGATAGTTACGATGCACTCATTCCCCATGTCTTCATTCTTGAAGACCCATTGAAGTTGCACACAGCTCCAGTTTCTCTATAGTGACTAGCTTTGTTAACATGTCGGATGGATTCTTGCTACCTGCTATCTTTACAAGCTTTAACACACCTTCTTCGATTAACAAACGAATGAAGTGGTAGCGAAGATCTATATGTTTTGTCCTAAAATGGAACGCTGAATTCTTGGCCAAGTGTATTGCACTCTGACTATCACTGTGCAACACATTCATCACTTGATCGAATCCCAACTCAGTTAACAAACTTTGTAACCATATCAGCTCCTTGCTTGATTCTGTTATAGCCACATACTCTGCTTTAGTTGTAAAGATTGTCACTATCTTCTGCAATTGGGACATCCAACTGATCGCGGTACTAGCCATTGTGAACACATATCCACATAACCTTCCAACTTGAGATCATCTCTTCTGAAGGTTAGACATCTCTCTGCCATACCCCGCAGGTATCTTAGGATCCACTTCACAGCCTCCCAATGAGACTTACCCCGATTTGACATGTAACAGCTCACAACTCCCACTGTATGGGAAATATCTGGTCTTGTGTAAGTCATGGCATACATTAGGCTTCCAATGGCTAAAGCATAAGAAACTTTAGCCACGAAGTCCTTCTCCTCTTCTGTCTTCGGACTCTGGTCCTTGGACAATCTAAAATGACTAGCCAAAAGTGTTCTTACTGATTTCGCATCTTCCATGCTGAATCTCTATAATACCTTTCGAACGTACTCTGCTTGTGAAAGCTTCGATGTACCTTTCTGTTCGTCTCTACTAATTTTCATTCCAAGAATCTGCTTTGCACCTAAATCCTTCATCTCGAACTCACTCGAGAGTTGTTTTTCTAATTGTTAATCTCTTCTAAATATGCACCAACTAATAATATGTCATCAATATAAAGTAGCCGAATAATAAAACTTGACTTAACCTTTTTGAAATAACAGCAATGATCAGCATTGCATCTGAAATATCCATTGTTTTGCATAAACCCATCAAACTTCTTGTACCACTGTCGAGGAGTTTGTTTTAAACCATACAAGCTCTTTGTCAACCTACACACCAACTCTTCCTTGCCGTCTTCCGTAAACCCCTCTGGTTGCTTCATGTATATTTCTTCCTCCAAATCACCATGAAGAAAGGCAGTCTTCACATCTAACTGCTCTAAATATAATCCTTTTGCTGCGACAATGCTTAAAACTAGCCTTATCGTAGTTAGTTTAACAACAGGAGAAAATATTTTAGAATAGTCAATACCTTCTATTTGTTGGATGCCTTTGACCACTAGTCGTGCCTTGTATCTCTTGGAACCATCATGTTCCTCTTTGATCCAAAATACTCACTTATTCTGTAGGGCTTTCTTTCCTTCAAGCAACTTGGCTAACTCCCAAGTTTGATTTGAAATCAACGACTTCATCTCATCCTTCATTGCAAGCTTCCATTTGCTTGCATCTTTTCCTTCATATGCCTTATCATAGCACTTAGGTTCCTCTGCATCTGTCAACAACATGTATTGCAAGTACTTCCTATTTGGTATAAGAGTTCGAGTTGATTTTCTCACTGTACTTTGAGCTTGTGTCCCTATAATGTCTCTAAGTGAGGTATGATCATGAACATGGAGCGGCACACCTTATTCTTCATCATTCTGATTTACTGGTTCCACAATCCTGCTATCTGACATATCATTTGGCCCAAAATAGTCTAGCTCTTCCGGCTCAAACACCTGTGTGTTTCTGTCTTTGTACATAACCCTTTCATTGAAGACAGCATCTTTACTTCTGATCATCTTGCGGTTTTGGTCATCCCATAACTTGTAACCAAATTCATCTTTTCTATAGCCCACCAAAGTACACTTCACTGACTTTGTGTCTAGCTTATTTCTCACATGATCACCTATATGTACATAAAAAACAAACCCAAACACTTTAAGATGAGAAAGTTTTACCTCTTTCCCGGTCTAGATCTCTTCTGGTATAGCGAGGTCCAAAGGCTTTGATGGTCCTCTGTGTTAGGATTATGCTCAATAGCAAGAGTGTAATGTTGTAATTAACAATCTTTTTCATATTAATAAAGTGATTTCTGGTTTAACAAATCGTATAGCATTTATAGTTTGTATTATAATTGTCAAAGTAAATAATCATAAGGTCTAAAGACTATGGGAAAAGAAGAATTGTTCGTACATCTGGATATGTATGTGGTAGACACAATTCTTTAGTTAGTCTTGAATATTGTTCACAACTTAAGTTAAAGGTTGGGCACCTTTATCTTGTTAAAGTTGTAGAATTCTTTTGCTAGCATTTGAGTGGGATCAAATGAGATATGATGAGTCTAAAATCATCGGAGTGTCTTCGAGCAAAAGGATCTAGTGCACTGGGTGCATTGAACTGGATCACAATGAAAAGCTTTATCTAGAACCGTCAATAGATAATAGTCTTTTCATTATCAGGACAATCGGAGAGTCTATCTTAATCCTGAGATAAATGATGGACTTATGGTTGCAAGTGATATCATTTGAGTTATCAATGAGTACGATTATATCGCATAGTCTATCCTCGATAGTTTGGTGATATTCATTTGTTAATCGATAGAGGACTTCATTTATAGATATGGACATCGTGGCTCCATTTAATTAAATGAGAGTATAATATCATCATATGGATGTTTTGAGGTAATTGGATATTAAATCTCAACGTTGAGTTTTCAATAGTGTCTATTGAAAACATGGCTTCTGGACAAGTCAAAATATCCAAGTTCAAAACGTGGTCATATGAGTAAATATGGTAACTTGGAGAGTTATAGGCGGTCTATGAACTCTTGGCGATTACTGATATTAATCACGAGGATACACTATCTCCAATATGATTGTCTAGGGTATGAATGAGGAGCATCTTCCTTTTCTATCTTTATTTAAGAGTTCAGTTTTAGCTCTTTAGTGGAATGAGTTAAAATTAATGGATCGGACCTAAGTGAATCATTTGTTGATTGTGATTAGGTTATGTCTATTGAAGCTTAAATTTAGATGGCCCGCCAAGATCCCCAATCCACACGGACTTGCATGGATCACTTGATATATTCTACCGGACCAATTTAAGGGTCCATCTAGAATTGCATTTAATATATTAAGAATATAATTTGCACATTATTTAAGTAATGGGCTGCTCAATTATATTAATATATTAATGAAAGACATGTGGGCTTGTTTCTTTTAGTAAGAATGGGTCTGGTTCACATGTGGGCTTTTTTATTTAAAGTCCAATGGATTAAATGAAATAGGAAAATAATATTAGGCCCATCTTATATATAAGTGGGGCGGCTAGGTTAAGGTTTTGACCTAAAAATATTATTTTGTTTCATTTGTTTTAATTAAATAAGAATTAATTGATTTATTGATTAATTGTTTAATTAAAGAAACAAATCTTTCCTAAAAGTAAAAGACTTGTTTGATAAGTAAATAAATAAATTAGTATTATTTATTTAATCAAATAAGGAGTCTTTTTTTTTAGTCAAATAAAAGAATAAAAATAAAAGAGTTGGATTAGGGTTTGAAGTCTATAAAGTTAAAAAGAATTAGGGTTGAATTTCAGTCACCCTATATAAGTGACATGATGAAATTCGGCCAACCCTAATTAGATACTACATAGAATTCGGCAACCCTAAAGGAAAAAGAAGAAAAATTCGGCCAACCTATATATATGTTCTTATAGGGTTCGGCCACATCAATTAATTGGTGCTTGAGTTTTTATTTTCTTTCTTCTTCTTCTTAATTCTAAGAGAGTTTTTATTCTAGAGAGACAAAAAGGAGTGAAAAATTATTCTTTGATAGTATACAATTGCTTAAACATCAATAAGCTTGTGTATACGATATCGATCTAGGTTCACGCGAGTTTCGATCATAAGATTGTGAACTCAAAAGTGACCGGAATAATTTTGACATTCTTTTGATTGTTTTGTGACTAACAAAGAAAAGAAAGTATTTGTTTGGTCCATTCACAGGTTTGCAATTCAAAGGAAAGGGAGACCACGCTCCTAGGTGATCCACGTTCGTGCTCGGATTGAAGGTCTTGCGGATTACCATCGACGTAAGTCAATCGGATCACGCGACAAGAGGTAATTTACTTTTGTTGATATATATGCATGTTTATTGATTAAAAGGGTTTAAGGTTCATAAAGGAAAAATTTTAAAAGTCACTAAATCGTCTTTAGTATCGCTTCCGCTGCGTGTAACACTTTTATTTGTTTATATTTTTCCCCTACACTCTGTTGATCAAATATGCTGCTGTATTAACTGCCTCTGCCCAGAACTGTTTTGGAAACCCTGAATGTAACCTCATGCTTCTGGCTCTCTCAGTCAATGATCTGTTCATCCGTTCTGCTATTCCATTCTGCTATGGCGTTCCAGGAACCGTTCTACTGAGCTTTATCCCGCTCAGATAGCAAAATCTCTTGAACTCACTGTCTTCATATTCTCAACCATTGTCTGAATGCAGCTTTTTGATTTTTGATCCTGTCTCATTCTCAACCCTAGCTTTCCATCGTTTGAAGGCATCAAACACTCCAGACTTGTGTTTTAAAAAGTAAACCCATACCTTTCTAGAGTGGTCATCAATAAATGTGACAAAATACTGTTTACCTCCGGTTGACGAGATTGAAGCTGGACCCCAAACATCGGTGTGCACTAGTTCCAGCTTCTCCTTTGTCGGTACCCTTCCGGTCTTCTTGAAGCTCACTCACTTCTGTTTTCCTAACACACAGCTCTCACAGAAATCAACCTCAACTTTCTTTAAATCTGACAACTTACCTTTCGAATGTAGACACTTCAGCCCTTGACTACTCATGTGCTCAAACCTCTAGTACCACAAGTTAGGATCATCTTTACCTTCTGCCATAGCAATTGAACCACAGCCGTCTGTGTTTGTATAAAGCGACTCATTCTTATTTCCTCGGGCGATTGTCATAATACCCTTTTAAATTTTCCACTTGTCATCTATGAAGGTCGTCACATAACCCTTTAACGCTAGTTGCCCAATGGAGATCAAGTTCTTTTTTAAATTTGGTATATGCCTCACATTGTTAAGTTTCCAAACTGACCATTTCAGCTGAATCTTCACATCTCCCTTCCCGGTAATGTTGCAAGCTTGATCGTCACCAAGATACACCTTACCCAAATTTCCGGAGACATAGTTCTCGAATAACTCCATGTGAGGTTTGGCATGAAAATACTCCCCTGAATCCAGAACCCAAGACTCTGTCTTACTTTCCAACGAACAAATGAGGCAGTCATCTGACTCCTCTAACACACAATTCGCACTACTCTTGCCCTTACCTTTCTTCTCAGATCTACACTTATACGAGAAGTGACCTTTCTTACCACAGTTCCAGCACTCTACATCTTTCTTGTTTCGTTGTTGATTTCCCGAATAATTGACGTGATACCTAGATTTAGACTTACCTCTTGACTTTGATCTTCCTCGTTGATTCGTGTTCCGATTTCTATTTTTGCTGTCTCTACCTTCCATATTTATTGCTGAAGATGTAGATGCTCCAAATCATTCTTCACGCATCCTGATCTCTTCAGTCATGATCATATTCATAACCTGTGAGAAATCCAATTTTTCTATCCCAAAAGAGTTGGCAATTGACTGACATGTCATCTTCCAACTTTCTGGCAATTAGGTGAGCATAAACACCGCCAAGAATTCTTTATCGAAACCCATAGACACAAAAGTTAACCCATCCTTCACTTCATTAAATTGGTTTAGATACTCTCTAAAACCCTGACCTTCAGTCATCTTTAAATTTGATAGCTTCTTGACAAAATGGACCTTCCTTACCGCAGAAGGTTGTTCATACAGGTTTGATAAAGTCTTCATCAGATCTCTGGCAGTTAGCTGATCCTTTACGTTGAAAGCGATCTGCTTCGGCAAACTGAGATGAATTGCTCCCAATGCTTTCCTGTCCAAAAGTTCGAGATCCTCTTCATCCATGTTCTTCGGCATCCGTTTCTTTGACCAATCTGCATCGATCATACTTACGGGCTTCTCTTTTTTCGGCCAATGTAGATCTTTCTGGTACAGATAGTCTTCCATCTGTATCTTCCAGAAACTGAAATTTGTCCCATCGAATTTCTCAATCTTATGAGAATCCTTCTCCGATCCCATCTCTACGATAAAATCGTTGACCTCGAGAAAACCTAGATTTGTGTGACAAAAAATAATCTGTCCTAACCTAGAGCTCTGATACCAATTGTTGTCGAAAAATAAGAATGGGTATCACACAAATCTCAAGCAGAACACACAACATAGATAATAAGAAAGCAATAAAGGAAAAGAAAGAACGACACCAAAGATTTTACATGGTTTAGCAATTTGCCTACATCCACGGAGCATACCGTACTTAATCCACTTCTTTCAGAGTTGATTACAATCTCTTTGTCTCTCTCTTTAGTCTCTCTACAATTTGCTCTCAATCTCTCTACCACTCATTTTTCAACACACTTAGGGTTTTACACAATGATAGTATTTATAGGAAACAGTAGGTTAAGCTAAGACCCTAAAAGATTAATTTCCTCTTCTGCACAGACTTCCCAAATTCGCGCAATTCTCGTCTCTACCGCTGCCCAGATTGCCCCCTGTGCATGTGCATGCTTGACGATCTATGCAGCGTGACACCACTGAAGTTGGCTGCTGTTGGGAAAAATACCAAAGAAGTACACGCAGCGGAAGCGATACTAAAAATTAGATTTAGTAACTTTTAAAAAATTTTCCTTTATGAACCTTAAACCCTTTAATTAATTAAACATACATATACAATAACAAAAAGTAGAATACCTTTTGTCGCGTGATCCGATTGAGTTACGTTGATGGTAATCCGCAAGATCTTCAATCCTAGCACGAACGTGGATCACCTAGGAGCGTGGTCTCCCTTTTCTTTGAATTGCAAACCTGTGAATGGACAAAACAAACTTTTCTTTTTTTTGTTAGTCACAAAAACAATCAAAAGAATGACTAAGATTATTCCGGTCACTTTTGAGTTCTCAATCTAATGATCGAAACTCGCGTGAACCTAGATCGATATCGTATACACAAGCTATTGATGAATAAGCAAATAGTATACTATCAAAGAATAATCTAACACTTCTTTTTGTTTTAGTAGAATAAAAAGCTTTCTATGAATTGAGAAGAAGAAGAAATTTGTATCATGAACACATATCCTTATGTGGCCGAATTCTATACTTGTCAATATATAGGTGGCCTAAGTTTGCTTCTTCTTTTCTATTATTATTAGGGTTGCCGAAATCCTAACCTAGAAATAACTAGGGTTGCCGAAATCACATGCCCACTATAGGCTTATGTTGCACCCTAATTTCCATCTAGTTTTTAAGACATCAAACCCTAATCCAATTCATAGATCTTTTATTTTTTTATTTTGACTAAATAAAAAAGACTTCTTATTTGATTAAATAAATAAAACTAATTATTTATTTCCTTATCAAACAAGTCTTTTAATTTTACTTTTAGGAAATATATTTCCTGATTAGAAAAGATTTGTTTCTTTAATTAAACAATTAATTAATAAATTAATTAATTCTTATTTAATTAAAACAATGAAACAAAATAATATATTAGGTTAAACTAACCCTTGCCGCCCCACTTAGAGTAAATGGGCCAAAATATTATTTTCTTATTTCATTTAATCCATTGGACTTTAAATAAAAAGCCCACATGTGAACCAGACCCATTCTTACTAAAAGAAACAAGCCCACATGTCTTTCATTAATATATTAATATAATTGAGCAGCCCATTACTTAAATAATGTGCAAATTATATTCTTAATATATTAAATGCAATTCTAGATGGACCCTTAAATTGGTCCGGTAGAATATATCAAGTGATCCATGCAAGTCCGTGTGGATTGGGGATCTTGGCGGGCCATCTAAATTTAAGCTTCAATAGACATAACCTAATTACAATCAACAAATGATTCACTTAGGTCCGATCCATTAATTTTAACTCATTCCACTAAAGAGCTAAAACTGAACTCTTAAATAAAGATAGAAAAGGAAGATGCTCCTCATTCATACCCTAGACAATCATATTGGAGATAGTGTATCCTCGTGATTAATATCAGTAATCGCCAAGAGTTCATAGACCGCCTATAACTCTCCAAGTTACCATATTTACTCATATGACCACGTTTTGAACTTGGATATTTTGACTTGTCCAGAAGCCATGTTTTCAATAGACACTATCGAAAACTCAACGTTGAGATTTAATATCCAATTACCTCAAAACATCCATATGATGATATTATACTCTCATTTAATTAAATGGAGCCACGATGTCCATATCTATAAATGAAGTCCTCTATCGATTAACAAATGAATATCACCAAACTATCGAGGATAGACTATGCGATATAATCGTACTCATTGATAACTCAAATGATATCACTTGCAACCATAAGTCCATCATTTATCTCAGGATTAAGATAGACTCTCCGATTGTCCTGATAATGAAAAGACTATTATCTATTGACGGTTCTAGATAAAGCTTTTCATTGTGATCCAGTTCAATGCACCCAGTGCACTAGATCCTTTTGCTCGAAGACACTCCGATGATTTTAGACTCATCATATCTCATTTGATCCCACTCAAATGCTAGCAAAAGAATTCTACAACTTTAACAAGATAAAGGTGCCCAACCTTTAACTTAAGTTGTGAACAATATTCAAGACTAACTAAAGAATTGTGTCTACCACATACATATCCAGATGTACAAACAATTCTTCTTTTCCCATAGTCTTTAGACCTTATGATTATTTACTTTGACAATTATAATACAAACTATAAATGCTATACGATTTGTTAAACCAGAAATCACTTTATTAATATGAAAAAGATTGTTAATTACAACATTACACTCTTGCTATTGAGCATAATCCTAACAATCTCCCACTTGCGCTATAGCAAATGTGTCATATCTCTCAAGCCCATGTTCTCTAGATGCCCATCGAAACTCTTCTGAGGTAGAGCCTTTGTGAAGGGATTCGCTAGATTTTCTGCTGACGTGATTTTGGTAATCGTCACGTCACCTCTTTGAACAATCTCCCTTAAAAGATGATACTTTCTTTCAATGTGTTTAACTTTCTTTCAATGTGTTGAGCCTTTGTGAAGGGATTCGCTAGATTTTCTGCTGACGCGATTTTGGTAATCGTCACGTCACCTCTTTGAACAATCTCCCTTAAAAGATGATACTTTCTTTCAATGTGTTTACCTCTCTTGTGACTTCTTGGTTCTTTCGAATTAGCCACTGCTCCACTGTTATCACAGGAGATAGTGATCTGCTTATTCGCACTAGGAACCACTTCCAAGTCAATCAAGAATTGGCGGAGCCAAACAGCCTCCTTGGCAGCCTCGCATGCAGCAACATACTCAGCTTCCATGGTGGAATCAACAATACAAGATTGCTTGATACTCCTCCATATAACTGCTCCTCCTCCAATAGTAAACACAACCCCTGATGTGGATTTTCTGGAGTCAGAATCTAATTGGAAATCAGAATCTGTATACCTAACGAGGACCAAATCCCCTCCAGAGTATACAAGCATATTATCTCTCGTTCTCTTGAGATACTTGAAAATATGCTTGACTGCCGTCCAGTGATCGGGACCAGGTTTCGATTGAAACCTACTAACTATGCCAACAGCAAAACAAATATCTGGTCTAGTACAGAGCATTGCATACATGAGACTTCCAACTGCCGAGGCATATGGAACTCTACTCATGAATTGCTCTTCATGCCCATTCTTAGGAACTTGTTCCTTAGAACTTGATTCCATGTCTGAAAGGTAACATACCTTTCTTGGAATCATGCATGGAAAACATAGACAAGATCTTGTCTATGTATGAAGCTTGGGATAATGCAATCGTTTTATTCTTTCTATCCCTTATTACTTGGATACTTAGAATAAAACTTGCTTCTCCTAAGTCCTTCATATCAAATTGTTTTGCTAACCATTTTTTTAATGATGTCAATACACCTACATCGTTTCCAATGAGTAGTATATCATCAATATAAAGAATCAGGAAAACCAACTTGTCGCCTTTAATCTTTCTGTATACACAAGGTTCGTTAGGATTCTGAATAAATCCAAAACCTTTGACAGCTTGATCAAGCCTTATGTTCCAGGATCTGGATGCTTGCTTTAATCCATATATGGATTTCTGCAACTTGCATACCTTATCCACTTGGCCCTTTTCAATGAATCCCTCTGGTTGCATCATGTAGATGCTTTCGTCAAGACTTCCATTTAGGAAAGCTGTCTTGACGTCCATTTGCCAAATCTCTAGATCTAAAGATGCTGCAATGGATAAGAGTATCCTAATGGATTTAAGCATGGCCACAGGAGAGAAGGTTTCCTCGTAATCGATACCTTTTTTCTATGTATACCCTTTAGCTACCAATCTAGCTTTAAAGGTTTCCACCTTTCCATCCATACCTCTTTTCCTCTTGTATACCCACTTGCACCCAATGGGTTTTATCCCTTTAGGCAAGTCTACAAGGGACTAGACTTTGTTATCGAACATAAATTCAATCTCGGATTGCATTGCCTTTTGCCAATGGTGATTATCAACATCTTCCATAGCTTCCTTGTACGTATAGGGATCATCGTCGTCCGGGAGATTTTCCACTGATTCTCCCAAACCGATGTATCTTTTCGGGTTGTGTTCTAACCCTCCCACTACGACGAGGAATGGTAGGTTGTTGATCTTGTGTTGGATCGGAACTTACAATTGGGTTAGGTTGTGTAACCTCTCATGGAATTGTATCTCCTGACATCTCATTCAGGACAATTCTACTTCTAGGCACAAAATCATTCATATAGTCCTTTTCCAGAAATTTAGCATTTGTCGAAACAAATACTTTAAGGTCTGAAGGACTATAGAAATAATATCCTTTAGTTTCTTTTGGATACCCTACAAATATACATGTTTCTGAACGGGACTCCATCTTTTCTGTCTTTCCTTTTAACACATGCGCAGGACAACCAAATATCCTTAAGTGTTGTAAACTAGGCTTGCGCCCAGTCCATAACTCATGCGGTGTTTTAGGAATAGACTTAGATGGTACATCGTTTAGAATGTATATAGCAGTTTGTAAAGCATATCCCCAAAAAGAAATAGGAAGTGTTGAATAACTCAACATAGACCTAACCATTTCCAAAAGAGTTCTATTTCTCCTTTCTGCTACCCCATTCTGTTGAGGTGTACCTGGTGCAGAAAACTGAGAAACTATCCCATTATCAATAAGATATTGCTGAAACTCACCAGATAGATATTCTCCACCACGATCAGATCTCAAGATTTTTATGTGTTTCTCAAGCTGATTTTCCACTTCAGCTTTGAATGCTTTGATCATGTCAAAAGCATCCGACTTATGCCGCATGAGATACACATAACCAAATCTCGAGTAATCATCTGTGAAGGTGATGAAGTACTCATATCCACCTCTAGCTTGAATGCTCATAGGTCCACATACATCAGTGTGTATCAATCCTAAACATTCAGTGGCTCTTGCACCTTTGGCAGAGAACGTCCTTTTGGTCATTTTACCTTCCAAACAAGATTCAAAAGTTGGTAGATCATCAACCTTTAAGTCACTCAAAGGTCCGTCACATACCAATCTTTTAATCCTATTAAGGTTAATATGACCTAAGCGTAAATGCCAAAGGTAGGTTTCATCTGTTGATAATTTTACTCTTTTATGATTAGGTTCCGTTATTTCTGTGTCTAACGAGTGAGAGATATTTCTATGCAAAAAGTATAGACCGTTTTCCAATGTACCTTGGTAAATAATTTTGTCATTCTTGCTAATAATAAAAGCTTTATTAAAAGTAACCGAATATCCAAATTTATTCAAACAAGAAACTGAAATTAAATTCCTCTTGAATTGAGGTACATAATAAACATCTATCAAATCTAAATGCCTTCTAGAATCCAAATAAACTCTAATATCTCCCACTGCACTTGTAGACACTAACATTTCGTTGCCCAAGCGCAAATTGATTTCATTCTTACTCAGCTTTCTCCTTTCTTGGAACCCCTGCAAGGAATAACAAACATGATTAGTGGCTCCTGAGTCTATGATCCAAGAATCTGTAGAATCAGCCAAAAAACATGTTTCAAGATAATTCACATTACCTTCTTCCTTCTTATTCTGGGACTTTGGGCAATTTCTCTTCCAATGTCCCTTTTCACCACAAAGGAAGCATTTCCCTTTGATCTTGGTTACTTTCTTGGTCTCCTTCTTGATAGGCCCAAGTTGCTTTTTCTTCTGTTGTTTCTTGACCTTTTGACGGGCCTTAACAGTAGCAACTTTACCAACCATATGAATCTCTTGACCTTTGCCTTTCACAAGGATCTTTTCAGCACTTTGAACATCTTGCATCAGGCCTTGTAAGGTGTATTCCTTTTTGTTCAAAGTGTAGTCCAATTTGAACTGATCAAAGGAATCTGACAATGAATTGACAACCATATCAATCTTTGTCTCACCATCTATCTCAGCGCCATGCAGTTCAGCAATGTTGAGATGTGCTATGACTTTCATCATGTGATCCTTCACAGCCTGTCCAGGTTTCATTCTAAGATTCATAAAAGCAGTCACTGCCTCTCTCTTAGTCGTCCTGGACTTCATAGCAAACATCTCTTCTAGAGACATCATTATATCAGCAGCGGACTCCATTCCTTCATGCTGCTGTTGCAACACGTCGGAGATAGTGGCCATAATGTAACATTTTGCCATATCATCTGAAGTCTTCCACTGCTCATACTCATATCTACATATTATGCTAGATTCATTATTATGAGCAGGTGGTTTAGGAGTAGCTAGAACAAATTTATGTTTTTCACTTTGCAGCAACAACCCAATTTTCCTTTTCCATGTGACATAATTATCTCCAATTAAAGTGTTGTCTTTCAGGATGTTTATAAGCGATGGGGTCATGATTTCTGAATAAAACAAAACATATATAAGTAAATAATCATGATAAAGCACTTTTAAATATTTATCTTGAATTAAATAAATAACTCAATCATAAAATTCAACGGTGATCTAACACCCATAAATGTTACGCCTCCTTTGGGAGTTCGCACCATTTACTAGTTAGACTAGGTCCCACCTAATTGTTAACATAACAACCAGCGTTTTCAATTTTAGCCTTGCAATTTTATTGACAAGAACTCTTGGGAGGATATCAATAAAATTACATTGAGTGTGTTACCAAGATATCGACCCTCAATTTTCTCTCATGAAAATCCCTCCTTGGGGAGTAGATCTCGTTTGAGTCCATTGTCTAGTCTATCCTTGTAAGGAAGTATGTTGCTAAATTCCATTCATGGACGCCCCTTGGGGGGATTACCAATAAATAATAAAGCTCAACTAACCTTGGAGGCCATAGGTGTTACAAAAACACCTTCTCCTACTCAATTATTTAAGGCGTGTGATTAAATCCCATAGAATGATTTACCGAGTTATCTAGATGCCAATTTAGATACCTAAATCATTCAATGCATGTTCATACCAAAAGAGATATATGCGTGGCACTCCTATTCTATATGTCATGTTATAATACAATAACAAATATTGTAATATTTAAGCATAAATTAAATAGCAACAATTTTGGCCCATCCTAGAAAAACAAGTAAAATTACAATTGTTTAGGAATACAAGTTCTTCAAGTGGCCCATCAACCATACGCTTATCCTTCGGCCCAACCCACGGATGTGCACAACTCACAACCCCACTAAGGGGCTGCCGTGCGCAGCCCATGAAGACTCCAAGGCTGCCATGCGCAGCCCACCAAGCTTGGGCTTGCCATGCGCAGCCCAATCCACTCCTAGGGTGCACACGGTGCTCGTTCTCGGTTTCGGTTGCTTCATTTTTCATCATGTCTTTGAATCTTCAAGACCTAAATATATTACGGCAGTATTTAAACAAATAAAATACTGCAGTTTTTTTTTTTTTTTTTTAATCACTGCAGTACCTTTTTACATACAAAAAACTGCACATAATAAAAATTAAAAAAACTGCAGTAGTATAAAAAAAATACTGCACCTATATATAAAAAAAAATAAAACCTAGCAATCTACCAAGAAGGAATTATGGTGATGATAGACCACCCTTCTTGTTACAATTCCATAACAAAATTTACATTGAAAATCTAGGACCAAAATCGAGCAATAACAATCCACACAAACATATATAAATCCATATATCCACATGTAATTATATATTTGAATACCTAGAGTGTCATCTCTTTCTAAACATGCATAATCACAATAAAAAGAAATAGATCCACGTATATATACGTTAATTAATTAAAAGGGTTCAACCTAGGCTTTGATATCAATTGTTGGGAAAAATACCAAAGAAGTACACGCAGCGGAAGCGATACTAAAAATTAGATTTAGTGACTTTTAAAAAAATTTCCTTTATGAACCTTAAACCCTTTAATTAATTAAACATACATATACAATAACAAAAAGTAGAATACCTTTTGTCACGTGATCCGATTGACTTACGTCGATGGTAATCCGCAAGATCTTCAATCCTAGCACAAACGTGGATCACCTAGGAGCGTGGTCTCCCTTTTCTTTGAATTGCAAACCTGTGAATGGACAAAACAAACTTTTCTTTTCTTTGTTAGTCACAAAAACAATCAAAAGAATGACTAAGATTATTCCGGTCACTTTTGAGTTCTCAATCTAATGATCGAAACTCGCGTGAACCTAGATCGATATCGTATACACAAGCTTATTGATGAATAAGCAAATAGTATACTATCAAAGAATAATCTAACACTTCTTTTTGTTTTAGTAGAATAAAAAGCTTTCTATGAATTGAGAGGAAGAAGAAATTTGTATCATGAACACATATCCTTATGTGGCCGAATTCTATACTTGTCAATATATAGGTGGCCTAAGTTTGCTTCTTCTTTTCTATTATTATTAGGGTTGCCGAAATCCTAACCTAGAAATAACTAGGGTTGCCGAAATCACATGCCCACTATAGACTTATGTTGCACCCTAAATTCCATCTAGTTTTTAAGACATCAAACCCTAATCCAATTCATAGATCTTTTATTTTTTTATTTTGACTAAATAAAAAAGACTTCTTATTTGATTAAATAAATAAAACTAATTATTTATTTCCTTATCAAACAAGTCTTTTAATTTTACTTTTAGGAAATATATTTCCTGATTAGAAAAGATTTGTTTCTTTAATTAAACAATTAATTAATAAATTAATTAATTCTTATTTAATTAAAACAATGAAACAAAATAATATATTAGGTTAAACTAACCCTTGCCGCCCCACTTAGAGTAAATGGGCCAAAATATTATTTTCTTATTTCATTTAATCCATTGGACTTTAAATAAAAAGCCCACATGTGAACCAGACCCATTCTTACTAAAAGAAACAAGCCCACATGTCTTTCATTAATATATTAATATAATTGAGCAGCCCATTACTTAAATAATGTGCAAATTATATTCTTAATATATTAAATGCAATTCTAGATGGACCCTTAAATTGGTCCGGTAGAATATATCAAGTGATCCATGCAAGTCCGTGTGGATTGAGGGATCTTGGCGGGCCATCTAAATTTAAGCTTCAATAGACATAACCTAATTACAATCAACAAATGATTCACTTAGGTCCGATCCATTAATTTTAACTCATTCCACTAAAGAGCTAAAACTGAACTCTTAAATAAAGATAGAAAAGGAAGATGCTCCTCATTCATACCCTAGACAATCATATTGGAGATAGTGTATCCTCGTGATTAATATCAGTAATCGCCAAGAGTTCATAGACCGCCTATAACTCTCCAAGTTACCATATTTACTCATATGACCACGTTTTGAACTTGGATATTTTGACTTGTCCAGAAGCCATGTTTTCAATAGACACTATCGAAAACTCAACGTTGAGATTTAATATCCAATTACCTCAAAACATCCATATGATGATATTATACTCTCATTTAATTAAATGGAGCCATGATGTCCATATCTATAAATGAAGTCCTCTATCGATTAACAAATGAATATCACCAAACTATCGAGGATAGACTATGCGATATAATCGTACTCATTGATAACTCAAATGATATCACTTGCAACCATAAGTCCATCATTTATCTCGGGATTAAGATAGACTCTCCGATTGTCCTGATAATGAAAAGACTTTTATCTACTGACGGTTATAGATAAAGTATTTCATTGTGATCCAGTTCAATGCACCCAGTGCACTAGATCCTTTTGCTCGAAGACACTCCGATGATTTTAGACTCATCATATCTCATTTGATCCCACTCAAATGCTAGCAAAAGAATACTACAACTTTAACAAGATAAAGGTGCCCAACCTTTACTTAAGTTGTGAACATTATTCAAGACTAACTAAAGAATTGTGTCTATCACATACATATCCAGATGTACGAACAATTCTTCTTTTCCCATAGTCTTTAGACCTTATGATTATTTACTTTGACAATTATAATATTAAACTATAAATGCTATACGATTTGTTAAACCAGAAATCACTTTATTAATATGAAAAAGATTGTCAATTACAACATTACACTCTTGCTATTGAGCATAATCTTAACAGCTGCTGCTTGTGCCGCTCCCTGGGCACCCTGCCTGGCCGGCGGTCTGCACAACGTGCAGCCTTTGCTCTTTACCGCTTGCTATGCCGTTTCGCGTACCGCCCCCCATGCACATGTCTGGCTTGCGGTATGGACAACGTACATCCTCTGATGTTGGCCGCTGCTCGTGCCGCTTGCTGGGCACCTTGCCTACCCGGCGGTACGTCCAGTGTAAGATAGAGAAGCGATCTTCAGGCTGGTTTTAGGCTTCACAAAACCCCAAGAGAACCTGCACTGAATACAAAGAATTTGTGTGGTGACTCATGTTTAATCCCTCCATTGTCTGTGATCCATCTTTCCGACTTAATTCATGACAGTCTTCTCCCCAGATTGATGCCGTTCTTCCCATTGCATATGCAGAGATGAAAATTCCCGTCTTTTGATTGACTCGATGGCCACTTGGAAGGGTGTCTGGTCCAAGAGGAGTCCTCCATTCGTAAGACACTAGTGGATACAGTCTTAATGTTTCGCATAAAGCTGCATGAAGATAAACAAGATTGTCCAACTCATCCACATGGCGCTGTCGCCATTCTTTTACATCACTTTCTGGTAAATTTCTTCTGTGTTCTTGTCTGATTTTCGTTTCAGCAGATGTATTCTTTGAGAGTAGCCAAAAGAACCAAGAGAGAGCTGTACTAGTTGTATCTGCAATGCCAAAAAGTAGATTTGTTATGTCATCTCTTATAACATTTGGAGTATCAGTTGATCCAATGACCCATCCAGTCAAAAAACAACTTAAAAGATTTAAACCCTCTTCATCTTCATCTTCATCTTCACTTGTTCTACTAAGTTTTTCTCGCTTAATTGATATATGCTCTGCACAAAACTCATCAATTATTTTCCAACCCTCACTCAATTTTCTCTCCTTCCCAAAGCCTAACCACCTTCGCAACTTCCACAACTTCTCTGGCAAAACAAATCGGACGAATGCTGCTTCGAATGCGTCATCTAGGGCTTTCAGAAATGGATGTTCTGGGTCGATCATGAGAGAATTGGGGTTAGAGCCAATGGTCAACAAACATGCAAAGTCAAATGTATACCTTTTAAACAAATCCTGCAAGTCCACAGCCATGTCTTGTTCAGAGACATGCTCAATAACTGGAATTAGTGCTTGCTCTATAATATTTGGAATGATCTTAGCTACATGTTGGTGGCACTGTTGGTGACATAAAAAGGCACGAGCGGCCTTTCTATTTTGTTTCCATTCATCAAAATCCGTATTGAAAATACTATGATCTCCAAAAATATCAAATCGCTTCCTCCATTCCGACCCTTTGACATAGTCTGAAAACTTTGCACACATTATGTAGTGGACATTGGCCGGATCACTTGTGAACAACATATCCGTATGGCCGAGCCAGGCAGGTTTAAGTAGAAATGTACCGTTTGTTTCTTGGAGAAATTGAGCAACTTTGTCATGGAATTTGTGAAAGTTGAGAATCAGTTGTAGAACAAAAGCCAACTTCCGTTGAACTTGATTATGTTTGGTCAATTGATAGAGAAAGACAATGAAAACAATAGCCAAGATGATGAATTCAAGATACATGGTTGTAAACATGTTTATATTAAGTAAATTACTTTTAATATGCAACTTCAATAGTTAGAGCATTTGCTTTCTACTACTTATATATGTAATTATTTTTCAAAATCTTTAATATTTCATGCAATCAAGAACATGCAAAGCGTCTTTCAAAAAAAAAAAAAAAGAACATGCAAAGCGCACATGTAGAGATTCTGCGCGCATTCCTTTGACATTAATGAGTTATAAATTTAAAAAAGAATAATATATATTATATATATATATATATATATATATATATATTATATAAAGAATAATGTAATGAACTATAAATTATATAAAGATTGTGAAAAGATCAAGCACCCCGAGACCCACGTCATGAATGAGAGAAGATTTTTTTAATTTTATTTAAAAGTAAATTAAATATTTGTTATGTGAACCACTAGAACAAGATTATATAATATATATAAGAAAATTTTCAAATCAGTGCGTTGGATGTGTATGATTAGATTTACATGCTTTGACTCAAAGTGTATACATTTATCAAAACTTCTCCATAATCTATCGTCTATATGCAACGCATTTTTGAAGTTATATTAGGACGCATTGAGGAGAAAAGAACTGTATAATATATATATATATATATATATACATATACACATATAGGAGAGATCGGGAAACACAATTTTTGACGCAAGATTTGATACGGATTTTTAGCCTTTAGTTCTACGAGATTTGGATAGCTTAGATTTAATTGATTTGTTTCTTCTCCTTTATTTATTATTAATTTATTTTCCTTTCTCTCTCCTCTATTGTAGATTCACTTTCCTAATTAAACTCAATTAATATAACCTTTACCTCTTTCTTACGTTTTTTTTTCTTACTCTGTTTTAAGTTAAATTTTTGAAAAATATCTTACTGTATTGAACTCTTTTTATTTAAGTTAATATCATTTTTGTCTCTAAATTAAAAAAAAAAAAAATGAGGAAACGCAAAAGATTAACCAAAGGAGTGTTGACGTGAGATTTAATTGAAATTATGCTGTATTTTTTTCTCTGTAGATAATATTAATCTAATGTAATTTTTTTTTTCTAAGGATGACAAAGTTGGAGAATGTAAGAGCTAGCTTATGGATTGGTGAAGATATACTTTGACGTATCTGCAAGGGATTAGGCGACAACAGAATCGGAACTCAATACTCATTGAGTTCGATATGGGTTGACTATGACTCAAGATATGGAGAACAATACATTTGAATCCTCACCCGTTTATACTTTCTTTTCTTCAAGTTATTAGAACATCAAGATGAAGTTATATCAATGCGTTGGATGTGGATCATTAGATTTACATACTTTTACTCAAAGTGTACGTACATGTCAAAACTTCTCCATAATCAATGGTCCACATGCAGTGGTACTGATGTAGTAGTTACATCAGTGCACACTGATGTGAATGAGACCGTATATATATCGGATTTGGATTTGAGCTCATAATATGTCTTTAGAATCATCTCAACTACGATAATCATCCAAGAACCCTGGTGATGCACAACGTACAGTTTTCCCAAATTCAGTTGTTTCAACTTTTCATTTTTTTCTTTTCTTTTTCGACATTATTTTCGTGTCTTAATAATTTCTAGTAGAGATTTTTGTGAAGTGTTTTATGAAAATACAAAAATAATAGAAACGAAGTTTAATTCACCCTAATTACTGGTGTAGCTTTGTTAATTCACCATGTTAAATCTTTTATCAATTCAAAGGGTTTATATCAACACAATTATAAGCCTGGGTTGGTCCGTAAATCATACAATTTACAGACGATAGACATGTCTTACAATTTTTGTGTTAAATCTAATTTACTGTATATTTTTTTAAGAATCCAATCTAATTTAATATATTAAAAATTGTTATTTATTGCTAACTATAGCTTTAACTTTAATTAATGGACTATTAGTTCTACACCTTAATTACACTTGTTCTCATTTTCTTGATTTTTGTTAGAATAGAGATTATTCATGGGAACACCCCCCATGGTTTGTGCTTATTGGTCGATTTCCTCCCTAAAATCAAACTAACGTTAAAAAGCCCCTTATGTTACATTTTCCATCCATTTTGACTGTTGACCGTTAAATGGAAAGGGTATTATCATCATTGATCATCTGAAATTCAATTTACAATTAAAATAAAAAACATTTAAAACAAAGATGGATCTCCACTGTCCATCTCAAAGATGGTCGATGGAGATCCATTTTTTTATATATTTTTTTTATTTAAATTTAATAATAATAATAAGATCTTTACTTAAATATATATTTATTACTTATATATATATATATATATTTATTACCTCACTTCAACCATAGATCAACAATATGTTCTTCAAATTCTTCAGCATCATTTCTTCATCAAACACAACAACATCATCTTCTTCATTTTCAAACAAAAACACAAACCCTAGGCGGCCAGACCCATTTTGACCGTTATCTCCATCTCATCATCATCATCAAACCCTAGCCACCCAAACCCCCCCCCCCCCCCCCCCCCCCCCCGGCGCCGCCCAAATCCACGCCCCCTAACCACCACTGCATTAATCTCTCTCTCTCTCTCTCTCTCTCTCTCTCTCTCTCTCACTCACTCAATCTAATCTCTCTTATATGGTGGCGGTGGTGGGTTTCGATCTGCCTAAATCCGCCCCCTAACCATCATCGCATCGATCTCTCTCTCTCTCTCTCTCTCTCTCTCTCTTTCTCTCACTGTCTCTCACTCTCTCACTCACTCAATCTAATCTCTCATATGGTGGTTGTGGGTTTCAATCTGAAACCCAAATCATTTTTTGTTCTTCTGATTGGTTTCTAAACATGGGTTCAGCGAGAGAGATCAAGCATCAAACAAAGTGGTGGTGGTGGTCCGGTTATGGGTTTGGGTCTGGTTACGGTGTAACTTTTTGGGTGGTGTTTATAGATGGGTTTTTGGTGTTTAGCGTGTGGTAGTGGTGATGGTGGCAAACCGATGATAGTGATGAATCGATGATGGTGATGGAGTGTGTGCTTGGTTTCTGGGTTAGAGATGAATTTGAATGGGTTTGGTGGTGATGAATTTGAATTGATGTGATGATGAAGATGAATCGATCCTTAATTTTTTTTGTTTAAAATTAAAAATTAAAAATGAAAAAGAATTTTAAAAAATTGAAAATTGGCTTTGGTGGAGATCTAACTTCCATTTGATGAGATGGATAGTGAATCTCCACCAAAGCCAATTTTCAATTTTCTAAAATTACAAAATATTTTTTTTGTTTATTTTTAAAAAATTTTAATTTTTTTATTTTTAATTTCCATTTTTAAAATTAAATAAAAATAAAAAGAGATATCTCCACCATCCATCTCAGAAATAGACGGTGGAGATCTATCTTTTTTTCAATTGTTTTTCAGTTTTTTTTTTTTAATGTTTTTTTTTAAATATATTTTTTATTTAATTAATATTTTGAGGGTTAAATAGTAATTATACGGAATTAACTGAAGGATAAAATGGTCATTTACTTCAGTTTTAATAGTCAAAGGGGCATAAAATGCATTGACTAGATATATAAGGGGGCTTTTTAACGTTAGTTTGATTTTAGGGGGGAAATCAACCAAGAAGCCTAAACCATGTCCTCGTCTTAACAAAAGGGTAAACCTCGGGAGGGGGAGGAATAGTATCCCATTATTCATAGATGATGAACTTTATCACTACACTGTATAGTTTTAGAAGTTTCAACTTTAATTAATTTTTTCTTAACTATAATTAATAGACTATTTAAAAAAAAAAATTAATATATATAAATATATTGAGTCTTTCATGAGGAATTCTTTATTTTAATTTCAATAAGGATCACCATGAAATCAGATCAATTTGAATGAATTTTCATTTGAGTTTTTTTGTGGATGATAAGTTCATTGAAATCTACTTACTAATAACATTTGATAATTTTCTGAGCACTAGAACTATTTATCCAAATTTTGTTAAATATGAATGCACCGAAAAATAGGTGAAATATAAGAAAATTCAAGAAAAATAGTTATAGCATTCGAAAAATTCTCAAATTTTGTTCGTAGATATATTTCAATGAACTCATCATCTAAAAAAATAATTCAGATTAAAATTCATTAAAATCGATGTATTTTCATTAAGATCCTTACTGAAATTAAAATAAAAGATCTCTCATGAGAGACTAACTATATATATATCAGATTTGGATTTGGGCTAATAATATATATTTTTTTAAACAACCAAAAAATCTTTTTTAATAAAAAGAAAAAGAAAAAGAAAAAGAAAAAAAGGGAAAAGAAAAATGAAAGCATGAGAGGCGCGTAGGCCCTAAAACACTTTAATCTAAAAAGACACGCATGCCTAAAAAAAAAACTTGAACTTAATTAACCAGATTAGCAAAATCATTCTTTTTTGTCTCAACCTGTGCGGCCCAATTAGTGATAACGACACGTCTTAATTCTGTTTGGACCATTGAAGTCGTAGAATCAAAGCAAATCTTAGTCTCAGCTACCGGGATACACTTAAAACTTTCTTTACTTATTTGAGACTTGGAACTGGATAAAATCTTAAAAGTTGGCTTCACTTTTCTTTTTGATTTGGTCACCATGGGTATCCAATTATTGTCATTCACAGGATCTATTGGATCATGATTAAAATTTGAAGCATGAATATCTTGGTCTTTTGATATATTCTCCAAATTAGTATTTCCTCTTTTATCTCTTGACTTCTCCTCCAAAACTTGTTGATCAATCCTTGGAATGTCAAGAGTCACATTGTTATTAATACAAATATTCTCTAGAGAACATTAAGAATTCTCATTATTATCTTCCATATTTAAATACTTGGTATTCAAATCATTGGAGATATTAACATTAATTCTCGTATCTTGACTAGGAAATTATTCAGTTGTTTGAATTTCAATTGGAGACAAACTCTCAATTAGAACCTGATCTTCCAAAAGTGCATTAAATGTGTCGGCTGTAACTGGAAACTGCCCTTCACAGATTGGGTCAACTTCTTGAAACCCAAATTTGTCAACTTCAAAATGGGTCGTTGTTTCGCAATTCACTTTATGAGCATCGATCATATTTAATTGGATGCTACCATTTTTGTCTTCCACATTAATTACAGGATTTCCAAAATTTTGAATTTGTACAATTTCCTCTTCCTCTATCATTTCCTGATTTTGTAGGACTGTTTTTCATTCCACCACGACAACCTACCCATTATGGTGGCCAATGGTGGTGTTTTTCGTGATAGGTCGATAGGTTTGCCTTGGATTTCTTGATCGCGATCGACGTCTGTTGGAATTAATCACCTTGTTATTTTGGTAGCATTTAGCAGAGTCATGACCAAAAGCTTTACAGTTCGTACATCTCTCTGGAAGATTTTCATATATAACATCCACAGAGAAACCTCTATGGTCATCTCTCTCCATATTAAAAAAGAATGGCTGATTTAAAGTTAAATCAATGTCCACAAGAACTCGGGCATAAACCAATATACTTGATCCCCCGTAGCTTGATCTAGTTGCAGAGGGATGCCAACTCCTCATGCAATCTCCATGATTGTAGCTGGATGCCAGTATTCCAAGTATATATTGTAAAACCTCACATAAACTTGAGCATGAGATAATTGTTGATTATATGGATTAAAATCAAGTTGTCATTGAAAAATACGAAAAATACCGTTTCAAATTGAGTAAGAACCTCCACTCCAAACCCTCTTTAAATCTTCTTCACTAGAAAATTGAATATCAAAATATCCTTTTGGAAACGGAGTAAGCTTTTAAGGATTTCTGAATTGCCAAATCGATTGCAATACAAATTTTAACTCACCACGCTTTAAAGGTACAAAACCTTTTCTTTTAAACAAACGCCCGAAAAGATTTTTCTAACAATATTTCATTCTTTCATGGATATATTTTTGGCTTATGCGAACACACGTGATGTCCCCTTTCACAACTGACACTAGGAGAAGATTTGGTCGAACCCGTGCTTCATCGATTTTGAGGGAGATACTTTTGAAGGAACCATAGACAAAACTACAAAAGTGAGAGAAAACTCAAAGGGGAGAGAAAGTCATCCATCTTTTTCAAAAATCTATTATTTTAGTATCATATTTCCAACAAAAAGAATCCCGGTGATGCACAACGTAACAGTTTTCCCAAATTCAGCTGTTTCATTTTTTCGTTTTTTTTTACTTTTCTATTTTGATATTATTTTCGGGTCTTAATTCTTTCTAGTAGAGATTTCAGTTGAGTGTTTGATGAAAATACAAAAATAAATCCAATCTTAACTTGATATGCACTGCATGTGAATAGGAACGAAGTTTAATTCACCCTAATTACTAGTGTAGCTTTGTTAATTCATCATGTTAAATCTTTTATCAATCCAAAGGGTTTATATCGACACCATTATAAGCCTGGGTTGGTCCGTAAAAGGAACGAAGTTTAATTCACCCTAATTATTAGTGTAGCTTTGTTAATTCACCATGTTAAATCTTTTATCAATTCAAAGGGTTTATATCAACACCATCATAAGCCTGGGTTGGTCCGTAAATTGTGTTTAATCTAATTTATTATATATATATTTCTTAAGAATCCAATCTAATTTAATATATTAAAAGAGTGGTGCTATTAGCACACCCACTACTGAACTATTTATACCCACTTTTTAAATTGTTTATTATTCTTTTTTTTTCCTTTATTAAATTACTTAAAGAAACATACAATTTTAATTAAAAAAATCTTGTACAAAGTAAAACTAATAAAAATTTATTAGCATTCGAAGATAGTTGAAGCACAATAAACACAATGAAGAAAAGGATTTAGTTAAGAAATGATTTTAGAAAAACAGTATCTTTTTATCTCCTTTAATTTTATTGAAGTAGTTATGGTTTCTATATTTCTAAGTGACACAATTACAATACAGAGAAGCCTATTTATAGGCTCTCTATGTCGGTTTTTTAGAAGAATAGGAAAATGTTAGAATTTTCTAGAACCTTATCTAGCATTCTACATAATTAACTAATTGAAATGTCTAGAAGCTACTACAACTTACAATTGCCTTAGATTATGCTAGAAACAACTAGAATGTGCAGCACCGACTTCAACACTCCTCCTTGATGCACATTTTGTTGACGCCAATCAAGCTCCGAAGTAGTTCGAATCTTTCTTTCGACAATGCCTTAGTGAAAATGTCTGCTAATTGTTCTTCAGTCCTTCAATACGAGAGTTCAATTTCTTTATTTGCTTCGGCTTCTCTCAGAAAGTGATACTTGATAGCAATATGTTTTGTTCGACTATGGAAGACGGGATTTTTGGCCATTGCAATTGCGGATTTGCTGTCGCAAAGGATCTTTGTAGCTTGATTATATTTTCTCCCATGTCTTTAAATATTCGTCTTAACCATATAGCTTGACTAGCTGTAGTAGCCGCTGCAATGTATTCTGCTTCTGCTGATGATTGCATTACACTATCTTGTTTCTTGGATGTCCATGAGAATATTCCTGAGCCTAGAGAGAATGTATATCCTGAAGTACTCTTCATATCATCCATCAATCCTGCCCAATCACTATCTGTGTAGCCAATCAATGTAGACTTATTTGTAGGTTTGAACCAAATGTCATAGTCTTTTGTGTCTTGAAAATATCTGAGTATGCGCTTTGCTACCCCGTAGTGAACTTGAGTCGGGTTCTGCATAAATCTTGAAAGTAGACCTGTAGCATACATAATATCTAGTCTTGTGGCAGATAGATATAGCATACTTCCAATAAGACTTCTATAAAGTGACACATCTGTCTTGTTTGACCCATCTTTCTTTCTGAATTTTTCATTAGTAAAGAGAGGAGTTGCTACTGGCTTGCACTCGCTCATCTTGAATTTCTTGAGTAGACTCTCCGTGTATTTCTTCTGAGACATGAAGATTCCAGATTTTTCTTGGTTTATCTCAATACCAAAAAAGTAGTGCATCAAAC
Source organism: Acer negundo (assembly GCA_035582765.1). Classification (NCBI taxonomy): domain Eukaryota; kingdom Viridiplantae; phylum Streptophyta; class Magnoliopsida; order Sapindales; family Sapindaceae; genus Acer; species Acer negundo. Next base: position 6,435,447 of record CM069232.1, on the reverse strand, counting down.
CCAAGTCTGTCATTTCGAAAGTCTTCATCATATCTTCTTTAAATTCTTTCATCATCTTATCATTGTTTCCTGTATAGATGAGATCATCTACGTATAAGGAAACAATCAGGATATTGTTACCTTGGGTTTTGATGTATAGTGTTGGCTCACTTTTGCCCCTTTTGAATTATGACTTGTAAAGTACTCATCAATTCTGCTGTACCAGGCTCTTGGTGCTTGCTTTAACCCGTACAACGCTTTCTTCAATTTGAGAACTTTGTCTTCTTTTCCTGGAATCACGAACCCTTGAGGTTGCTCTACATAAATCTCTTCTTCAAGATACCCGTTCATGAATGTTGACTTCACATCTAGCTGATGGATTTGCCATTTCTTTTGTGCAGCAAGGGCAACAAGAGCTCTAATCGTATCCAAGCGAGCAACATTTTCATCCTTAGAGGCTTTTAAAGCAATTCCTTTATGCTTTTCCGGAGGAGTAAAGCTAGAAACCTTCCTAGACTCATAGGTGAGAAGTCTTCCAATTACCTCGCTCGACTTCATGTCTTTATATCCACTATTTTCTTCTAAAACCGTCACCTTTGATTCAAACCTATTGGGGATAGATCTCATAATTTTCTGCTAGATTCTTCTATCCGAATATGGGTCACCAAGTTGATGGCTTTGATTGACAATATCCATCAACTTGATTTCGAAGTCATTGAATTGTTCGTCCTCCTCCATCCTAAGCATTTCAAATTGTGTTTGGAAGACTTGAAGCTTGAAGTCCTTGACAACTTCCTAGCTTCGTAGCAATCCTAGTGTTTTGAATCAATTTGTATTGATTTTCGTCCATTACATATAGGATGGCATGCATCGCCTTCCTATTCCATTTCGATGCTTCAAACTCTTGCATGTTCCATTGCGCTTTAGGCTTGAGCACATCCTCTCCTTCACCCTTAGGAGTCATCATGGGAGATGTGTAGCCATCTTCAACCGCCATCCAAGCCCTGTCATGAATTTGGCAAATATACAACTCCATCTTGCCTTTCCAAGAGGCATAATTCAACCCAGTGAGAAGATAAGGTCTTATGCTTGAAGCACCACTCATTGTGTATAATGAATGAAATGAAATGTATGTAAAATGTATGAATGAGCAAAAATCACACAAATACAAAACACACCAAAATGAGCAAGGATCACCTAAGTATATCTAGGAACCCACTCTAATACCAATTGAAACAAATTTAAGGTGTGCCTAATATTAATCTAGAGGGGGGTGAATAGATTTTATCCGATTTTACCCAATTTTCGTTATTAGTCAAATTGACGAAAATACCCCTAACTAGTCACAATAATATATCAAGTGTATAAAGTGTGGAATTGTAATGACACAAGATATTCACGTGGAAATCCTTACGGGAAAAACCATCGGCTAGTAAGTGCGCCACACTCGAACCTCGAATTCACTAAATGTGATAATGATTACAACCTAATCTCGGTCAATAATCACACACCCATCTAATCCCGATAGCAACACAAGACTTACTTCTCAATGAAGAGATAATAAAACCTATGTAAATATATGATGATATCCAAAGAGCAAATAAAGCTAGGTAACCTTAGATGCTTATCTAGGATGATGAATAACAATTAATGTAATCCTAGATATCAATAGCTAGATGACATGTCAAAAAACTTAGCTAAACATAGATTATGAAAACATATATAGCTATCACAATACAACACTCAATCAATTCATCATAAACAATCTTTATCTTGTATCTAGCATGTGTTCTAAAAACATACAAGTGAATAAAGAGATGACTTGTTAAGAAAGACACTAAAATTAGATGAAGTTAGTGAGAATCTTACCAAACAAGATGTGATGATACAAAACCATGCATGGATGCACTCTATGAGAGCATAGATGATGCAATATGAAGTTTGATGCAAAAAGGAAATGCTTTGAGTGATTAAAGGTGAGTTCTTGAGGATTTTTGGCTCTTAAAAAGTGTTCTAAGAGAAAAATATGCTTTTGGAACTCTTGAGGCTAACCTAAAATGAAAGTAAGATATTTATAAGCTCCCAATAAAACTGCAGCGTTTTGTACTTTCACGCAAGGCAAACTGCCGCGGTTGGGTCAATCGCGGCACTTTAACCGCGACATAGAAAATGTATCTCTGTCGCCTGTGTGCCCAACCGCGGCACTTTAATCGCGACACAGAGAACGTATCTCTGTCACCTATGTGTCGCGGTTGATCCAACCGCAGCACTTCAATCACGGCAGAGAAGGAACATCTCTATCGCTAGCATACCGCGGTTATCCAACCGCGGCACTACAACCACGGCAGAGAAGAGCAATGCCTTCTCATGTAGCTTCTCATACATAGATCATGCAATAGGTGCAAGTGTGTGAGTGAAGTGAATGCATCCTAATGCCTAACATGTTATGGCATTTAACTAGCAAGATGCAAACAATTAAACATGCAAGAAGAGAGATTAATGAACATTAATGCACACAATATAAACACACACAACATAAAAGAAAAGACATATGCATGGGTTGTGGGTGTGTGCAACTATCTCTTCAAAGCAATTAAGCACTTAGAAATTTATCTTTGAAGTGCTTGATCTCTTGAGGTCTTGAAAGGGACTTTGATCTTGAATCTCAATCACCTAAACTACCCTTACATTCAAACCCCAATATGTGGTTTGTCTATGAAATAAGCCAATCAAAATATGGGAATCCTTACAATGTAGAAAGTCTAGAGAATGAAAATGCTTTAAATGATAACCAACAAAATAACCAAGTTGTTGAGCATTCTCACTCTAGACTTAGAAACTCACACTATCAAGAAGACATCATAGGTGATTTAAATGAAAGGGTTAGAACTATAAATCAAATAGCTAACCACATTTCATATGCTTTCTACACTTCTCAAATTGAACTTAAAAATATTAACGAAACTATTGTTGATGAATATTGGGTTAGAGCTATGCAAGAAGAGTTAAATCAATTTAAGAGGAATGAAGTGTGGTCCTTAGTTCTTAGGCCAAAAGACACAAATGTAATTGGCACTAAGTGGGTGTTTAGGAATAAGACTGATGAAAGTGGCAAGATTGTGAGAAATAAAGCTAGGTTAGTGGCTCAAGGCTACACTCAAGTTGAGGGTGTAGACTTTGATGAGACATTTGCACCAGTTGCACGTCTCGAGTCTGTTAGACTTTTGTTGTCCATTGCTTGTGTTAAAAAGTTCAAATTATTACAAATGGATATCAAAAGTGCTTTCCTCAATGGATACCTTTAAGAAGAAGTTTATGTTGAACAACCTAAGGGTTTTGTTGACCCACACTCTCTGAATCATGTGTTTAATTGAAAAAGGCTCTCTATGGCTTTAAGCAAGCTTCAAGAGCTTGGTATGATAGGTTGACTCAATATCTTATTGACAACCATTATAAGAGAGGTGTCATTGATAGAACATTGTTTATCAAATATCATGATCATGATATTTTTGTTGCACAAATATATGTTGATGACATTATTTTTGGGTCTACTAATAAAATCAAGGTTGATGAATTTGTAAATGTTATGTCAAGTGAGTTTGAAATGAGTATGGTGGGTGAGTTGAATTATTTTCTATGGATGCAAGTGAAGCAAACTAGCATGGGCATTGTGTTGAATCAATCTAAGTATACTAGAAATCTAGTTAAGAGGTTTGGCCTAAAAAATGGAAAAGACTTTGAAACACCTATGAGTACTACCCTTAAACTTGACAAAGATAAAAAGGGAAAGAGTGTTGACCAAAGCCTCTATAGAAGCATGATAGGTAGTCTACTTTACCTAACGGCTAGTAGACTAGACATTTGCTTTAGTGTAGGCTTGTGTGCTAGATTTCAAGCAAATCCAAAAGAATCACACTTGAAAGTCGTCAAGAGAATCATTAGATATGTCAAGGGAACTCATAGTCTTGGTCTATTATATTCATTTGACACTAATGGTATCCTAGTAGGCTATTGTGATGCCGATTGGGCGGGGAACGTAGATGACCGTAAAAGCATATCCAGCGGTTGCTTTTATGTTGGAAATAACTTAGTTTCTTGGTCAAGTAAGAAACAAATTTCTGTTTCCCTTTCCTCTTACGAAGTCGAGTACATTGCGGTCGAAAGTGCATGCACACAATTACTTTGGAAGAAACAAATCCTTAAGGATTATGAGATAGAACAAGGAAAAATGACACTTTATTGTGATAATTTAAATGTCATTAACATCTCTAAAAATCCGGTTCAACACTCCTGCACAAAGCATATAGATATTAGGCATCATTTTATTAGAGACCTAGTTGAACATTTAGTTGTTTCTCTAGAGCATATGTTTACTAAAAATCAACTTGCAGACTTTTTTACAAAGCCCTTAGACAAAGAGAGGTTTAAAACTCTTAGAATGTCCATTGACATGATTTGTGTTGATTGATGTCTTTGTGTGATTGTAAGTGGCTTGATAAGCAAAACTTACTAAAATATGAATATCTTTGAGAGCTATTTACTTGAGAAGTAATGATCTTAAACAAGTATCTTTTATTGTTTTTAGATCATGCACTTAAGCTTGAAAATCTTTTTTGTTTTTTGAAAAGTGCACAAATGCTTCTCTTATATGTTTTAGTTTTTGAGTATATGTGGTTGAATGTAAGTAGATTATGGATGCATATAGAAGCCTATTGCATATTACATGATAGATGACCTTTTGTATGTATCCATTTTGCTTCGGCTCTACATAGTATTCACGAGCACCCTCATGGAAAGGGCTACACACATTGGTTGTGAAGCCACCCAATTTAGGAAAGGGCTACGCCATTATGATGAGTGAAAGTCGCTATGATGTGTATATGTTTTTGTTAGAAAAATAAAAAAAGTGTTGAAAAGAATCATTCAAAAAATATCTTTGATTCACAGCCTAAAAGAAATGAAAAAAATTAAGAAGGCTAAATGGTGTATAGTTGAGAATTGTGGAATGCACGTATTGTCAAATAAAAATGTGTAAACAAGCCACATGCACACACATGCTCAAATGTTGATATCTATTCTTTTAAAGCAAAAAACCCGGATGAATATCGGTTTAACCTATTTTTGGAAATGCTTTGGTTGGATAGGTGTGGAAATTGCTTGCATGTTGATGTCACAATTACTCCTAATATATATGTGAGAAGCATTCACACACATACATATTTTTCTTATGTGCTTGATTCATTAACAATGTGAGAATATTTTTGAGAGATTAACGAAAATCTATGATTTTCTTTTGGACTTTGAAAAGAAATGAAATATTTTCTCTTATTGCTTGAATGTGTGAATGTGTGAGTCCCTTGTGAACAAATCTACTTGATGACAATATGTGGAGCATATGTTTAGAGGGAGCTTCAGTTTAGTCAATTTCACTTTCAATACGATTTGTTTGCTTAATATCTTATCTTTATCTCGTGTATCCTTTGTCTATTCCTTGACAAAAAGGAGGAGAAAATATATACCTCACCATGTTTGATATGGGGGAATCCATGTTTGATATAGGGGAGAAAGAGAGTGTATACTTCACCATGTGTGGAGAAATGTTCCAAATGTGTGAGACTTGTTCCTCTTTGTGCTTAATTGAGACATTGTCTTAAGGGAGAGAAAAGAATTCTTGCTTAAAAAGGTTAAGGAGATTAGGGAAAGCTTTAAAGAGAACATTCATTTGAGATAAAGTGTTTGTTTAAGATAAGGGTTATTTTTGTTTGTTTTTGGTATCATTTCTCACCATTATTCTTTGGAAGAAGATCTTTTGTTGGTTTGCTTCTTTTCTTAAAGGTACTTTGAAGTTCAAAGAAGGGATTCTTGAAGACTCAAGAAGACTTGAAGACCTTTTAGTCTATAGATCTCTTTGTAATGTGAGGATGAGAGAATGCTATCAACATTGAGTTTATTGAAGTGAACAATGTATGGTGAGGATGAGGTTTTGCCATAGAATAGCCAAATGGGAGATTGTAAGATCCTTGATTTGTATTGGCTTGATTCCATTGCAAAACTCTCTATATTTGTAATAAGTGTTGCTTAGGTGGTTCTTGGTGAAAAGAAGCGTCAAAGGTTAAAAGAGACATCTTATGAAAATATTGTTTTCAAGGGGAACATCGCACACTTGGATGCTAAGGTATCAAGTTTCTTCACACACAATTCATTCATGTGTGTCCCTGCATTGTTGTGCAAATATTTGGTGTAACACATTCACACACATTTAAGTATGCTCATGCATTGGTCTCATATTGACAAAAATCGTAGAATTGCATGTTTCGTGACTATCACTTGAATTTGGCATACTTGTGTGATATTTTGTTTATTTTTTTATGTTTATTTTTTTTTAATTTTGGACTTGAACATTATCTCATATGATTCCTTATTGAGTCCTGGTCATTTCGGTTACTCATTCATTAGGTTTTGAGTCCAAACGATGTAGCTATGCTACTTTGTTTTCTCATTCGTTGAGTTGTATTCGTCGTCATTTTCTGATATGAATACTTAACCTTTTTGAAAATTTTTGCAGTCGTCATTATGCATGAGGGAGTCACAATTTGTAATCCAAATATGGATTCAAAATTGGAGTTCGGAGGCCCGAATACGGCCGAAGAACGCTAGAGGTGCGCGAGAGGAGCGAGATTGGCCAAAGGCAAACCTTTGTGCTCCACGTGTGGGCCACGTGTGCCACACGGCCAGAGTACCTCTCTACCCACATATGGCACACGCGCCTCACACGTGGAGGCGATGTGGCACTCTTCAACTGGGTCGTTTTTCCCTCTCTTGAATTCTTTCAAAAGCTCTCCTCCTTCCCTCCAAACATTAAGTGTAGAAAATTTGAAAAAGATAAAATCAAAAATTTTCTCTCAATTTTAGCTTTCTTATTTTGATCATAACTCTCTCATACGAACTCGAAATCGAGTGATCCAAAAACCAAAATTATTGGTCTTGCAGAGACTACAAACCAAAGGTATTTTTAGAGTCATTTGAGTTCGTGATTATTCACAGCTTGCAAATTTCTGTCCGAGATTAAATTGTTGTATGTGAAACTTCTTCTTATCACTTTCTTTTTAATCATCTCTTTTGATCTTCCTATTTGATAGATTATTTGTCATAAGAATGATGTTATATCATATCCTAGGGGTGTTTGATCATTTTTAAATTGAGTTTTAGCTTTGTGATTTCTCTTGAACATATATTTGTTAATCTTGATTTAACTTGGAATTGATTCTAGAAATGTTATATGTGATGTGCTTCATGATAATTTCTAGGTTTAATTTCATGATCTAAGAACAAAGATTTTCTTGTGATATATTGAATATTAATATCTTGTTCTTATTGACTCACATGCTTTGATTTCTAGATAGATTTGTAATTTTTTGTTGAAAGCATATTCTAGATTATCACTAAGCATGTTCATAAAGTTTAATTGATCATCTTGCTTTATTTGACTTGTGTTTGCATCATTTGCATCACTTAGATCATTGCTTTGTGGAAAGATTGAAGTCTCTTGTTAAGGTGAGTGAAACCTTGATTTGGGCAAGAAGACTTGGCTAAGAAAATATTCTGGATAGCCAAGCACAACAACTTAGTTAGGATCAAGAGGATCAGGATAACTAAACAAAAGTCTTAGCTAGGAGTTTGGTACTCCGGATGATTGAGCTAGGGAAGCTTGACTAGGATCCTTTGTGATCTAGATTGCTAAGCAATGAAATCTTCCTAGAGGCTTGAGAGCCTTGGATAAGGAGTTACTCTCTAGAGGTGTATGACACATCTTAGATAGAAAGTAGGCTAAGTGGTTCACTAGGCCTTGAGGGTAGATTAAGAGTTGATAGCTTAGGGTGGATATCATTTGTTGCTAGCATTGAGTGTGTTAATCCTTTTCATATAGTGGATTGCTTTACCGGTGGATGTGGTTATTCAACTCGTGGATGTTTCCTCTTTGAGGTTTACCATGTAAAAATATTTGTGTTCATTTTCGCTTTACTTTTATTATCTTCCATATCATGTATTGATTGTATCTCTTGTATATTGATTTTTACATGTATTGACTCATACTATACAATTGTTAAATCATATCAATTGTACATTTCATTCTTGTAATCCGTAAATTTTGAAGTTGGAAGAAATTAGGACTATACCTATTTACCCCCCCTCTAGGTATAATATACACTACATCTCTTTAGGGGATTTCACCTTGCAAAAATACTTGATCTGAAGATCCAAAATCATTGTTAGTAGAAGGTATTTGGTTTTCATTTTCATTTTCATTCTCCACGTGAAGCTTTTCAGCATCATAAGTAGAAAATAATGCATTTGTGGAACTTTTTAAAAATAAAAAAAAAAAAAAACCGTTTTGAAAATAAATGTATTTGTGGAACTTAAAAAAAAAAAATTCAAAACATCGCTGGATCGTATTCTAAACGTAATGCAAATTGAATTAATTTAGATGTTACCTTCATAGTATATTCTCCGTAAATCTTCTGCACTTAGCACAAGACCAAATCACCTTGGAGTGTGGGCTCCTTTTTCTTTGAATTAAGGTGTAAATCCACCTACAAGACTTAAAGAAAAAGATTAAAAGCTCAAATCGAATTTTAAACTTACGACTTACTTTCAAGCTTGTGTCAACACCAATAAGAATGACAAGCTTGATGTGGAACTATTTTTTCTTTTAAGCCACCTATTTATATATTTAGAAAATATTAATTTGTTTTCTCATAAGATACATGAATCACAAATCCTATTGTGATTTAGTAAGTCTAATCTTATTAGAAGTCTTTTCATTTTTATTTTATTTTATTTATTTTTTCATCAAAATCCTATTTTGATTTACTTTCCATTCCTAATGGGAAATAAAATAAAAGAAGTAAGATGAGTCTTTGTCTTGGAACCTAATATTTGAGTCCAATCTGTTCGTTTTAGATGATCCAATTTAACTTGTGAAGTTTGGAGATCCACATATTATTATAATTACAAGCTCTAATATATTTGGCCCAAATACCAATTAACTCTTAATTAATTGAGCCCAAATATATTAATTTCAGTCTAGTCCACTAAAAAACTGAAATTGCATTTTTGAATTAAAATAAAATATTTTAAATATTTTTACCCTAAACAATTGTGTAAAATATGTATTCTCGTGAAAAATATAAATAATTAAAATGTTTTTTGACCGTTGCATTATAAATTATTTTATTTCTAATGACCGTCTTTATGTCTAATGGATAATTTTGATATATCATAAATCATGATTTAATAACTTCTCATTGAATACTTAGTACCAAGACTTTTTATTTAAGTTCTCTTAAGACCCATAAGGTGGTATTTACTTTTATTTGATTATAAGACCCATGATATTCATATCTATAAATATATGTCCGCTGTGACATGAATCAATAGCGCCAAACTATAAGGTTTAAATCGGTATTTTGTGGTCATACCTATTGATAGCTTAAACGTTACAACTCATAATACATATGGTACATTATTTATCTTAGGATTAAGATAGATATTTTAATTGCTCTATTGTGAATGTATTATTCCATCAACGGTAAAATCAAAATATACTATTCACTTGATCCGTTCAATGCATCATATGTACTAGGTATTTTGTTCAAAGTCTTTTGCTTGGTGATTCTAGACTCATCACTTCCCAATTGAAAACAAAAGACCCATAACTTTAATTAAAATAAGATGTCCAACATGTATAGTTATGGAAATTTTTAGAATAAATAAAGAATTATGTCTACCACATATAAACTTCTTTATGTGAATAATTCTTTATGTTTCTTTTAGTCTTGGATCCTTAGAATATTTTGCTTTTGACATATATAACAAATGATTTAAACATACTACATAATTTATTTGTAAACAAAAGACTTTTATTGATATCAAAGTGTAAGTTCCTCATTTTTGATTGACTTATTTCGGTGACAAACCATATTTGGGGTTATAATGTAAGGGTAGCTTAAGCGTTTAATTGTTAGTGATCAAGTTCAAAGGCCCTCTCAAGACTTCAAGATGATAAGCACTACAAAGGTATATTAGTTGTGTTCATTTACAATGAAGAGATTTAGTTGCACACACACACATAACTCATGCATTTCAATACATCTTGTATTTTGTGTGTTTTATGTTGTGCACATTCATTTCTTAAAATCTCTTCATGCATATTGTAATTGCTTGCATCATTGTTTGACAATTGTCATGTCATCATAAGCATTAAGATGCATGCATTTGTAATAGGCATTGTACAAACACAAATTTAAAAATCGCGAGGAATTGTGAGCATTTTGCTCTTATCTGCTGTACAGTCGATGTACGTACAGCGGGGCACCTGATCAATTTAAAAATCGCTAGTGTCTCGCTATTCAGTCAATGCATACAACGGGTGAATGATCAATCTAATTCTATGTTTATATTTTGCCCTTATTTCCTATTTATTATGCTTGTCTTTTGGGTCCTTTTGGTGGTTTGATGTATTTGTTGGGTCTATTTAGGTTGTTTGCCTTAGCAGTGCGGAGGATTCTGTTTTCAGATGAAATGAAGTCAGAAAGTGTTGAAAAAAGGGCAAATCCTTCTTTTGCCGACAGCTAGACTGCCGTCCAGGCGCATGCCTCCCAAGCGATCCTAACAGCGATCAAGAGCAGAGGAATTCTATTAATTACCGCCGGTCAAACCGCCGGCCAGGCACATGCCTCCCAAGTAGTCTAGCCAACGTTCATGTTTAGAAGTGTTTCAATTGTTGGACTGATGCGCATGCAACTTGTCCATGCGGCGGTCCAAGGGGCGGTTGTGCGCAAACCGAATTCTCTCGGGACTCTGATTCATATATTTTTAAGAGGCCTATTTAAATGCGCAAAAGTGAGACTTCACGGGAGCAGTTTTGCTGACCCAAAAACCATTACTCAACTCTATCATCCATCTTTACACAGAGAAGATTCGAAGACGAAGGAGATTTCAACATCGAAGATTTGAAGAATTCATTTAAGGCCTCAATGGGTTTTATCTTTTCTATCTCTTGTCTTTTTGTTTCCATGATGTGTAACTAACTCCATACTAGGGGATTGATGTGAACCTATGTAATGCTCATGTTATGATTCAAACTTCATATCTTTATTAATCAATTTGGATTTAGATTTGTTCAATTCATTATATGTCTTATTCTTAACTTGCATTAATCTAATGGAAATTAATTGATACTTGTCTAGGGTTTCGATAATTTATAAATTGAGATTGCACTAGAAGAATTTAGGTTGTCTTAATTACTTTTCAATTGAAATGAGTATGATTGTTCTCGACATAGGAATTAATGAGAGACAATTTTGGTTCAATAATTCTTGCACGTAATAGGTTCTTGGTTATGGCTTACACCTTTGACGAGGGTGAGTTGTAATTAAGAACAAGTGGTTAAATCCCGAGGAATTAAGGTAATACCATATTTAAGATAAGAATGAACTCTGAATCTAGATTGAATCTATTTAATGGAATTATTTGATAAACATTGAATATTGCATATGGGGAGCATCGGTTATTTAGTTTTCCATCTCTTGATTACTTTCACCAATTCTTTGTTAAACTGCTTCCTTAGTTTAATTTAGTTCTAAATCAATCACTCAATCTCAAATCTCTTGGTTACTTTTAATTGCTTAGTTTTAATTAGGAATAGTTATAATTGATAAATCATTTTTTCTTGTGGGAACGATCCCTACTTATCGCTGTACTTATCTCATGATTCGTGCACTTGCGAGTTAGGTTTTTATAATATGATTTTACACATCAAGTTTTTGGCGCCGCTGCCGGGGAACAGTTGAATTTATTGGTTATTTCTAGTTTTAGTTTTACTTAATAGATTTAGTCTAGTTTAGGTAGTCGGGTCATTAATTTTTAGCTTTTTAGTTTTTATTATTTTTTAGTTTACCTGTGTTTGTCTTATTCTGATTTCAGGTGTTTACAGCAGATGCAAGGTAGAAGATCTCAACAGGGAGAATTGTTACCTTTGAAAGATAATATTGATCCAACAATGGGAGACTTTGAATATCAGAATCAAGAGAGACTCAATCAGGGTTTTGACCCCAATCCAAATCTGGCTTATGAGCTACCAGAGTCCATCAGAACCATGAAGGATTATAGTAGACCAGTTGTGAGCAACCATCTTTTGTGCATTGTGCTAGAACCTACAACAAGGAATTATGAACTTGAAAGTAGCCACTATAATCAGTTGCATGTTTTCCGCAGTATATCAGATGAAGATGTGCTTCTCTTCTTCAGAGAATTCTACGTAGCAATACAATCATTACCCAACTATAGAATTGCAGAAGACCAGCTGCGCATGAGATGTATCCCATATTCATTGAAAGATGAAGCGAAGACATGGTTGTTAACATTGCCTCCTGCATCTTTGAGAACCTGGGGTGAAGTAAGGGAAAAGCTGATTGATCAGTATTATACATCTCAGAAAACTATTGAGATATGAGCCAAAATTTCGAGTTTCTTTCAACAAGATAATGAGACTTTTTATGAGGCATGTGAACGCTTCAAGAAGTATACCAGAGATTGTCCTCAACACGGATTTCTTACTAATTAGCTATGTCAATGGTTTTATGATGGTCTGACTAAAGTGTCAGGACTTTTAGTGAACAATGCCTGTGGAGGATCCATGTATGACAAACAACCTGAGGAAGTATACAATATCTTTGAAAAATTGGCCCAGAACTCTCGCTACAAAAATTCCAGGAGGAGGAATGGAATTTATACCATAGATGCCAACATAGAAAACTCTATTCAAATGACACAATTGATGAAGAAGATGGATGTTATGGCTACTGATATAGGTTACTTGAAACAAAAAGCGTTTGTGAATGAACACCAAGTAGGAGGTCCTGGTCCTAGACCTAGAGAGGAAGAAGAAGTTCAAGCCATGAACAACTATAATCCTAGATCAAAGAATGATCCATATTCCAATACTTACAATCCAGGTTGGAGAAATCATCTTAATTTTTCCTGGTCAAACAATAATCAGAGCACTGGAAACCAATGGGGCAACAACAACAATAGCAACCAAATGCAGCTGAACACCGGTGCTCAGCAAAATTCTAAATCACAACCCAAGAAGCCTTCAGTAGAAGATTTGCTCCAGCGAATGGAGCGAATGGTGCGAATATGAAGTAGACTCAACAAAGTAATGAGGTACAATTTCAGAATCTTCAAGCTTCAATGAGGAAGACATAAACTCAAGTTTGGCAATTAGAAGAGGCTAATCAAAGAATGGAACATGGAAAATTTCCAAGTTACACAAAGCAAGCAAAGGCTATGACAATCCTTCGGAATGGTAAGATACTAACTGATGATAGACATGCTGAACTTTCTAATAAATCTACTAATGTTTTAGGTCCTTCCAAAGAAAACATCATACCCTGGGAGGAAAAGATAGTAGTGGAAAAATCCAAAGTTTCACCACTGCTACACAAGTCACCCAATCCATATGTTCCTCTAGTTCCATTCTAAAAACAATGACATATATGACATTCTCTCAAAAGTTAATGTCAACTTGCCATTACTTGAGATGATTCAGTAGATGCCAGCATATGCCAAATTTTTCAAGAGTCTTCATACCTATAAAACAAGATTTGTGGAAAATCATCAAGAATTCATGACCGGTAATGATAATGCAGTCCTTCAATAGCCGTTGTCACCAAAATTACAAGACCTAGTTAGTTTTTGCATTAACATTACTATTGGAGGTACAACTTTGAAGAAAGCCATGTTAGATTTGGGAGCCAGTATTAATTTAATGCCTTCCACTATTTATGAGCAACTGGGATTGAATGACATGAAGAAAACAACCATGTCGCTTTTGTTGGCCGATGGTTCTGTCAGGTACCCAGTGGTTATGTTGAAGATGTGTTAGTATAGGTAGACAATCTCACCATTCCTACTGATTTTGTAGTACTAGACATGGATGAAGGAGCGAAAGATAGAGATTGCAAGCCTATTTTATTAGGGAGACCTTATATGGCAACTGCAAAGACTTTTATAGATGTCCATAATGGAAAGCTAATGATGACTGTGTTAGATGAAACTGTAGAATTTAAAGTCTTTAAGTCTCTTAAGTTCCCTGAAGCAGCAGATGATTGTTATTCAACTGAGTGTAGTTCAATTGAAGTGGTGAATTTAGTAGTGCAAGATGAATTGTTAGAAGAAATATCCAAAGAACTGCTAGATTGGGTATGTGATGTATTTGAAGATGATGAAGAACTACAGCAGGTTGAAGTTTCAGAAGAGGATTCTGATATTGAGGAAGTAAGTGCAGAAATAGAAGATGAGATCAACAAGTCATTAATTCCATCTATGAGCTCTCCCATTGCATTAGAGCTATAACAGCTTCCTTATCACCTCAAGTATGCCTTCCTAGGGTGAATGACACTCTCCTAGTGATTATAGCCTCTAACCTAAAGGCAGAAAAAGAAGAGAGACTACTGAAGGTACTCCAAGAATATAAGGTTGATATTGGATGGACTATAACAAATATTAAGGGAATAAGCCCTACCATTTGTATGCACCACATTCTTTTAGAAGAAGGTATGAAGCCATCTAGAGAGGCTTAATTAAGACTTAACCCGAACTTGAAAGAGGTCGTTAAGAAAGAGGTCTTAAAGTTACTTAAAGTGGGTATCATATACCCTATATCTGACAGTAAATGGCTGAGTCTAGTCCATGTTGTGCCAAAGAAGTATGAGATCATGGTGGTAGCTAATGAAAACAATGAGTTGATTCCTACAAGGAAGACAACAGGATGGAGAATGTGTATAGATTACCGTAAGCTCAACACGGCAACTAAAAAGGTTCACTTCCCTTTGTCGTTCATTGATCACATGCTCGAACGTTTGGGCGGACATGTTTATTATTGTTTTCTGGATGGATTAGGATTCAATCAAATTGACATAGCTCTAGAGGACCAAGAGAAGACGACGTTCACATGCCCCTTCGGAGCCTTTGCTTACCGAAGAATGCCTTTTAGGCTCTACAATGCCCCTGCCACCTTCCAGAGATACATGATGTCAATCTTCTCAGACATGCTAGAGCGGTATATTAAGGTATTTATGGATGATTTTTTTGTTTTTGGTAATTCTTTTGACCATTGCTTTGATAACTTAACTAATGTTTTGAAAAGATGCACTGAGACCAATATAACTCTTAGTTGGGAGAAAAACCACTTTATGGTGATATCTGGAATAGTGCTAGAACATGTGATATCTGATAAAGGCATATAAATAGATATGGCTAAAATTGAAGTAATTGCTAAACTCCCACCTCCCACTTTGGTAAAAGGTGTAAGAAGTTTTCTTGGTCATGCAGGTTTTTATAGGCGCTTTATAAAAGATTTTTCAAAAATTAGTCATCCCCTATGTAACCTTTTGATTAAGAAGTCTATATTTGTTTTCAATAATGAATGTTTGCATGCTTTTGAATCTTTAAAGGATAAACTAACATCTACTCCTGTAATCATGCCTCCTAATTGGTCTCTTCCATTTGAATTAATGTGTGATGCATCAAACTATACTGTCGGCGCTGTTTTAGGACAGTGAGTAGAAAAAGTTCCACATGTTATTTACTACACTAGTCACACTTTGAATGATGGACAATTGAATTACTCCACTACAGAAAAAGAATTACTTACTGTTGTTAGTGCCTTAAAAAATTTCGTCAATATTTAATTGGATCCAAAGTCATTATTTACTCTAATCATGCTACTTTAAAATATTTAATGACAAAGAAGAAAGCGAAACCGAGATTACTCTGGTGGATCCATTTGTTGCAAGAGTTTGATTTGAAAATCAGGGATAAGAAGGGCACCGAGAGTGTGGTAGCTGATCACCTTTCTCGATTAGTGGAGGATGAGAACGTGGAAGGGAGTACGAAGTTTCTGTCAATAAATGAGAATTTTCCTGATGCACAGTTGATGGCTGTAAGAGACAAAGATCCATGATATTGTGAATTATCTCGCAAATGGTATCATACTAGCTGACTTGAACTCACTACAAGGAAAAATGCTTTATATGATGGTTTTTAACCGTCATGAAAGGGTTTTAATAACAGTTTTATATGCATTGTTAGAGGGAGTGTAATAAAAAGTTTATCACGGTTTTTAATTTTATCACGGTTATTAAAAACCATCACAAATCAATAATAATTTTTGTCCACGATATATTATCGACGGATTTATAAACGTTATTAATTCATGATGGCATAAAACCAACATTGGCAAATGACTTCCAATTACCATAATGACAAGATGATATTACATAATCGATATGTAGATATAATAGTTGTTACATGTCAATAATACATTATATTTTTTTATGTTATGTATTTAACACGGTTTTGTAAATATCATTAATTTATAACAATTTTATGATGTCATAAGCAACATTTTTTAAAAATAAAATTAATTCATATCCAAATTTCTATTCACAAATAATTTCATACAATTTATTGATAAATGATTTATTATTCAGATATGCGAAAAAAATTAAACATAAAAAAATAGACTTTCATAAAATTATCTAATATTAATTAAGAAAAGCATGTTTACAATAAATTCGAAACTTTAAACTGAAACATCATATAAAATTCATCATTTTAAAATATTTGATAATAACTTAGAAATTAATAACATATTGTAATGACCCTATATATAAAGTCTTCTTGTCACTTGGAACCACAAACGGAGACTTCACACTGTCGCAATGGGAATTCAGCATTTCAATTTACCTGCATCTCCAGCAACCAACATGCAAATAAAACAAAATAAGTTGCAACAAATTTTTTTTTTTTTTTTAAATAAATAAATTATTAAAAACTAAACAACTATATATATAATTTATATGTCAATTGAAACATAATTAGCATAAAAACAAATCTCATATTAATAAAAAACTGATAATAAAAAAAATACCTCATTAAATTAATGAACTAACATGCTCTGTCCATTTGAAGCGTATTTCATCTATCTCATCTTGGCTATATATGTTCTTACCATTAAACTAATAAAAATTTTACAAAGAACAACAAAATCAAAAAGAATATTAAATTCAATCTAATTATCAAATTGATATAAACCAACAAAAAAAAAAAAAAAAAAAAAAAAAAAAAAAAAAAGATAATTATCTCACCTTTTCATAAAGAACGTCATGATTCTCAATTATTTCTTTCATGTACCTCATGATATAATATCCACGTTCTACATTGCCAGGTTAAGTTTTGGCTAATAATGTCATTAAATGTTATCGATAAATATGAAGTTGAATTAATTTGAGATGAACGTATACTAACAATCTTCTTTACAATGGGTAATACTTCTGGGTCATATTCTTTATTTTCTTTTTGACGAGCTTTCATCCACAATTCACTTATGTTTTTTTTTTGCCTTAGTTGTTGTTTCTTACGGAGTATCTGCAAAATTTCAAATAACTATAATGCACTCCCATATCATCTCTTTCACATGATCTGGCACTTTTGTCCAATCAGTATAAGTTAGTGGTATCGTTGTACGTGCAAGGATACCAATAGCAGTGCTAAGACTGCTAAGTTTTTGCCCTTCATCACGAATTGCACAACTATCTTCTTTTCATTGGCTCGATTTATAACCAATCTTGCCATTCCTCGTGCTTTCTTCGGAGATGTAGGTGTATCAATTGGTTTCTTTCAATACTACAATCCTGTAAGAAGAAAAAAAAAAAAAAAAAAATTAGACATGAAATATAAAATTTAAGCACAAACAAAATACAAATTCGATGTAAATGAACACAATGTTTAAGTCAATCATGGAATACTACCTCTTGTATCTATGTCCTGAATTGTTTTTGAAACAAACATTAGTTTAACAATTAATGTGTATTTTTGTCATCAACCCAAATAGGTTCACAATTTTGTCGTACATAACTAATATTATCATCATGGCTCACATCAAGTGAATCAACCAATGGCAAGTCTTTAATAATAGGATCATGTTCCATTATATTGTCTTTCTCATCATTATTTTCTCTGTGTATAAAGTCTTTTTGGGGAGTAGAACACACAACCGACCATCTTGGATCCCCTTGGTCCGAGACATAGAAAACTTGTTTAGCTTGAGAAGCTAAAATAAAACAATCATTTTTGTGACCTACTCAATTGAAGTCCACCAAGGTGTAACCATTATCGTCAACTTTAATGCCACCATTACTCTCAACTCAATCACATTTAAACACTGAAATCTTGAACATATGGTGGTAATCGAGTTCCTATATCTCTTTGATTACTCCACATAATGACATTTCTCCAAATACTGGATTTTTGTCCTTTGCACTTGCAATTTGCATCGCCGGTTGCAACAACAGTCACTCCACTATCTTGTCTGACTAAAGCATTATCACGATCATATACGTGATAGCGATAATTGTTAATGTCATAACCAGAACATTTTATTACATGGTGACGAGGACCATGTGCTATCCATTTCAACAAAATTAAATGACCTTTTGATTTTCAACTTCATTTGCTACCTGAAATAATGAAAATATTTCTAAATAGAACTTTTTAAAACAATTAAAGGCATAAATAGTACCTTCTGTTTCAACCAATTCATGAAGCTACTATTATGTTCATCTTGCAACCATTTTTGATTTCTTGATTGGCGGGGATATTTAAATTTCAACCAAGCCATATGCTCACTGCAAGGTTTTGAAATGGGGTGGTAAGTTCGTAAAATACTAGGATTTGTGTAAATGTATGTATTCATAATAATAAAATAAATTTAACTAGGAAGAAAAAAAATACATACTCAATGTATGATTGCACTTCAATAGTATTTTGCAACACGTAATGATGTGCTTGTTGCAATTCTTGGATCTCAACTACAATAGCACGACCACCAGGTAATGGATTTCCAACTTGTACATTGTCCTTTTCAATTGGATTACCAATTGCAGACATATCAGAGAAATATTTTGTGCAAAATTCAATTGTTTCTTCTACAATATAACACACAGCAATACATCCTTTTGGACGGTTACGATTACGCACATATCCTTTTAGAGTTTTCATGAACCTTTCTAATGGATACATCCATCTAAGATATACCGGTCCACATAATCTGACTTCTCTGATGGGGTGCACTATCAAATGAACCATTATATCGAAGAATGAAGGTGGGAAGTATTTTCCCAACAAGCATAAAGTGACCACAAGATCACTTTGTATGCGATTTAGTTTGGAAACATCAACCACCTTACTACAAAGGGCATTGAAGAAGAAGCATAATCTAATGATTGCATATCTTACATGCTTAGGCAAAATTTATCGTATAGCCAACGGTAATAGCTGTTGCATAAAAGCATGACAATCATGACACATAAGACCTTGTAGTTTCACATCTTTCATGGAGACAAGGTTTCAAAAATTAGAACAATATCCATCTGGAACCTTCAAATTATATAAAGTTTCATAAAACATTCTTTTCTCCACTCGACTTAATGTGTAACATGCAAGTGCCAGTTCCTTCCTCAATCCCAAAGCCATGAGGTCTAATCGAGAGTTAATACCATCTTTTGTCTTACCTTTGATGTTTAACAACGTACCATAGATACTTTCACAAACATTTTTTTCAATGTGCATAACATCCAACATGTGGCGGACAAGGAAATATTTACAGTATTCAAGATCAAAAAATATTGACCTTTTCTTCCAGCATGTTATGACATTTGATTGAGTAGCTTTCCGCTTTCCATCCTTTTTATTCCCTCAAGAATTATTAATACTATCAACCTTCATCAAGATTTGCTATACTTCCAATATTTTTGGAGCCTTTCCAGTCTCTTGTTTACCATTAAATGCTTTTTTTCTGTTTTCTAAATGGATGATTTAGTGGAAGAAAACGTCTGTGGCCCATGTATACATTCTTACTACCATGCTTAAGTCTACAATTGTATGTGCATTCCCCACATATTGGACAAGCATATTTTCCTTTAACTACACAATCAGACAAGTTATCGTATGCAGGAAAATCATTGATTGTCCACAACAATATAGCACGTAATGTGAATTTCTCTTGTTTATAAGCATCATAGGCCTCAACACCAACTTCCCACATAGTTTTTAAGTCATCAATTAATGGTGCTAGGTAAACGTCAATGTCATTACCAGGATGATTTGGACTAGAGATCAGTAGAGATAACATCATAAATTTTCTCTTCATGTATAACCATGGTGGAAGATTATAAGTTACCAATACCACTGGCCAACAACTATATGTACTACTAAGAGAACGATGCGGATTTATACCATAAGCTGAGATGGCCAAACGTAGATTTCTAGATTCTGTGGTAAAATCAGGCCATTTCTAATCAACTAGCTTCCATGAAGGTGAGTCAGCTGGATGACGAAGTTTTCCATCTACTTCTCTGCCATTAACATGCCAAGTCAAGTCCCTTGCAGTTTGTGAGGATTGAAACATTCTCCTGAATCTAGGAATAGGAGGAAAATACCACAAAACCTTAGCAGGAACCCCTATACATTCTTTGTTTGATTTATCATTCACTTTCCATCTTGATGTTTTAAAAGTTGGACAAGCAAATAAACCATTGTACTCATTTCTATAAAGAATGCAATCATTAGGGCATGCATGTATTTTCTCGTACTCTAAACCTAATGTTGTCATTGTCTTTTTCGCCTCATACACGGAAAAAGGAATTTCGTTGCTATCTGGCAACATATGAACTTAGCAATTCTGAGAATTTATTGTCCGAACACCCATATTTTCCTTTAATATTGTATAGTCTCGTCAATGCAGATAACTTTGTCAATTTTGTACAACTAGGATATAAGGGCTTTTCGGCATCTTCAAGTAAAGTTTGAAACGATTTAGGATCGTCCTTACTATAGTCAAATGCATCATTAACCATCTCTACGGTATTAACAGCTTCATCATATTTAAATGATTCAACAAACCTATTTTTCCCAATTTTCTTACTAGTGGAAGCTCTAGTAAAATCCTCCTCCCCATGCCAAATCCATGTCTTGTACCTTTGATCAATTCCTTTGCCAAATAAATGATATCTAATTTCTTCCGAAGTTTGGAAAACTAAATTTCCACATGATCGACATGGACATCTCATGAGTTGAGGATTGCTAGTACGGGCTATTGCAAATTTAAGGAATTGATCAACTCCATCTTTATACTCCTTAGACAATCTACTGTTTGACATCCAAGACTTATCCATTTAGAGAAAACTAATAACTGATCCTGAAAGTTTAACAAAAAAACTAATTAACGTATTTATTATAAAAGTATAAATACTGCTAATTGTTTAGCCATATACTCATTATAATCTTTATTAATTAATTATTTTTTTAATCATTTTATGGATAAGATATTTGATTAATGTAAACTCATACATCAAAAATTTAACCAGACAGCACCATCTTTAGATATTATTCTAACTTATTCTAACAGGGCAGCATCATCTTATTCTAATTTATTCTAACAGGCCAGCAAAACAGCAAGGGATGTGTGGCTCTAAGAAGTTGCGTCTAATGCAACAACAAAAAAAATTAATTTTTTTGTTTAATCTATTATTTTCTATATAATTATTTATATATAATTAAGGTGAATTATAGGAGTTCATACAAAAGTAAAATTAGGAATTCATCTTATAGTAGGAAAAGAATCAAATTACGAATAAAATTAATTGCAATGTAGTAGAATTCAATTCAAATTATATAAAAACTAAAACAAAACAACAAAACTTTCAGTCAATGAGGTTCTTACGAATCTATTAACTCAATAGTTTTCATTGAGGCAAATTATCGAACAGGTGGTAGGCACTGGGTAGGTTGCTCTAGAAAGGTTATGCTCCAACGTGGCAACCCATCAAACCCAGCCACCCTAAATCTCCTTCTTATCCTCTGACTCTCTCGCCATACTAGGGCTGACGACCACCGCCACGTTCCCTTTGCTCCAGACACATTACTTTTAATGTTTAGAACTAATCTCTGTGTCGTGAACATCCCCTCTCATAAGAATCGAAATTTAAAATTATACTACGTTCGTTTTGGGGTTAAGTTTCAACATGAACTCCCGAAATCGGTTCTCTTTTGGGTTGGCTTTCAAGATTCAGACGAACAGAATGGAAAACAGGGACTGAGTTTTTATTATTATTATTATTTTATTTTATTTTATTTTTAAGGTTGGCTTTCGTGTTTGACTTGACTTTTGTAGTTTTGTGTTTGTCTTGTATTGGTTGAGTTAAAGAAAAGAAAATTAACTTAATTCATTAATTTATTTATATTAACACAGCTTTTAAAAAAAAACAGAGATGTACATGATTTAAATAAAAATAGCCATAGCAGCAGTATATAAGTTAAGAAATCAAAATTAAAACTGTAATCATAATTCATAGGAAGAGTACGTAGTAAAAAAAATTTAATAAAATAACAATTAATATAAGATAGAACTACATACCCACATAATTAAGAGAGTTTTAAATTGAATAATTAAAAACAACACATGATTTAGAGAATTCCACGAACGATAAGCACATATAAATTGAATAATCTAGGCAATAAATTCGAATTTCTTAACCGTGTGCGTACCTGAAAATTCTTTGAATATTCAGCGAGTGTAAAATTTAGAGATTCTTAAGTGTAAGAAAAAAAGCACAACTAATCGATTGTATTTAATTGAGTTTTTATACTATATTGTTTGGCACCACATATTTGAGAGGAAAATAATGAATATGGTTGTGGGAAATTCTGGCTTAAATGTGATCTAGGGTTTTAGTTTGATTTTACCAAAGAACCTATCTTATTTATAATGCTAACAAAATAACCTAATAATATTATTACACATAAAAAAAAAAACAAAAAAAATAACATGTGATAAGTTGAGCATGGTTAATAAAACTTAAGATAACTTGATCACGGTTAATAAAACCCGTGATAACTTAATCACCGTTAATGAAACGTGCAATAACTTGATCACGGTTACTAAAAAAATGTTATAATTTGATCTCACTAATCTAAAGTGTTATCTCATCATCATGTTTTTAAATGACCGTGATACTTTGTTGTCGGTTTTAAAATACGTAATAAACATATGACGAATTAAAAAGACTATTATCACCCAATCACAATTGAAAAAAAAAAAAAAAAACCATGATAAATTTGCGTGATAAAAGCTTATTTTTCTTGTAGTGTACTCACAAGCAAAAAGGAGATTCATCTCCATCACCAGGCAATACTTTTGGGACGAGCCATACCTGTTTAAATATGGCGCTGATCAGATTATTCGAATATGCGTCCCTGAAGAAGAGCAGCAAGATGTGCTAAAATTCTGCTCTGAAAGTTCTTCAATCAGGTTTCTTCTAGACCTCTCTATTTAAGGATGCTTATACTTTCTATATTTCTTGTGACAGGTGCCAGAGGATTGGGAACATAGGTAAGAGAGATGAGATGCCTCTTTCCAGCCAATTGGTAGTGGAGATATTTGATGTGTGGGGAATAGATTTCATGGGACCCTTCCCATCCTCACACGGGTTCAATTACATCTTGGTTGCAATGGACTATGTGTCAAAGTGGATTGAAGCAATCGCAACCAAGAAATATGACAACCAAGTGGTGGTGAAATTTGTAAAGGAGAACATATTCACAAGATTCGGAACGCCTCGTGCAATCATCAGTGACGGTGGAAGCCATTTTTGTAACAAGGTTTTTGTCTCATTAATGAAGAAGTATAATGTCAAACACAAAGTGGCAACCCCGTACCATCCTTAGACATCAGGACAGGTTGAAGTGAGCAATAGACAAATTAAGCAGATACTGGAGAAGACTGTGCAACCAAATCGAAAGGATTGGTCTACAAAGCTTAATGATGCATTATGGGCATACAAAACTGCATACAAGACCCTGATAGGCATGAGCCCTTATAGGATAGTCTTTAGCAAAGCATGTCATCTACCAGTAGAGTTGGAACACAATGCCTATTGGGCTCTGAAGAAGCTAAACTTCAGCTTAGATAAAACGGAGGAGGAAAGAAGTTTGCAATTGAGTGAGCTTGAGAAGCTTAAAAGATATACAAGGAAAGGATGAAGAAATTGCATGATAAAAATATTCGTTTCAAAGAGTTTCATCCAAGGATGCTTGTGTTGTTATACCAGTCACGGTTGAAATTATTTCTTGGAAAATTAAAGTGAAAATGGACTAGGCCATATGAAGTAACATAGGTTTTTCCATATGGTGCAATAGAAATTACAAATCGAGCTAAAGGGGGTGTATTTAAAGTGAATGGGCATAGACTGAAGCCTAATCTTGGAGGTTGTCCTATAGAGTCTACTTTAAACTGGATCCGTTTCTGTGAGCCGTAAGGCTCCTGTTCCTCTTGCCCAAACGTTAAATAAAGCGCTCGGTGGGAGGCAACCCACTCAAGTATTATTTTTCTTTATTTTTCTCCTTTGTTTCATTTTGAGTCGATAATTATTATGAGTCTCGAGCACTCTTAGACCTAATTGAATATAATTTATATTAGACTTGAGCTTATTGAAAAGTGTTATTCAATTCAGGTTTTGGGGTGCATGATTATGTTATTATGTTAGAATGGGTGCAGATGTGTTTTATGTGTGCTTGTTGAAATTTAGTAGAGTCAGGTGTGGACCGAAAAAATTTTAATTTCCGCCAGGTAGACCACCTCCCAAGCTAGTGTCTGGCTAGTGTCTGGCCGGCGGTAAATAGAGAATAACACGGCTGGAGTTGAGCGCCGTGTATACCGCCCCCTAGACACAATATCTTGCCAGTGGTAAATGGAGAATAACACGGCTAGAGTTTAGTGCCGTGGAGACTGCCCCCTAGACACATCTCTTGGAGGCGGTAAATGGTGAATATCCATAAGTGAAACGGTGTGTTTCAACCTTGCAGGTAACAAAATCACAAATTATCGCCGCTAAGACCACTGCATATGCAACGTGTCTGGACGGCGGTAGGGCAAAAATTTTAGCCCTATTTAAGTGACCTGTTGCGCAGCGGTAGGACTCATTAGTCCAAACCGCTGCTGCCAATCTCTCATCCCTCTTCCCTTCTTCTTTTTCTTCTCCTCAAACCTCCATTGTCTCTCACTTTTCTCAACCAAGATCAAGGTATGTCTCTTTTCTCACTCTCTTATTGATTTCAATGCTATACTCAATCAAGATATGCTTAATATGATTTACATTGTGATTTAGAGTGAATTAGAGATGATTTAGAGAAATTTTGTGCTCCAAATTCGAATTCCATGCTTTATTAACCATTAGGTTTCATTGAAATTAATTTTTTTGGTATGCTAAGTACTTGTGGTTAGATTTTTGACTTGGTATATGTGGAATTCGAATTCAATTGCTAAATGAGAAATTGGATGCTTTGCTTAGATAAATTGATGCCATGAACAATTGGTAATGCTAAGTTATGTTTAAGAAAGTAAGATGAACTATGAATTTCATTTAACTTAGTTGTGCTTGGGAAATTTTGGCATATATTGCATGGATTGTGTGATGTTGGCGTGAATTTTTGAAACAAAGTGCTGGCAGATTTTTGTAGAAATTCTAGTGAGTTTATTATGGTTTGTTTTTGTGAAGATGGCGAAAACTTATATAGGAAAGCATCCCGGATTAGTTCAGCCGATAAAGGAAAAAGACAGGTAGCACCGAGGCAGGCACAACACAAGGATTTCAAAGGTCGTTTCAGCAAGTTCCTAGGACGGCCTTGGATTGTAAAGAGAGGCATTGATGTCTCAAGCCTGCTACAGACACATATTCCAGCGGTGGTAGCAATCCGTCGTTAGGGCAGATATGTCGCACGACCACCAAGACCAAACATGAGTATTGTGGCGGAATATTATACCAGTGCCGTAGCAGATAGGTTCCAGAGCTAGGGGCCCAGTTTTGGTTCAAGGTGTTGAGGCCAATATTACCCTAGAGGCTATAAACCAGTTCTTTGACGCTCTGGAGGTTGTTATCAATGGTAGGGCTGGAATAGAGTTCATTGAGGAAATTGACTAGTACATAGGGAGATTAGCTACAGTCCTTAGATCGGATGGGCTAAACCAGTGGGATAACGTAGTGAGGCTATTCCAGCGACCATCTCAGCACCATTCAGAGATTTTTTTGACTAGGCACGTGTGTTACATCGTTTGAAGACAGATGATGCAATCAATATTTGTCGCATAGTTTTCAATGCCATAATTGATATCGTTTTGCACGTTGACAAATTCATGGTATTTCCGTGTTTGATCACGGTTTTCTATCGGCAGGCCGGTATCGATGTAAGTGTTGGATGAGAGCCCGTTGAGCCGTCTATGGTAAACAAGACTACATGGAACCAGCAGTTTGTTCTTGAGGGTTTGGAACCCCTTGGTAGATATACGGCCAGAAGACGTCGCAGGGAAGAGCAAGCAGCACAGCCACATGATCAGCCCATAGGGGAAGCGACATCAGATGCCGCCCAGCAAGATGCTGCCCAGCCAGAAGCTGACCCATTTGGTACTCTTTTACTGGCTATATAGAATCACATGGATTTACGTTTCAAGGAGTTAGAGGGACGACTGAACACTCATTTTGACATTGTCGAAACAAACGTAAAGAAGCTACGTTCGTTGATGGCTAGCCGGTTTTCTGTGGCAAGCGGTAGTGGTGCGCCATCCCAGGCCCTGATTTCTGAACCGTACTATGAGGCCGATGGGTCCGATTTCTAATCGCGAGAGTTCGATCAGCGCACTTTGTTGATGAACTTTGATGATGAGGTGCCAATGCAAGACGACCAAAGAGACTCCGACCAGGGCACAGAGATTCTTCACCTTTCCGATGAGAAAGAAGCAGATTAGTAGGATATGAATTCCTTTTTCTTTTTGAACTTTTATTCTCTTTTGTTTTCTTTTCTTGTCGGATATTTCTATTATTTTTGTGATTATTGCAGGTGTTTTTTTTTTTCTATTTTTCATTAGTGTGTCTCTCGCCTCTTTTCTTTTCTTGCTTGTCAACATTGAGGGCAATGTCGAGTTTAGCTTTAGGGGTGAGACGTTTGAGTCTTAAGTCAAGTTTTTAGTTGTTTTTATTTATTTATTATTTTTAGTTGTTTTTAGAGTCTGTCGTTCTTACTTGGACCTTGATGAGATGCTTTGATATGTGCTTTAGAAACGATATGCTTTAATCACTGGGTTTAAACTAGCATTTTGCCACTTAGAGTATTGCATTGCAATTTTCAAAATTTATGACATGCTCTTGATGTGATAGTGGATCAGATGCTTAGTGGATAGTCATGATTAATAGTGGAGACTACCCTTGTGAGTTCACTAAGCTAAAAAGTGTATATAAATGACATATTATGAGGGATATTTTGTTTCTACTTCCTTAAACACTCAGTAGGTTCTTAGTAATAGATTTGATCTCTATAGGTTGCACATTGAGCATTATAGAACATACATTATAAAAGATTGCACTTGATAAATTTTTTATCTTGAGTAAGATGAGCTAATGGAAGTGATGTTAGACTATGTGTGTTTGAACTACATAAAAGGCCTTAAATATTTCCTACCTTATGTGTGTGCTCCATAGCCCTGTTTGAAGCCAAACACTGTATAGCCTTTTTCTTTCTTCACCGCATTAACAGTAACCCAAGTAAGTCTATAATTTTGCCATACCATATAGCTTGGGATCATGCTTTGAGAATGTGAAGGAAATACAATAGTTCTGCACGTGAAGGGGGCAGAAATTGATCTAAGACTGATAAAGAGTTGCATTCAATCCAAAAATGTTGTCTGAATTTAGGAAAGTGTTGTAAATCTCTAATTCTCAAATCAAATGAAATAAAAATAAAAATAAAAAAACAAAGAGAATTTTGCCACCAAAATGAATGGCGAGTGGTGAGAATCAGAGGAAGGATTTTAAAGAATACAATAAGCCAATGCCTTTGATTTGTTGTACCTACTCTCGAAGGAGTTAGTAAGAAAGGATGAAAAAATACGAGACTTGAACAGATGGTGAGTGGTATTATTTCACTTACAATGGAAGTCAATGAAGACCTAAGAGTTTACGCAAAGCCATAAAGGTAATTTAATACTCTCATTGGATGATCCTAGGTTTTTGAATTCCAATTACCCATTTTTTTTTCTTAAACCTTTACCCAATAGCCTCATTACAACCTTATGAAATGTCTAACTGATCTGCTGGTTATTCTTGCTAGGAAAGTAGAAATGCATCATTTGTTTATCTTGTTCATAATGTTCGATTCTTTTCGTGAGATCTTTTGACATACAAATCATGCTTTCTTTTCAATGATACATTCATATGCGATTATAATCTAGATTTTCTTATGCATAACTTCTTTCGCATATGATTGATAAGTGAATTGCCTAGGTTCTGTGTGAAATATGAGTGATATCGTGTGAGAATTAGAGTTGAGGTGAATTACATCTATGGCGTTCGGCGAATGTGTTTTTGATGCTTGAGTGTCTTGAGTTTGGGCTTTTCAATAAAAACTGAGCAATGCAGTCAGTTCTGTGACTTAATGTTAGTCTTTACTTATTGGCTTTTGCATGCATTGTTTCAGTATGGGCACAAATTGATTGCATCTCGAATGATTGGTTTTTGGGAGATATGTTTGTGGGTGTCATAGCTGAGAACCCTTAGGAGACAAAACTCCTCCTACTAGGGACACCTAGAGGTTTAGAGGCTTGTAGCATGTGCTTAATGCTATCGTGTTCCTTGCGAAAGTGGCTGAGTCAGTATTTAGTTTTTCTTTTTAGTTGAGGTTGTTAGGTTTTGCTCGAGGACGAGCAAAAGATAGGTTTGATGGTATTTGATCAGTCTAATTCTATGTTTATATTTTACCCTTATTTCCTATTTATTATGCTTGTCTTTTGGGTCCTTTTGGTGGTTTGATATGTTTGTTGGGTCTATTTAGGTTGTTTGCCTTAGCAGTGAGAAGGATTCTATTTTCGGATGAAATGATGTCAGAAAATGTTGAAAAAAGGGCAAATCCTTCTTTTGCCGTTGGCTAGACCGCCGTCCAGGCACATGCCTACCAAGTGGTCATAACAGCGGTCCTAACAGCAGTCAAGAGCAGAGGAATTCCATTAATTACCGCCAGCCAGACCGTCGACCAGGCACATGCTTGCCAAGCGGTCTAGCCAGCGTTCATGTCCAGAAGTGTTTCAATTTTTGGACCGCTGCACATGCAACTTGTCTAGGTGGCGGTCCAAGGGGCGGTTGTGCACAAACCGATTTCTCTCGGGACTCTGATTGACCTATTTTTAAGAGGCCTATTTAAAGGCGCAAAAGTGAGATTTCACGGGAGCGGTTTTGCTGACACAAAAACCATTACTCAACTCTATCATCCATCTTTACACAGAGAAGATTCGAAGACGAAGGAGATTTTAACATCGAAGATTTGAAGAATTCATTGAAGGCCTCAATGGGTTTTATCTTTTCTATCTCTTGTCTTTTTATTTCCATGATGTGTAACTAACTCCATACTAGGGGATCGATTTGAACCTATGTAATGTTCATGTTATGATTCAAATTCCATATCTTTATTAATTAATTTGGATTTAGATTTGTTCAATTCATTAAATGTCTTACTCTTGACTTGCATTAATCTAATGGAAATTAATTGATACTTGTCTAGGGTTTCGATAATTTATAAATTGAGATTGTGCTAGAGGAATTTAGGTTGTCTTAATTACTTTTCAATTAAATTAGTATGATTGTTCTCGACATAGGAATTAATGCAAGACAATTTTGGTTCAATAATTCTTGCACGTAATGGGTTCTTGGTTATGGCTTACACCTTTGACGAGAGTGAGTTGTGATTAAGAACACGTGGTTAAATCCCGAGGAATTAAGGTAATACCATATTTAAGATAAGAATGAACTCTGAATCTGGATTGAATCTATTTAATGGAATTATTTGATAAACATTGAATATTGCATATGGGGAGCATCAGTTACCTAGTTTTCCATCTCTTGATTACATTCACCAATTCTTTGTTAAACTGCTTTCTTAGTTTAATTTAGTTCTAAATCAGTCACCCAATCTCAAATCTCTTGGTTACTTTTAATTGCTTAGCTTTAATTAGGATTAGTTATAATTGATAAATCACTTTTCCTCGTGGGAACGATCCCTACTTGTCGTTGTACTTATCTCATGATTTGTGCACTTACGAGTTAGGTTTTATAACACGATTTTACACATCAGTGAACAGCGGCTCTCAAAAACCCGAGAGCAACTGCCCTTAAGTCGCCCAATTATCGCCCCCATGAATAGCGGTTCATGAAGAACTTGTTCTTCATTTTCTAGGCAAACCATTGTATAGTTGTTGTACGTACAACGGGTGTACAACGGTCAAGGCAATATATTTTGCAAAATGATCATTATGATGTAGCTTCATTTTGACCTCATATATATATGCCACTTTGTGCTTATGTCGTTTTTAAGAGTTCAAAATCATATTTTTAACTTAGAGCATTTTCCAAGAGAGAAAATCATCCAAGAACTCACCTAGTCACCTTTGATCATTCAAACTCATTTCAACATCATCTAGCATCATCTAGATTCATCTAAGATGTATCTTTGCATGGATATTCTTCAACACACATGACTTGGTAAGTTGAACATTATCTTCATCCATTTTAGTGTCTTACTTAGCAAGAAATTTCTTTTATTACTTGTATGCATCTAGATTAGATTTTTTTTTTTTTTTTTTACTTAGTCCTTTGCTTTTTTTTACATTAAAAAAACAGATAAAAAAAAATGATATGATTCAACCTCAAACCCATTTGAATGTAGCAGACAATAGCG
Organism: Acer negundo; assembly: GCA_035582765.1. NCBI lineage: Eukaryota > Viridiplantae > Streptophyta > Magnoliopsida > Sapindales > Sapindaceae > Acer > Acer negundo. The sequence goes on along the minus strand of CM069232.1, from coordinate 6,404,571 downwards.
GGGCAAGAGAATTGATGTGTATTCGAATAATAGGAGCTAGTAATCGCCGATATGCTCATATTGGTGATGTTATTGTTGCTGTGATAAAAGAAGCAGTACCAAATACGCCTCTAGAAAGATCAGAAGTGATCAGAGCTGTAATTGTACGTACTTGTAAAGAACTCAAATGCGATAACGGTATAATAATACGATATGATGACAATGCTACAGTTGTCATTGATCAAGAAGGAAATCCAAAAGGAACCCGAGTTTTTGGCGCGATCGCCCGGGAATTGAGACAGTTAAATTTTACTAAAATAGTTTCATTAGCACCTGAGACATTATAATATGAGACCGTGAGATAGTGATAGTATTTAAATAAAATAGATAAATTAGTAGATTATGTCTCACGCATATACTTTTAAGAATTTTCTTTAATAATTTTTATAAAAAAAGAACATGCTGATTATATCCAAATTCGGAAGCAATAATAATTTTAGTTTATCATGGGTAAGGACACTATTGCTGACATAATAACTTCTATACGAAATGCTGACATGGATCGAAAGGGAACGGTTCGAATAGCATCTACTAACATGACCCAAAACATTGTTAAAATACTTTTACAAGAGGGTTTTCTCGAAAACGTAAGGAAACTTGTAGAAAATAACAAATATTTTTTGGTTTTAACCTTACAACATAGAAGGAATAGGAAAGGACCATATAGAACTCTTTTAAATTTAAAACGAATAAATTGACCTGGTCTCCGAATCTATTCTAACTATCAACGAATTCCTAGAATTTTAGATGGGATGGGGATTGTAATTCTCTCTACTTCTCGGGGTATAATGACAGACCGAGCAGCTCGGCTAGAAGGAATCGACGGAGAAATTTTGTGCTATATATGGTAAATTTTCTGTTGTCCGAATTGTATCTATAACTTCCTGTTTGTGAAAAAAACGAATAAAAAAGCCGAGTTGTCTAATATCACGCCTTCCTACATTAGTTGATACTTCAAGGAGGGTTTGTCTGGAATAAAAGAAGAAAAATGGATTCATGAAGGTTTAATTACTGAATCACTTCACAATGGTATGTTCGGGGTTCGTTTAAATAATGAAGTCAGATTCTAAGTTCTGTTTCAGGAAGGATCCAACACTCTTTTATACATATACTACCAGGAGATAGAATCAAAATTTAAGTAAGTCGTTATGATTCAAACGGGGGGGCGCAGAATTTCTAGACCCCACAACAAAGATTCGAGTGGTTTGGTGGTTTTTCAAGATTCCTTTCATGAGGATCCAATTCACGGTTCAAAAATTTCAAGAAACTTATTTTCTTCCAATTAGTAAAGTAGATTCGAAATTCAGTTAAGGAATAACAATTATGAAAATAAGAGCCTCCGTTCGTAAAATTTGTGAAAAATGCCAACTGATTCGTAGAAGGGGACACATTATAGTAATTTGTTCCAACCCGAGACATAAACAAAGACAAGGATAATCTTTCGAAAAGGGACTCTCTAAAGGAACCGCTAAACAAATCAAAATAAAAGATCCGTTTTGACATAAAATGGATATATCCATATATCTCTGACTTATATTTCGGAAATGATAAAATATGGCAAAATCTATACCAAGAAGCGGTTCACATAGGACTGGACGTGTGGGTTCACGTAAAAGTGCACGGCGAACACCAAAGGGCGTTATTCATGTTCAAGCAAGTTTCAACAACACCATTATGACAGTTATAGATGTACGGGGTCGGGTTATTTCTTGGTCCTCCGCCGGTACTTGTGGATTCAGGGGTACAAGAAGAGGGACACCTTTTGCTGCTCAAACCGCAGCAGGAAATGCTATTCGAGCAATAACAGATCAAGGTATGCAACGAGCAGAAGTCATGATAAAAGGTCCGGGTCACGGAAGAGATGCAGCATTACGCGCTATTCGTCGAAGTGGTATACTTTTAAGTTTCGTAAGGGATGTAACCCCTATGCCACATAATGGCTGCAGACCCCCTAAAAAAAGGCGAGTGTAGAAATAAACATTGAAGAGATTTCAAGAGAAATAAATGACTCAAAAATCTGACAAATAATATTACTATGGTTCGAGAGAAATTAAAAGACTGAGATTTTTGTGTTGATTGATTGAATTGTTGTATTGTGATAGCTATTGCATCTACGATTGTTTTTAATCTTATATAGCTAAGTTTTATATGACATGTAGCCATATGATATTTAGGATTGATTGACATGCTCATGCATGATTTCATAAACATTAAATGTGTTAACCTATCATCTATGCATTTGATATACACATAGGTTGTGTTCTCTTCATTGTGACTAAAGCCTTGTGTCTAAGTAGCTTAGTGCACAAGCAAGTAGGTCTAGAATCATTATTAAAAGCCTGTTAGGTAAAGTTGAAGGGTTAGTAACCAAGAATGGTTGATGTCAACCTAGGTCGTAAACTTTCATTTAAGTAGTGGATTTGAGAACCGTGTGTGGCTAGTATATTAGCCCGTGAGTTTTTCTCAATCATAGGTTTCTCACGTATATCAATTAACGTGCAATTTATTGTTTTACGCACATAGATTTAGTTGATTGTATTTTACTTAGATAGGGTGTTTTATTGAATATTGACTAATCAAGAAAAATTGGTAATTAACTTGATTAAAACCTATTCTCCCCCCTTCCTCTAGGTATATTTAGACACCACCTTAATAGTTTCACAAATGATTTGTTACAGAAAAAACCTTGCTTTAGGGCATACTTCCTAACAATGCATGCCATCATTATATTTCTTTTTGTACCAAATGGGTATGTTGCCATCCTTTTTAATATCGAAAAATGAGCTTTCAAAACACCAAAAGCACATTCAATAACATTCCTCGGTCTCGAATGACATTGGTTGACAATCCCATCTTTTCCTCTATCGTTACCACCATTACGGAAGTCTTTCAATCAATAACGAAAATGATGACATGAAGCTATAAATCCTTTTGTATGCGTATGTGCAGCATCTACTAAATAGTATTTATCTAAATAAAAATAGTAAATTAAATTAGAAGATAAATTATATGTGGGTGTTCATGTGTATTTTCCAAATCAAGAACATACCATATGGCAGTATAGGAAAATTACTTTGGTTGCGAATTGTTTCCATCAAGACCCTTGATCTTGTGATGTTCCTTCTCATCCAACAACAACATACTTGAATATCATACTAAAGTTGCAAAGTGCCATAACATTTTTGGAAGTATTCCCCACTCCCACGAACCCTATATGGTGTTTGTTTATCAACTTCAAAACATATATGAATTAGAGTTCCATCAATTTTACCAATAGCACTCTACATCATTCATAAAATTTATTTTGATGTAAGAATAATTAATATACAATTTATACCCTAAAAAAAAATTAATAAATAAAAATAGTGTACCTTAAACATTTGTCCTAATCCATGATTGGATATGCAATTAGAATTGCCATCAAATGAAGGAGGAGTAATCATTTCTTTTGAAAAGTGCATCATTGCAACCAATACCTTAGAAAAATATTTGTGCACTGTTTTACATGATTGTTGAAACCGATGCTTAACAAGTCAATTCCGGAGATTATGACTCACTATTATTAAGAACATTGTAATTTTCTCTTCTACAATCTAATGTTTTCTATTTGCAAGTCACCTCCTTTCACAAAATGTTTGGCATAAAAGAATAAAACTATGCTTCTCCATTTGCATTAGTTCCTAAAATGTAGTAGATGAACCATTCAAAATCTCTTGTATGAAACGTGAACCTGTAAGTGAAGAGGTATAAATATGTACCTTACGAACATAACATCTTTTATAAATTGCAGATAATATCGTGATCAACCATTTTCCCAATACTTTTAATAGCTTTTATTCTTGTATCATCATCTTCACTTGCATGATATTGCTTTCTCATGTAATATTGTAATTCCATCCATTTTTCAATTACTTTTGGTAAAAACGTTTTCCAGTAAGCTGTTTAAATCCTTCAGCAACACGAGTCCAAGCATATGACTTTAAGGTTGCACCTACTCTAAAGCCATTATTTGCCTCACGAAGACAAAGATTGATAACAAACCTTTCTTTGCTGGGTGGGTAAATCCAATTCACCCTACTAGCTTCAATGTTGAGACATCTAAATCATAGTAAAAATGGTAAATAAATTATAAGGATCATTCATATTCTTGGCCTAAAAAAATTCCACTCTTTCCTAGAAAATCTCATAAGAAGATTTCAGACATAAAAAACAAACAGCCCCTAAAAGTGTGCATGGGTTCAGAATCCTCCCCTAACCTAAGCTCTATTTAAGCAATTGCGGATCCTGTTACATGTGGCAATTGAAATAATGAATGGTTAAGATTCTTTTAATTAATTTTTCACTTAAAAATAATCTGTAAGGACCTCTATTTTATGATTGGCTTATTTCATGACAAACCACAATGATGATGATTTTGTAATGGGTAGCTTAGGTTCTCAATAGCAAGCTTCCAAGAATCTCTGTGACTTTAAAAGCGTAAGGTATATTCACTTGACTTAGCCTCTTGAAAAGTTTAGGTGCACACACACACACACACACACATAAATGCATTTGTATTGTCATGCATTTGTTCTTTATTGCTTATGTGTGCATTCTTTTCATAATCACACTTGCATTTCATTCTTAAACTTAAATGTGGTTTTGTGTAATGTAATTCGTTTCCCACTGTTTGATCGGAAACGTCCATGCATACACAATGGTGTGCTTCTCTTAACGCGATGAGTGACCACTTGAGATGGTCACAACTTACAAGTCTAGGTGCATGGGTCTCTACTCGTGAAGCCACCAGTGAAGTCATATATGGTATGTTTTTGGTTTTAGTTCGTGGGTTCAAGTGTGTGGGTCCCTACCCACACAGTCACTCGTTAAGTCTTCTCGGGTGTTTCTCTAGTCCCAGTGCGCGGGTTTTGCACGGCTCTCTACCCACGCAACAGACTCGCGCAGTTCCCTGTTTGTGCCTTACATTTTCAAAACGACGTAGTTTCACTTAAGGCACTTATTTAAACCTCTCATTCTCATCTTCTTTAAAAAGACCACGAAATTAAAACATTAGAGAGATAGATTGAGTGATTCTAGAGAAAGAAAGCATCAAGCTTCATATATTGACTCTCCAAACTTGAAACCCATGTGCACCCAACATCATCAATCATCATTTGAGCATCAGTCTTCTTAGTTTCATGACTAGGTAAGTTACAACTACATTTAATCTCATTTATTGTTATTCTTAATCTAGGTTAGGTATTTATTGCTTGATTAAATACATTGACTCTCTTTATTGCATATATTTATGAGTCTTGATAATATGATTGAGTTTGTTTGTGATAGTATGCATGATTATGTTGTTTTACCTAAATAGTTAAGCCATGAATGCTCATGTGAGATTGTTTGTTTGTTTTTTTGTTATTTTTTTTTCAAAACTACAAGCTTTATTAATAGAAGCCAAAACAAATGAGGCAACAAACAACAGCTAGAAAGCAGCCGCCAACAACAACAAGCACAAAAGCATAGCCTAAAAACATAGCAAACAGCCCTACAATAGAGCAAAAACTAGCACCTCATCCAAACAATGCAAAAAAACAAAGGAAAGATAAGGCAGACCAGAGATTAACAATCACTTCACACAGCTTTACCCACATTCGTAAAAGACCCCCCCTCTTAGCTAAGTTGTCGGCATCCGCATTTGACGCTTTAGAGTTGTGACACACCGAAGTGTTGCTTAAGAGACGAAGCAAAGAGCTTATATCAAAGATTATCTTCATAAGAGAGAGATTGCCAAAGTCTTCTTTATTCACCCAAGAGATAGCTTTGTTGGAGTCGCTAGCTATAAAAATTTTCCTTCCCACCAAAGAAGGTTTCGAAACATATAGCAAGCAGGCTTTATGAATTGCCATTAATTCAACTATGTCAACATCCAAGTTCCCTATAGACTTCGAGAACGAGCACAAAACCGTACCCATAGAATTGCGCAACACCCCCCTGCCCAATCCCAGCTCTCCCTAATTCCACACTCACAAAACCACCCACATAGAATTTCAAAGCCTCAACACTTGATGGAATCCAGGCCTTCTTTTTATGAATCTTAACAGGTTTGACATTTATACAGCAGGTCTTTAGGTTCTCCAGGATAACTGTAATCGGTTCCGACGAACCTTTGTTATGGTGTTTGAACCACCAAGCTACGTTAAAACTAACCAAATCCACATAGTAAGAAAGATTAGCTGGAATTCCTTTGAACATGACCTAATTTCTCACTTCCCAAATGGACTAAACAACAGTGCTAAAAAGCGTCACCCAAACTCTACTAAACTTTGAATTTGGACACAGGCCTTTCTAACCCTGAAACCAGTTCTGAATGTTTTTATTCAGATAGTAAAACACCCTCACCACCTAATGCACAAAGACCACAGTGCCCTAACCCAAGAACACAACAAAAATAAGTGATCGATTGATTCAACCTGAAACTTGCATAGAAGGCATTCCATTCTAGAGTTCAGAAGCACACCAAAACGATTCAACAGCTCTCTAACCATAATCCTTCCTCTAATTAGTTGCCACATAAAAACTTCCACTTTAGAAGGACAAAAACCTTTCCATATTGAATCAGCCTCTAGCACACCATCCAGGATAGCGTTTTCAACACATCTTCTAAAGGATCTCACTGAGTAAATACCTTTAGGACAGAAAGACCAATCCACTCTATCCGCCATATGTGTGAGATTATTTGTTGACTAGTTTGATAGATTCATGTTTATTTATATAGTCAAGCTCTCTTGAATGTTCATGTGTGTTTGTTTGACAATTAGGTTTACTAATCAAAAAGTTGGTAATAATTGATTGACAACTCATTCACCCCTCTCTAGGTTGTATTAGACGCACCATATTTATTTTCAAAATCAAAAACACTCTCGTTTCAAAATGTTTTTTTTTTCTAATTTTGTACCTTTTCACTTCTCAGGAAGACATTTTTTTATAAAGTAAAAATCAACCATTCTTTAACAATTTTTCTCTCATAGGCACACAATATAAGCATATTTATAATATACTAATGCAAATCATCACACTTTTTACATACGTATTATTATGATTGAAGTCATAACATACTTATAGAATACTAATACACATCATCACACTTTTGTCTTGTGTATTGTCATGATTGAAATTATGTTGCTTACATGACAAAAATGTGGTGATGTGTATTAGTATGCTATAAATATACCTATGTTGTGTGCCTACTAGAGAAAAATTGCATTCTTTAGGGCGAAAAAAAAATTCAATCATTCTTTAACTCTTCCATGGTCATTCCTCTTTTGCCTATTCTCATCGTATATGCTCGTGTTGAGAATATTTCAGTATTGTTTTATATTAGACTTTTCAAAATTTAAAATATTGATTAGAAATCAAAACAAAGAGAGTGAAATGAATAAATACAAGTTTTTAAATAATCTTGAATGGAAACCAATCCTTCATTGGATATTCAGCATTCTTCATATCCATGGCAATAGTTTCTTCTTCAAATCGCAAATGTTATTTTATTTTTATTTTTTTTGAAAAGGGTCAAATTTTTGATGTGTGTTACATGGCTTTTAGGACCTAAAAGCAGCTTATGGGAGTGTTTGGATTAGAGGTGGCACGATTCTGGTTTCAGTTTTGAACCAGTGGTTTCGATTCCAGTTCCAAGGTTTGGTGGAACCGGTGGTTCTGAAACTTTTTTTTTTTCTCCTTTTCTTTTTGTTAATAAAAAAAAAAAAAAAACTAGACTTGTAAGTTTTAATTGTAAATAAAATAAAATATATGAATGACAAATTACAAAATTCAATTAAAATAAAACTAAACAAAATGACAAATTACAAAATTAAATTAAAATAAAACTATAAAAAAAAAAAGTAAAGTTATTAGTCTTGCACTTAATTTTTACCACAATTAAGTTGTCTACGTATCCTCTTTTGGGGGTTTAGAGAAATCAAAGGCTACGTGGTTCTCTTACCTTTTATTACAGGTTTGGTGATGATGTGGAGTCATGGACTAATTGTTGTCGTGATGATGTGTCGATGTGATCCGCATCTGCAGATCTGCTATTCCGGCTCCGTTGCTCCAGCTTCAGGTTCGTCATCTTTGAAGAAATCGTACGTTGCCTCTTGCTTGATTTCTTGTTGTTTATATTGCACCTTCGTCTAGTCATCTACACAAACCTGTATCTGTAGTGCTTTCGGATTCAGGCACGAACGCTTTTCATTTAGGATATTCCCCCGACACTAAACTCTTGTTCCACTGCCACTGTAGAAACTGGTGTTAAAAAAATATTTTTGGCTATCATAGCCATGATTGAATAGTACATTCCATACTCTTTCCAATATTGTAAGATATTAAATTTATTTTCTGACGTATCTTTTATAAACTCAAAAGAAGTATTTAAATAAGATTCAAGCTCGAAATACTTGTCAGAGCCTGATGAAGAAGAACATCTAGGTTTTTTGTTTTTTTGTTTTTTTTTTATAACAGACTATGCCATAAATTCATAAATCCAGAAGATGATGAGGGCTGAGATACAGTTTGTGTTCGTGTAACATCTAAATTCAGTGAGGATCCATAAACTATGATATATTTATCATAGAAATCATACAATAATTTCTTAACTCTATCACAACACGCATCAACATCATATTCAATTTTTAAACCTTGGTGGCCATAATAACCATTTAGATAATAAGACAAGTTTTCTAATTTACAACTTTGATCAAAAACCATGGCAATCAAATAAATATTGGAAACTTCTTATAATAATCTAACCATTTTACCTTCATAGCATTAACGGTTGCCGCTATTTCTATATTGGATTCACAATGAGCTAATGTACCAACAATATTAAGACTCTCAATAATAAATAAAATGAGTTGTAGGATAATAAACACCAGATAAATTGTTAGTAGCATTATAAAAGACTTTTAACAAATTGAAAACGTTGTAACAACCATCCCAATGAGTTTGATAAAGATGAATGTGACTAATAAGATATTGAACAAAAGAAACTAATAAATCCCTATAATCATAACTTTGAGCAAGCAATTTATAAGTAGAATTCCAACATGTTGAAATATCACAAGGAAATCTAACGACACGTCTACCATTTTGTTTACAAAATATTGACCATGCTTTCACTGTAGAAGAATGTTTCCATAAAAACATTAGGGTTTTTTTAATAGGTAGAATAAAATGTTCACGAGTTTCTAATCCTTTTTGAATACATAAAGTTAAAACATGACATGCACATCTTTGATTAAAAAATGTACCACCAAGATAAGGTTTGCATAAATCAATTAAATATGGAATAATAGCATTGTTGCTAGAAGCATCATCAAAACCAATTGCAAAAATTTTGTTTTCAATTTATACTCTGAAAAAACAATTCTAAGCATTCTAAAACTGTGTGCATCATCAAAAACTTTAAATGCAAGAATTCTTTTCTGGATATTCCATGCATCATCCATAAAATGGCAAGTGACACCCAAGTATGAATATGATCGTCAATGGTCACTCCATATGTTTGTACATATGGAAACACGACCATTATATTTTTCAAAATATTTTTATAACTTTTTTTTTTCTTTTTCATACATCTTTTCAAATGTTACTATGAGTGTGGCTCTAGGAACACGGCATGCAGCAGGGTTTAATGCTCGTTGACAATAATTAATAAAACCAACCCTTTCACCAAAACTAAATGATAGGTGTTCTACTGCTACCATTCTAGCTAATTCTACTCTATTTTTTTCATCAATATAACAAAATAATTGTTGGTTAGGAGTAGCGTACCTAGGAATTTGTGATTGTGACCTTGATCTGGTCTCTACTTCTGGATGTTTGGTTGAAATATGCTTCCGATAAGTGTCTTATCCTCCGGATTTGGTCCACTTATATACTTTGGTGTAGTAATTGCAAACGGCTACATAGCTTCCACCTTTATTCCTAACTTTCTTCATATTTTTGACAAATAGATCATATTTGCTCAGCTTCTGTATCAGATCTTCCTCCTCTTCTGGTTTCGGTGGATCAAATCAAAATTCGAAGGTGTATCAATGTCAGGCATATTTTCTGACTGGCTTGTCAAATTTGGGGGAGGGGGGGGGGGGGGAGTCGGGGGGTTGTCATTGGGATCAGGTTTTCAAATTGTTAGAAGGGGAGTAGGACAGTCTAGGCCTAAGTCTTTAGCATAGGCCCAACGTTGTAGATACTAGTGATAGGTGGTGTCGTTACGGCCAAGATTATCGATCATAAGACCCTTACCTTTCATCGAAATCAAACGCCTAGGACTGTCACGGCCGTGACCACTTCCATTTCCACCACTTGCCATTTTAAAATAAATTTAGGAGAGAATTGAAAACTTAGAAGAATAATAGTAGGTAGTAAACTAGTAATTGCAAATAAAATAAATTGCAAATAAATGAAATTGGAAACTTAGTAATTGACTAATTGCAAATAAAATAAATTGGAAATAAGATAAATTGGAAATAAAATAAATTGGAAATATAATTAATTGCAAATAAAATAAATTGCAAATAAAACAATTGTAAAATGAAATAAATATTAAAAACCTTGAAAACCAGTTCCAATTCGGTTCGAACCAGCCAACTGGCCTTCCCTGATTCCGATTCCGATTCCGATTTCAATTCTTGAACCGGAACTGAAAAACCTGTTTTAATTCCGGTTCTAGTTCTACTTCGGTTTCACTGTTCGAATCGGAACCATGCATGGTCTAGTTTGGATGTCCCATTAAAGAGTTCCAAGAGAATCAATAATTTGGAAGAGCTTTCATGAAAAAAACACGGGAAGCCATTTTTGTTTAATGAAACTTTGTTATTCACCAAAATACCCTTTTATCGATCAAAGACCTAAGTCTTTAGCATAGGCCCAACGTTGTAGATACTCGTGATAGGTGGTGTCGTTACGGCCGAGATTATCGATCATAGGACCCTTACCTTTCATCGAAATCAAACGCCTAGGACTGTCACGGCCGTGACCCCTTCCATTTCCACCACTTGCCATTTTAAAATAAATTTGGGAGAGAATTGAAAACTTAGAAGAATAATAGTAGGTAGTAAACTAGTAATTGCAAATAAAATAAATTGCAAATAAATGAAATTGGAAACTTAGTAATTGACTAATTGCAAATAAAATAAATTGGAAATAAGATAAATTGGAAATAAAATAAATTGTAAATAAAATAAATTGGAAATATAATTAATTGCAAATAAAATAAATTGCAAATAAAACAATTGTAAAATGAAATAAATATTAAAAACCTTGAAAACCAGTTCCAATTCGGTTCGAACCAGCCAACTGGCCTTCCCTGATTCCGATTTCGATTTCGATTCTTGAACCGGAACCGAAAAACCTGTTTTAATTCCGGTTCTAGTTCTATTTCGGTTTCACTGTTCGAATCGGAACCATGCATGGTCTAGTTTGGATGTCCCATTAAAAGAGTTCCAAGAGAATCAATAATTTGGAAGAGCTTTCATGAAAAAAACACGGGAAGCCATTTTTGTTTAATGAAACTTTGTTATTCACCAAAATGCCCTTTTATCGATCAAAGGCGAAACAAAAAAAATACACTTGTGTCATTTCTTTCTCTACTTCAATGTCTCATGTAGACCCGTTTTTGAATTTTTTTTTTTTTTAAAGATCCAAGTGAATCCTTTACAAAGACACTCAAACAACATAAAAAACAATCAAACACATGAGTAGATTTAACAAATCTACACTTTGAACCATGAAATTGATGAATTAAAGAAGAAGAGAGAGGATTCGAAAGTGATGGGTTTGCCAGTGAGAGAGAGTTGCGATTATATGAGAATATGAGAATGAAGAAACAGATGAAGAGAAAAAATTGGGAGTAAAGATGGTGAAAATTACAGAGAAAAAAAAGAAAGAGAAAACGTGGGTGTTTGATTTTCCATGGCAGCCGAGAAGTGTGTGGGTGTGGAGTGGTGGGTTGTGGAGTGGTGAGTAGTGTTGGTCAGACATCTGCTGTTTGGAAATCGGATAAGTTTAGGTTTTGATTTGTTTTACTTTTATTTTTATTTTTATTTGACTACTATATATTTTATTTGTACTAATTACATTTATTATTTATTATTTAGAAAATAATTTATCATTTTTACCTATATTATTTAATCAATTATTTTAATTAAAAAAACATATAAATATATTAAAACTTTATGTATTATAAAACATATAAAGGTGACATGAGCGGGGACGTAGCCATGCAAATAATACCTATTATGTATTCATTTATTTTTAAAATCGGATGAAACTTTTCTTTTTTGAACAGCTTCTATATTATTAAAGGCCAAGGAGGCTAAAAAGAGCAATACTAAGATTGTCGGTGCATGAAGGGAGGTCAGCCCTAAGATTGAATCTTTTGATCAATCTTAAAGAGCAACCCTAAGAGCAATTTATTGAATCTTTTGATGCTATATCAGTAGAAGTGTTTGCAATTCACAAAGTGTGCCAGCTGATTTCTGAAAAGGTTTCCCTTGTTCGACGTTGAATCACTATTTTTAGTGATTTGAAATCTACGGTTGCTTGGATTAAGGGCTTCGGTTTTGTAAATCTGTAGTTTGTTCATTTTGTTTATGATATTCGTCAATTTCTTAAGTCTTCGAACGGTTTAGATTTAAGGTATACGCTAAGGGAGTCGAATGCATTAGCAGATTCTTTAGCCAAAACTGGCAATAGTGGTGGTGGAGATAGATTAAAGTGGGGGGATTTTTGAGGTTTTTTGTACTCTTGTTATTATGCTTTGGTTAATCTTGTTGTTCCTTGTTTCTTCAAAAAATATATATATATATTAAAAAAAATTACCAATTTTATTAATCATTCTAATTTGGGCATTATGGGTATATTCTAACTATGACATATTTTTTCAAACCTTACAATCTCAAAAATATATTATCCAAATAGTTCCCAAAAAGCTCAAGTTTTGATTTCTCTTCTTTTATCGTCAAAAACCAAAAGTAAAAGTTATCATAAACGAGTATGTTGTTGAGCACAATAACAGCAGTTTCACCCTACACATTAAAGCCCCTAAACCAAATCAAAATTTTGACTTCAATTCTCAAAATCATCAATTCCGATTCCAACTTCGATTGTCGAAATTTACTCACCATTATTGAAAACTTCGTCATTCAATGGATATACCGGTGTGGTTTTTTTTTGCTTTTTTTTTTGTATTTTTTATTTATTTTATGATATGTGGTTAAAAGCAATTGGATGAGAAAACATGGAAGAAAGTGTGAATGCGTGATAAAGGAGATAAATATTTTGGTAGTTGAAACGACATCGTGTTGAGATTTTTTAAACTGAAAAAATTAATTAAATGAATCTTGAATGATCATTCTCTTGATTGCCACATGTAATAGGATCCTCAAAAGTTTAGGTACATCTTAGGTTTGGAGACGACGATCCGTGTGTATGATGCAAGCAAAAAATGTGGCAACCATATATGAAATCTTCACTAGGAATGATCGGTTTTCTAATCCCCGATTTCTAATAAAATATTATTTGTGAGAATTGGTAAAAAAAACCACATTTCTTATATGAAATTTTTTTTAACCCCACAAAAATTGTGATTTTTAATAAACACATTATAAAATTTCATTTCAATCCTAACTAAAAAATTACTGAAATCCCCTCAACCAATTAAATCATCTCTCTTTTTTATTCCTTATTTTATTCTCTCCTGTTTTCTTTTTCAATTTCATTTTTTAAACGAAATAAAACCCAAGATATGCTAAGTTTTGCAATGAAATAAAATGAAAATATAAGAGATTTTCATGTCTTAAACACTTGTAAGTGAGGTAATTAAAGATTTGTCTCCAACTTTTTCATTCAACAAATTCCTTTAGCAGTGTTGATGAAATGATTTCATTTTATTGCAATGTGATTTTGGATGAGAATTTTGTTCAATTTCGAAGCAAATGAAATTGAAATTAAAGAACTTTCAATAAAAATATTTTTAATAAAAAACAATTCCCAAAAAATATCAGTAAATATAAGGATATCAAATTTGTACACGCCTAGTGTTTAGCACGTGAGATTGCATTTGTAGACTGAACGCGTACGCGCCACCCTGTTCGTCTCTTTTCGTGAATTTTATGGCGGATGTCTTTATGTTTTTAGCTCAACCAGAACCGGAGAGGGTGGAGAAACCACTAGATCCTAGATTCAGTGCAAAGCGTGCTCGATCTCATAAGGCAGACGTGCTTGGTGACGCTCTGAGGAAGCCGACGGTGGAGAGTTTCAAATCGAAGCTATTAAGCGCTTTTAGCCCAGATAACTGGCGTGGATTTGGCACTAAGAAAGACAAACTCAAGATTGAAGAAGGTGATGTTACGGTCACGGAAGGACCGAATGGTCCTGTTATGAAACTTTCAGAAGATTTGAAGATCAAGCTATGCAAACCGTGGGAGAATCCTTTGATTTTGAAGAATATGGAAAAAGCCCATACCCTTAATTTTATGGTTGCAAAGTTAAGGTAAAAATGGCCACTGATTGGGCATTGGCAGTTGACTGATTTGGATGATGGTTACTTTCTTGCTCGATTCCAGATGTTGGAAGATTTGGAAGCTGTTCTAACCGGAGGACCATAGGTGATTACCAATCAGTATCTCACGGTGCAAATGTGGAGACCCAATTTCTTGCCTGGAGAAGATGAAATTCGTAGTATACTGGTCTGGGTCAGGCTAGCCAAGCTCTCTATGGAGTGGATTGAGGTGGGGCTCTTGCGTAGCATTGGGGGGATGTTGGGTACCCCGATTAAAGTTGACCCAATTACTGAATCACAAGCCAGAGGCCGCTTTGCTAGAATTTGTGTTGAGATTGATACCACGAAGCCTTTTCGGAGCTCGCTTATTGTTAAAGATAGAGCAATAAAGGTAGAGTATGAGAACTTGGGCTTGATTTGCTTTAGTTGTGGAAGGATTGGGCATAGTAGGGAGCTGTGTAAGGAAGGTGCAGTTGATATGAACGAAGAGGCTAAAGCCCTTGAGGTCAAGAACAAAGTCAGTACAATTGAGAGTGACCTTTATGGCTTGTGGATGCAAGTGTCATATGGCAGAAGCAGTAGGAATTACCTAGGGAACAATTTTACTGGGAAGAGAAATGTGTATGGTAGGAAATCGGGGAGTGGTGACAAACATGGAACTTCTAATACTGGAATGGAAAAGCCTATTATAAAAGAGGGAACCAGGAAAGGGATGGATGTAGGAAGTAGTCAAGTGAAGATGACACCCACTAAAAAGAGTGGCGGTCAGGTGACTGGTTCTAGGTTTGCTATTTTCAATGAAAACATGGATGAAGAAGAGTCCTTTGGAAATGTAGACAGCAACCAGGTGAGGGTTCCTTCTAACAAAGTGCTTACTAAAATTTCTAACAGAAGTCCATTGAATAAGAACCATCTGAAACCAAGTGCTGCAAAGTATCTTGTTGATTCCCTCCCTTTCAAAGACAGTTCCAGCAAGCCTTTCAAAGAAAATAGGAATGAGGCATGGACCAAGAAAAAGGGCAAAGGAACCAAGAAGATGCCTAAACACTCAACCCCTATCCAATCTAGTTCCATGGCAGCTGGTGAGGACTCTGAAGTCCTTCAAAATTTGCACAACAAAATGGTGGAAATAAGGGTGGTCGAAAATTAGCAAGGTACTAATAAGGAGGAGAGTCATCAATGCAGTGATGTGGAGGAAACAAGGGTGGCTGAAAATCAGCAAGGTACTGAGACCGAGAAGCAACAAATTGATGTTTCTAACTTCTCCAATTTTGACAACATTGCCTCAAAGCTCAAATAGGCAATGAAGATAGTTTTGGAATAGGGCTTCTTATTGACCAGTACTCTCTCTTTAACTTTTATTATGTTTTGTTCATGGAACGTTAGGGGAGCAAGCAAGAAATGTTTTGACAAAATTGTCAGTGATATTAGAAATTTGGGTCACTTTAATGTGATTGCTATCATGAAGCCTAGAGTGAGTGGTGATAAAGCTGCTAGAATTATTGCTAGGCTAGGCTTTAATAAGAATTATGTTGATGAAGCTTCTGGTTTCTCAGGAGGAATTTGGCTGCTTTGGCATGATAATAAAGTAAAATTGCAAGTTGTTGCTTGCTCTAAGCATACTATTACTGCGCTGGATCCTGAGGGCAATATATTTTGGGTGCTTACGTTTGTGTATGCCAACCCATGTGTTATAATGATAAGGAAATTGTGGGGTTATCTTATTGTTTTAAAGGCCTATGGGTGGTAATGGGAGATTTTAATGAGATTACCAACAGTTCTGAGAAAAGGGGAGGTAGGCTAGGTTTCTCTAATTCTAGTTTTGGTGAATGGATTAGTGAAAACAGGATGGTGGATCTAAGTTTTGTAGGTCAGAAGTTTACTTGGGCTGCGAACAGAGGTGTTAATGGGAGCATTTGGGAGAGGTTAGATAGAGCCCTCTGCTCGATAGAGTGGAGACTTTTATTTGAGGAAGGATATGTTAGACACCTCCCTAGATTGGCGTCGATCATTGCCCCATTTTACTTAACCTATGTAGTGCTCATATCCCTCGTAGTCACTTGAAACCTTTTAGATTCGAAGCAATGTGGCTAAACCATGATAATTTCAGTAGCATGGTGAAATAGTTTTGGGAGACTCAACCTGAGAACCTTGTGGATAAGACACATTCTCTCTCCAACAAGCTCAAAGAGTGGAATAAAGCCACATTTGGGTGTATTTTCCGCAATAAAAGAAGAATCCTTGCTAGATTACAAGGAATTCAACGAAGTCTTAGTGAAAGATTTAATGCTAGCCTAAGCAAGCTTGAATCCAAGCTACAAGAGGAATACAACCAAATCATTGCCTAAGAAGAGATTTTTTGGAGGCAAAAGTCTAGGGCTACTTGGCTTAAGGAAGGTGATAAAAACACTAAGTTTTTTCACCTTATTACTATGATTAGAAGAAGGTACAACAAGTTGGAAGGCCTCAATAATGATGTTGGTGAGTGGCGGTGTGATAAGGAGAGTATGAAGGGTATTGCCATGTCCTACTTCAACAAATTGTTCTCTTCTCAATCTATCCAAGGCAACTTTGATAGTCTCCCACAGTTTTTTCCTGTCCTAGAAGAAGGTGTGTGTGGACTTGGATAGGGAAGTGTGTGATAAGGAAGTCAAGGCTAGTTTGTTTGGGATTGGTAGCTTTAAGTCCCCTGGCCCAGACGGATTCCCAGCAGCCCTTTTTCAGAAACAATGGGAGGTGTTCAGGAAGGATTTATGCTAGCTTGTGAGGGAGAGTTTTATGTGTGGGGTTTTTCCTAGTGAGCTTAACCAGACCATTATAGCTCTTATTCCTAAAGTCCCTAGCCCACTTGATATGACCCAATTAAGATCCATTAGCCTATATAACACCTCTTACAAGATAATTAGTAAGGTCATTGTGCAAAGACTACAAAGTTTGCTACCTAAGCTTGTGAGTCCTAACCAAGTTGCTTTTATCCATGGAAGGCAAATTCAAGACAACATTGTAGTGGCCCAAGAGGTTCTCCATAAATTCAAAATCATGAAAGGGTTAAAGGGTTTTGTGGCTTGGAAGATTGATCTTGCTAAGGCCTATGACAAGCTTAAATGGAATTTCATTAGATATGTCCTAGTGGATGTCGGCATTGGAGGTAGCTTGATAGAGCTCATAATGTGGTGTGTATCTAGTGTTAGCTACAAAATTGTGTTGAATGGTGAAGTCACAGACTCTTTCAAGCCTGGGTGTAGCATAAGACAAGAGGACCCCTTCTCCTCTTATATCTTTATTCTTTGCATGGAAAAGTTATCCTACCTCATCAATGAAAAACTTAGAATCGGTTCGCGGAAATGTGTTAAGGTGTCTAGGGGGTCCTAAGGTCTCACATATTTTCTTTGCTGATGACCTTATTCTATTTGGGCAAGCTTCTACTTCTCAAGCTGAAGTTATGAAAAAGTGTCTTGACATGTTTTGCAAAGTTTCGAGGCAGCAAATTAGTTTCTCCAAATCCAGAGTCTATTGCTCTAGTAACATTAAAGAAGGAGAGGCTAGGGCCATTGTTAGAGTTTGTGGCTCCCCTCTTACCAAAGACTTTGGTAAGTACTAGGGAGTTCCTCTTATTCACAGCAAAGTTACTAAACATACTTATAGAGATCTTGTAGAGAAAACGCAGAAGCGGTTATCTGCTTGGAAAAGTGATTCTCTTTCTCTTACCAGAAGAGTTACATTTATCAAAGCAGTCACCTCAGCCCTTCCTATTTACACAATGCAATCGGTAAAGCTTCCTAATGAAACTTGCCTCAAATTGGACAAGTTACCAACAAGAACCCTATTCATCTTGTGAAATGGGACAATGTTTGTCTTCCTAGTAAGAATGGTGGTTTGGGTATCAAGAAAACCAAGAATATGAATCAGACCTTGCTTGCCAAAATCGGGTGGCGGATTCTCCATAATGATGAAGGCATTTGGTGTTGGATCCTAAGACACAAGTACCTTAAGCATAGAAATATCCTTGACCCTAACCTTTCCAAGGGCATTCCTTGTTCAAGTATTTGGAAAGGCATTACCTTTGGTGCTAAACTTATTGCTAAAGGTGTTAAATGGAGAGTTGGTAATAGGGTTCATGTCAGGTTTTGGCTAGATGATTGGGTGCCAAGAGTAGGGGCGCTTAAGGATTATACTATCAAGTGGATTAATAAGGAGGATTTAGAACTAAAGATTGATGGTTTCATGACCAATGGGAGGTGGAATGTGCAGTATATAACCTCTATACTCCCTGGAAATGTTGTGCAAAAGGTTCTTAGAATTCATACGGGTAGAAGTCACAGTGGCTGTGATAGAGCCATTTGGGGGTGGAGCAAATATGAGAGTTTTTCTGTAAAAACTGATTTCCTGGGCCTCATTGAAGCCGATAGTATTCCAATGTGGAAATGGAGTTTTTTATGGAAGCTTAGAATTCCACCTAGGATACATTATTTCCTTTGGACTTTGTTGCAGGGGAAGATCCTCAAAAACCACCACAGAACTGTCAGAGGGCTGGCTGCAAACCCCTTTTATCCTAGGTGTGTGGCTGGTATTAAAGATTTGGTCATTTGGTGCGCAGCTGTAGTCACAACACATAGATATGGAAGAAGACTTTAAACAACTACACTCGGTATGCTTCTTTCCAGGGCAATCTTAATGACTGGTTACTTAAGAATTTAAGGAATAACAAAGTGGTGACAGGTAACACTCCTCATTATTTTCTCTTCTCTTGTACTTTGTGGTTTTTGTGGAAATGGAGATGCAAAAGAGTCTTTGACAACAGCTTCTCTTCTCCTTCTGCGCCTCACTTGATCATCAATCAGTTTGCCAAAGAATGGTTTAGTGCTAATGGTGGTGGTTTTACTAGAGGGGAAATTGTGTTGTCGGTTGGTTGGGTGCCTCATAGTGAGGATTGGCTAAAACTCAATATAGATGGGAGCTGTGACAACATTTCTGGACACATCACAGCTGGAGGAGTTATGCACAATCATTGGAGGAATTGGGTGCAAGGTTTTGCACAGAACAGGGTACTGGGGTATGTTCGAAGGGCTCAATATGGCCTGGAAAGCTTGCGTCAAGAAGCTAATTGTTGAATCTGATTCGCTTGAAGTTGTGTAACTCCTCTCTAGTGATACCAACATCAACCACCCTTTGTATAGTCTGATACAGAACTGCAAGCACATCATGAGTGCTGAATGGTAGTGTATTGTGAAGCATGTGTTTAGAGAAGGTAATAGGCTTGCGGATGGTTTAGCTCACATGGGACACGACTTGAAAACTGACATCGTGTTCTTTGAAGACCCTCCCTCTGAGGTTGCTAGCCTTTTTGAGGATGACTGTAGAGGCTTAACTTTGGATAGGCAGTGTGCTGCCCCTATTTCTTCTTATCTTTAGTTTTTTTTTTTTTTTTTTTTTTTTTCTAGGCTTTACCCTCCTTTGCATCAAAAAATAAAAATAAAAATAAAAAAATAATAAAAAAAATTATTGTAATTAAAGAAAACAGTCGGTAGAGCGCGTGGGTTTAATCACGTGGCCGTGGATTCGATTTATTTGTCTTAATTGTTTCCCTATTTTGTTCTCCTTGTGTTGCGTTTGTTGAAGCATCGCTGGCCAGTGAAAATACAAAATAGTTGGATAATACGATGATCCAGTGCTTCGCATCAGCACAGTCTCTCCATGCTTGTTACCATCCCACCCTCCATTTTCACTGTCCTAAAATCTCTGCAAATTTTTCTTCTTCTTCTTCTTCGTCTTCATCATTTTTCTCAACAAATGCAACAAGAAGAGGAACTTTATCGTCGTCAATTGGTATACTGAGTCTATCATTCTATGAATCATGTTCGAAATCAGCCGCCGCTGCCACTGAGTTGCTTGAGCTCCCCAATTCAGGTGGCGTTAAAGTCTTGGACCTTCGCAGTGGCACTGGACCAGTTCCCGTCGACGGCGACCAGGTTTATCAATTTTTAAAAAAAAATTCTTGAAAAAAAAAAAACTTGAATTTGTGTTGCTTTATAATTCAGAAATCTTACAATAGAGTTGGAAAATGGAAAGGTTGCAATACATTACTATGGAAGATTGGCAGCAAAACAAGGATGGCGTTTTGACTCAACATATGATCACAAAGATCAAACTGGTGAACCCATTCCTTTTGTCTTTGTTCTTGGTAGTTCTGCTAATGTAAGTTGTAATTACAACTCTTGCATGATATTATAGCAAAACCGATATGGAATTTGGAAATCTTGTATAATGTTTAATATGTAAATCGGAACATTTGGCAGGTGATTTCGGGGATTGAAGCAGCTGTGAGATCAATGAAAGTTGGTGGTATTCGTCGAGCTGTTATTCCTCCATCACAAGGATATCAGAACACATCACAACAACCAATACCCCCTAATGTGTGTATTTTTTCACTTCTTTCTTTTTGTTCTTGTTATGGTATTTACTGATTAATGTTCAAGACCTAGGCCTAATATACTTACAATTAACTCTCAAATCTAATTACCTGGTTACAATCTACAATATAATAATAGGCTTGTTTATCTTTACATTTTCTTTTAACTACACAAAGAGTGATGCATGATTATTGTATTTGTACCAGTCACCATTGTAACTTTAAATGATACCTTTTTAATTTTAGTGGCATGGATAAACAAAAACACAGACCTAGTTTGAGTGTACGGTGACAAGACACAGACCTAGGTTGATACATTTCAGCACTTTGTGTTGCATAAGAAGGCATACCGCATCTCTTCTGGATCCACGATGGCCATTATTTTTTATAGGAACGAGTCGCAGTGTTAATTTTGTGACATTTCCCTACAGGCTACAGGCATTGGCAGATAGATTTCTTTTTATAGGGGAGATGATGTTATTAGTATCAATTGGTTAGATAGAAGCTAACCTCAGAAGCCATAAACAAGGTTATAAATAGTTAGTGAGAGGCTTTCTCGGTTAGGTTTCATCACTTGAACTGTGTTTTACAAACTTTCAGATTTTCTAGTTGTGGATTGTACAGTTGGTAGCATATTTTTGTGGATGCCAGAATGATATTATTAAAAAATAAATAAAAAAAATTAATGGACAAGGATTTTAATTTCTATTTTGAAAATCCAGACAATGTATTCATGCATGTGAACAAAGTGTTTGCTTTTGAAGACTGTTTATCAGTTAAAGTTACTAAAAGCTTATAACCTAATTTGGGACTCCTGACTCCTTGACTCCTAAAGCATTGGACTCAGGTCCAAGGAAGTGACCACAACACTATACAAGTGTGTCTACTCAATTCCAAATATATTTTATTTAAGTGAAAATTTGGACTCAATTTGTCAGTTGCTTAAAGTTAAAGGTATAAGAAACCATTGATTGTATTGTGCTAGTTCATTGAAAATGTGCCTACAAAGACAATAGAAATAAAGTGCTTGAACACTTATGACTTGACAACATGCAAACACTAAGGCATTAATGTCTATTGATAAAAACCTTTCAGTCCAGGTTTACACCTTTTATTCGTTGATTCATATCTGAAGATTGTTGCTT
Organism: Acer negundo; assembly: GCA_035582765.1. NCBI lineage: Eukaryota > Viridiplantae > Streptophyta > Magnoliopsida > Sapindales > Sapindaceae > Acer > Acer negundo. The sequence goes on along the minus strand of CM069232.1, from coordinate 6,382,439 downwards.
ATTCCACTTGTTTTCTATTGTTGTATAGTTCTTTGATCGACAGAGGTTATTCACTACCATTTTCAATCCCACCCGTCTTGCCAATGGAGAAGGCTCAACATTGGGGACTTTAATTTTTGATATTGAACTGGTCAGCTTGAGGCATCAGTGAACTCAACTTTCGCGAGTTTGAAAAATTACTTCTACCGGATGATGCTTGGTAAGCAATATGCTATTTTTCAATTCAAATTTGAAAATCAAAATCAGACAGCAGCTGTTGTGCTTCAATTTATACATGATTACCATACCATTCTTAGTTTTATGCTTGGTTTTTTGTACTCTTAGTGTCGTTTACTTCTTTATTTGTTGTAACATACAGTCATTGAAACATGATAGGTTTTGGGTACTTTCCTGCTTTGGTCATTTAGAACTCAGACTAGCAAACTAGGTAATGGTTAATTGTGTAAGACTTGGAAATTTGTTGGTACATAAAAGAAACTCTAAAAGCTAGTAAATGTCATGCTGCTTGTGCAGTATTTGGGATGTGTTCGGTTTTGTGTTATTTTAGTGGTATCATACATAACAGCTGCACAATTTAGGCAAGTATCTACTACTAATTTAAGGTCTCTGAAGCTTTGAAAGATCATTTAACATGTAAGTGTGTGACCAACTGACCATTATTATTAACTTATATTAAAGATCTTCGTTTTTTGTTGAATTATGAATGAAGTGTCATTTAACAAGCTTCAGTCTTGCTGTTTACAAGTGTTGGATTGTTGAATCTACCTGGAAACTTACTTCATTTAATAAACATATATTTATGATGATGCAACAACCTAAATGATCCAATGTGAAGGAGGGCCTTACACGAACGCCTTTAAAAATAAAGCGACATGGTGTTTTGAGAGTGGAAAATGAAACAATGGACACAGGCACAGCTGTTTGCAATTGTTGGAACTTGGATGGTTGAATCTACCCTTCAATCCCACACTGGAAACGTACTTCATTTAATAGGCCTATATATTAATGATGTTTGCAACAACATAATCGAGCAGTGACGAAGATTGCACCATTGTGAAGGAGGGTCTTTCACTTACGCCTTTAAAAAAAGCGATACGGGGTGCCCATCAGAGCTCCTAATTTTTTGCATTATATATAAAATTAATGGTAATTTATTCTTCTCACGTTTTAACAATTTGAGATGTTTTGTTTCCTGGAAACAAACCAAAACCACAAGTTCTCAAGGCTTTTTAGATAATTATTGTAAATTCAAGTGAAAATAGAAAATGTCATTTTGACGCATGGTGGTATTGATTTAATCAAATCACATGCAACATTAATTATACTGATAATTGTTAACTCCTTGAAGCTTGTTTTCTAGCTAAAATGTAATTCCCTTTGATATTTTGCTTTTGTTCTGATGTTATATCGCTTTGAATATTTACAAGAATCATTCATTTTTCGGTCAATGGGAGTTGTGTGTTTTCATTCACGTGGTTTGCTTAAATTCCTAAAACCAGTCAACCCCTTTGAATTTACAGAACATTATTGATGAACCGAAACAAAAGCTACTCTTGTACACCAGCCTTGACCTGGAAAATGGATGCAAATGAAGCATTGAAATATCACATGGAGGATGACAAGCAGTTACTTAATGTTGCTAATGCTTAGAATGGCATCAGTTTCATGCCTTCCAGTTTTTTTTTACCACAATTAGAAAAGTCAATTCGTTTAAATAGTCAATATTCTGCAGCGTTGAAAAGTCTTCCTAATTCCGTGTCAAAAGAAAGAGCTATTTAAAGAGGGGGACTACTATGCAATTGCAGCGATCAAAAAACCCTTTGTCATGCAGTGATGAATAGTGAAGCATTTGGTCTGTTGGATCATTTAAAAATGGGTACAAGGGCTTGTATTAATTGCCAACTAAAAAATCTGATTGTAAAGTAGAAAAAAAAAAAAAAAAAAAAAAACATTCGATACTCGATAGGTTAGGCTGTCACTTCCATACAAATTTTGTTTTTTTGTTTTTTTTTCTTAAACACTTTTTTTACGATGTTAAATAACAAAACTCTGAAACTAAATTCTATTCAATTATATTTCTTGGGACAAGATAAGGTTGACCCAATGGTTTGTTTCGCACACCTACCAAAGAGTGTGGATATTGTCGCTCATAAAATTAATTATTACACCCACTTTTATAAGTATACATAGGAAATTGTTTGGGTACTAACCCCACCAATATGGTGTTGCCACGTGGCTTTTTTCTTTTAATCTTTTACATTTATTTTCTTGTTTTTTTTCACAAATGGACTACGTGGCAAAGCCCCATTGGTTGGTCAGTACCTTGAGTACTGACCAGTCAGTACCTAAACATTGTCCTTATACATATGTCTAAAATTTTAAAAATAAATATTACGATAAGCACCCATCCTAATACCAATAATACCCTTATTGAAATGAATATATTAATTTTAATACATTTTATTTATAAATCCTTTTAATTTATTAACACACCCAATTTATAAAAAAAAAAAAAAAAATCATATTATTTTTGGAATCAAATCCTCTTGTAATGATGGTCCAATTTACTTTTAGAAATGTCTCAAATGTAGGAACCTTATGAGAGAGAAGATGTATTACTAGAGTATATGTAAGGTTAAGAGATTTTCAATCTAGAATTCTCTTATATATACATCTATCTTAAAAAATAAATAAATAAATAAATAAAAAACATTGATATATACAGCTATCTTTAAAAAAAAACAAAAAAAATTGTTTATTGATAGGGTTTATAACTAGACATAAAATAAAGACAAAAAAAAAAAAAAAAAAAGTAAAATAATACATACCTCTGTAAGATCAAAGTCCTCTGAAAATTCTTTTTCCATTACTTTGTTATATGAAAATCATGTGATGATGAGAAATTTTAATACTTGAAATAAAATTAGAGTTTAATTAAAGTTTATCATAAAGTTTTTTTTTTTTTTTCTCAATAAAGAGATATAGTTGAAGATATTAGTGTAATTAATGAGTGTACATAGTATTTGATTTATTTTAATTAGAGTAATTTGTCTTTATTGATAGATTTCTATTTTGGTAAACTCATTATACCTACGATTTTGTTGTATTGCACATGGAAGAGGAAGGCACTAGTGCGAAGGTCTTGCCCATTCTGCTCGGAAGACCATTCATGGCAACCGCAAAAGCTATCATAGATGTGTATAATAGCAAATTGTCCATGACAATGCTTGGTGAGACAGTAGCTATTGATGTATTTGAATCCATACGGCATCCTGTTGGTGCTCTTGACTGCTTTACTGTACAAATAATGGAACCGAGAGCCAGCCAAAAATTCACAATGGAGCATCATATAATTCCGCTTTTACAAACATTCAAAGCAACAAAGGAAGCAAGGTCTCATCTCTCCAACATGATCATTCAAGTTATGAAAATATGATCGAGCAACTGAAAAAAGATAAGCAAATGGTTGTCGCTCTTAATTTTGATTTGACAACCAAAATTAATGAGCTAATGAAAGAAAAAGAGTCTTTATTGAAAGAGTTTGCAGATTTCTCCCAAGAGGTAGAAGAATTGAAAGACGAGTTCGTTCAATGCATGCAATTGATGCGGGCCGAAATTGAACAATGGGATAAGGCCTTGGAGATCATGAAGAACAAAAAGCTTGACAACATTGAAAGGCTTACAAGGGCTGAGCAAGAGATCAAAAGGTTGACTAAATGAGTTAATCCATCCTTCAAGGGTGGTAAGCTCGATAAGAATCGAGAAGAATTAATTTCCCTCGTTCCAAAAAAAGGAATCCAAACCAAAAAGGAAGAGAAGGAACAAAAAGAAGGCATGAGCTTCACCTCCAGAAAATATCCACCAACAAGGTAACTTTCCAAGCTTCATTCCTGTTTGCCATTATTGTAATGTAAGGGGTCATATTCGCCCTTGGTGTTACGATTATATAATGAAATGCAAACGAAAGATTCATAGGAGTAACTGGGTAACGAAATTATGGATGAGGAGGGATGAGCTCAAAGCAATTGAGTGTAGTGGAACTATTCGGCTGAAGAAGAGTGGCGATGAGGACGTAGTTATTCTTTCACCATAAGCAGAGGAGAGCTCGAGTAGTAGGAAAAGTAGCGAGCACAAAGAGAAGTAGAGCTTGCATGCTTCTCGCCTAGACATTAAATAAAGAGCTTGGTGAGAGGCAACCCACCTAGGTAATTTCTTTTCAATTTTAGTTTTTAGCTTTCTTGTTTTTGTTTGTGTGTTTTTAGAGTTCTTTCTTGCGATGCTTTTTCTTTATTCGTTGTCCACATATATAAGGTCATGCAAACATTGAGGAAAAAGTTTAGATTAGGTTTGGGGGTGTGGATTCGTGTTTGTTTTATCTTTCGAGTTTTTGTCAAATCTACGAAAAAGTGCTCTGTTTTGAAATTTTTTAAGGCAAAAGTTTCTTTAAAACTGTATTGATTGGAGAGGAAATAAATTTTTCTATCTTTGTTGCATTCTTTTTTTTTTTTGGATACGAATCCAACAGTGTAAAGAAAGTAAAATTTTGGGCGGTGGTTCTAAAGTTATGAATGTTTCTTTGACCAAATGTCATAGGCGATGCCCTGTTTTTGCAATTTTGCACGTAAATTGTTTTCAATGTACATTTCTCACTTTTCAATTCTAATTTTGAAATGTTTTCTAAATGAAACTTGTGACTTGGAATGTCTATTTTCTTATGTAAAAAGTTATATAACTTTTATTGAGTAATTTGAGAGATATGCATAAAACAACAAACATAATTTGATTTCGAAATACAGTTGTTTTGGAATTTTTATCCTCCATTTTGAGATGCTTCTATTGTGTGCTTTTAGAGCTGTAATGTATGCATTAATCACTGAGTTTAGACTAACGTTTTGCCATTTAGAGTATTGTGTTGCATTTTTACAAATTATGACATGCTTTTGATGTAATGGTGGATAGTTGTTTGCCATGATTAATAGTGGAGACTACCCTGGTGAGTTAACTAAGCCAAAAAGTGTATATATTAGAGGCTTTGGTTTGTTTCTACTCCTAAACACTTCTTAGGTTCTTAGCATTATAAATTGATCTCAATAGGTTTTGCATTGGATATTAAAGAACATTCATCTTAAAAAGATATCATATGTGGACTTTGCTCTTATTTTGGTTGAACCAATAAAAGTGATATAGGAAATGTGTGATTTAACTCACTTAAAGGCCTTAAATATTTCCTACATTTTATGTGTGCTCCATAGCCAATTTTGAAGCCAAATACAATGAGCCTTTTTTTTTTCATCGCCCACATTAACTTAACCCCAATTAGCTATAATTTAGCCATACCTTATAGTATGGGATCATATAGAGGAGGTGATGAAGATGATTGAAGAGAGTTCAAAATGAGTGAATCGTGAAGTGCATGTACCAAGGCAAAACCAAGAAGATAAACACCAAAAAGGTGTCGAAATAATGTACTGAAAAGTTGTAGCATTAAAAAATGAAATATTAAAAATAAAGAGCAACATGTTAAAAGAAGAAATAGTGGTTGAGAATAGGAAAAGAGATTTAAAATGAAGTGATATGAAATCAAAGTCGACTCAAGGAGGAGGATGAACAAAAATTGTTCAAGAAACCTGGATGCAAGTAACATTAAGAATTCGAAGAATTCGGCCAAGTATGAAGACTGTCAAAGAATTTCTCGATATGATCCTAGGTTTGTTTGCTTTCCTTTTTTCCCGTTTTTCTTAAGCATTCACCCAATGGCCACGTTACAACCAAAGAAAAGACCTAATTGATCTTTTGAGAATGCTAGCTTGAGAGTAAAGGTAAACATGTGCCCTTTCTCGTTCTTAATGTCTGATTCTGTTCATGAAATCTTTTGCATACATTCAAGCGTTTTTAATATTATATATTCATATGCGATAACAACTTGAAATTTCTTGTGCATAAATTCCATTCGCATATGCTTGATGAGTGTTTTGCCTAGGTTTTGTGTGAAATTATAAGCAACATCCAATAAGGATTAGAGTCAATGCAACTTATATATATGGCATTCAACGAATGTGTTTTTGAAACTAGAGTGTCTTGAGTTTAAACTAAGTAGTGCATTCAAATTTATGACATTATTTTAGTCTTTATTCAATAGCTCTAGCATGCATTGGCTTTGAATGGTACATGTGAGTTTGCATCTTGATTATTTGGTTCTTCGTAGAAATATGCTTATGGGTATCGTAGCTGGTAAACCTTCAAGAGACAAAACGCTTCCTACTGGGGACACCTAGAGGTTTAAAGGCTTGTAACAGACGATTAATGCTATCATGTTCCCTACGAAAGTGGCTTAGCTTAGGTTTTATTTTTAGATTCTTGTTTGATTTTAGTTTTTGTTTTTAATCTAGTTTTGCTCGAGGACTAACATAATATATGTTTAGGGGTATTTGATCGGTCCATTTCTATACATGTTTTAAGTCCCCATTTCCTGTTATTTGTGCTTTGTTCTCAGGTGAAATTAGATATTTTATGTGTTTGTTAAGCATGTGTAGGTAATATTCCTTACAAGTGGTGTTGGATTTTATTTTGGAAGAAAAGAAGTCAAAAGAAGGAGAAAATAAGCAAAAAGATGATGTTCCACGATCTAGACCGCAAGCTAGGTAGAAAGCCTGAGCTGTTACATAGCCAACGGTGAATTCCAATGATTTTATACGGCGTAGACCGTGGTTCAGAAAGAAGAAGTCCAAACCGCAACGCCAACTATGGTCGTTTCTAGAGATTTATCACGGAGCAAGACGTAACACACTATCGCGACATAAACTGCGGAAAGATGAATTCTAGACAATGCAGAACACTCAAGTTTCTAGGGTCATATCTCTCTCCTCATATTGAACTAGGTTATGTGCCACCGATTTTTTAAAAGCCCCAGATGTCTAGTTTTTGGCGAACTTTTCGGATCGCAATTTTGAGATTTGTAGAAGAGGTTATGCCCGATTTAGTAACCGAAGGTCAGAGTTGGAAAAGTAAACTGTGGCCTAGACTGCGGGTTGTGCATAACGGCCTAAGTAGCAGTAAATATCAGAGAAATTCCGCGATTTGGACCGCAATTGACCTATGGAGCGTCCCAGGCCATAATTTAACGTATTTTTAGTGGAAAACCACTCCGAATTGGTCCAGATTTGTCCTAAAACTTCCCAAATAAAATCCTAATGACTCTAGAAGACTAATACATCTTTGGAAAACTTCCTAAAGTCAAATTAGAAGTCAATCATCAAAATAGGAAATTCAAGTTAGGAAAGAAACCTTATTCCTTAATTCATTCTACTTTCTTACTTGTTGGATTTCCTAAACCTAAGAAGAATTGAAATTTCACAAGGAGAAATCACCTATAAATATCAAGAGATCCCTTTAGATCTTTATAGCAACTTAGAATTAAAAAAACCTACCCTCACAAGACATCTTTCATCACCCACAAACCAACTCCATTCTACACACCTAACATCATACAAGGAAGAAGACTTGAAGATTTGGATTTGCACTTGAAGATTGAGGAATCTTTACTTGATCAACATGGGTTTTCTCTTTATTTTCTCTTCTTTTTTATTTGTTGTTGTCATGTGTAGCTAAATCCCATTCTATGAGATCAATGTGAGGATTTTATATATATTGGGTGTTGTCAATGACCTAATTTTTTTTTGAATATTTATTCAAGTTAGTTTCATTCAAGATTTAATTGTTTTCAATCTCGATTTGTTATTAAATTGAATGCCACTCGTTATTTCAAATTGGGTGAGAGAATTATCTAAGGATTTGATTAAGTAAATGTCATGCTTTATTGAATCATGCTTTAATTGAATGGAAAATATTTAATGAAGAGAATGCCACTATAAATTGATTTTGACCTTTTTAAATCTATGTTCTTCAAATATATCTTTTCCAATACTTTTACTAAATGCCATAGAGAGTAAAGGTTTAAGGTAAGTGATTTTAATCATACTAAAGAAACTATCTAGTCCTAACTTGAATAATTAGGCATTAATGAAGTTAAATTGATGAAACCCAATTGTTCATAGCTTAACTCCACTGATTCCCCAGTCTTAACATCATCCATACTGTTTCACTTAGTTCTGGTTGTGGTTTCAGATCTTCATTAGTAATTTTATTTTTAATATTTTGATTTAGCAATTCAAACATGAGCAATTCAATCTAATTTAATTTCCACACACTTAGAATAGATTTTATGCTAGAGTAATTAGTTTTACCTGATAATCCTCTCAATTCCTGAGAACGAACTTTCACAAAATACTCCAACATGTGCGTGCACATGCGTGTGTGTGTGTGTTTTATGCGCTAGATATATCTCTTTATGTGTGTGTGTGTGTGTGTGTGTGAGAGAGAGAGAGAGCGGCCGTGTGCGAATACATATGTGTGTTTTATCCGCGTGTGCGTGTGTTGGTGTGCGTGTGTGCGTTTTGTGTGAGTGTAGGTGTGTTTCGTACATGAGTAGCATGTGTTCACATGTGTATGTGTGAGTGCGCTTGATATCTCTCTTCATGTGTGTGTGTGTGTGTGTGTGTGTGTATGAGTAGCATGTGTTCACGTGTGTGTGTTGTTTGTGTTTTGTGCTCTAGATATCTCTCTTTATGTGTGTGTGTGTTTCGTACGTGAGTAGCATGTGTTCACATGTGTGTGTGTTTTGTATGCTAGATATCTCTCTTTATGTGTGTGTATGTGTGTTTCATACGTGAGTAGCATGTGTTCACATGTGTGTATGTGTGTGTGCATGCGCATGTGTGTGTGTGTTTTATGCGCTAAATTATCTCTCTTTATGTGTGTGAGTGTGTGCGTACACGTGTGTATGTGTGTGTTTTATGCGCTAGATATGTGTGTGTGTGTGTGTGTGTGCGTACGTGTGTGTATGTGTGTGTTTTATGCGCTACATATGTGTGTGTGTGTGTGTGTGTGTGTGTGTGTGTGTGTGTGTTTTGTACATGAGTCGCATGTTTTCACATGTGTGTGTGTGTGTGTTTCATACATGAGTAGAATGTGTTCACATGTATATAATGTTATCGCATATTACATGTGATCACAGTAATACAAGAATTAAATTTAGTGTGGTCACATGTGGGTTTGAAATTCCTTTAAACAATATAGTGTACGTAAAATATACCTAGAGGGGGCTAAATAGGTATGTGCTCAAAATTCTCCAAACTTCTTTTTCAAAACAACAAGGTTTTTCACACTTGGTGTGTCTGACAAATGGATTGCTTTAAAAAGACAATAAGAGTTCAATTACACAAGTGTTACAAGCAATACATGTTGTGGAAGTAGAGAAATTTAAAGTACGAAAATGGCACATGATATTTTTACGTGGTAAACCTCCTAAAAGAAAACATCCATGAGTTGATACCACAATCACCGGCAAACCGCAATTCACTATGATGAAAAGGAGATACACATTCAAAGGCAATTAACATATGATACACTCCCCAAGCTATCAATTCCTAATCTACCTTAAGGGCCTAATGAACCATTTTGCCTACTTCCTATCCAAGATGTGACCAACACACCTCTAGGAAGCAACTTCCTATCCAAGAAACTCACGTCTCTAGGAAGGCTTTTGGCTTGTCTATCCGGATCCACTTGATCCTAAGCAAGGCTTCTTGCTTAGTTATCCGGATCCCCTTGATCCTAACTAAGACTTCTTGCTTGACTATCTGGACTACTTGTCTTAGTCAAGTCTTCTTACTCTAAACAAAGCTTCACTCACTTTGAAAAGAGACTTCTACCTATTACAAGGCAAAATGATCTAAGTGCTGCAAACACAATCAAATAGAGCAAGTAGATTACTCAAACTCTATGAACATGCACTTAGATAACTAGAATATGCTTTCAACAATCAATCACAAAGTTATCTAGAAATCCAAGCATGTGAATCAATAAAAACCAGATTAGAATAATCAATATCTCAATCAAAAATCCTAGTTCTTAGAAACTTGAAACTAGATCTAGAAATCAACAATCAAGCTCATCACATAAAGCTTTTCTAGAATCAATTTCATGTTAATCAAGTTTAGCTAAAAGATGTTCAAATATGATCACAAAGCTAAAACTAGAAAATATATTGTTAGGACTTTGAGTTATGTTGACATTATTCTATATCAAAATGACATTTCCTTTGCATTGATTAGTTGTCTAGGATTCATAGTTTATGAAGTTTCAAGGAAATTGGACATCACATGAAGCAAAGTGAAGCCTTCAAGAGGAGAAAACATCAAAGGTATATTTAGACCTTATTCCTCTTGCAAGGCCTTTAAGCACACACACACATATAGCATTCATTTGTGTCCCTGCATAGTTGTACATAATTGGTGTAACATATTCACACACTTGTTGAAGTATGCACATGTATTAGATTTAATTTAACAAACATTGTGAAATTGCATGTTTTAGGACTGTCTCTAGGAAATGGCATACTTGTGTGACTTTGTGTTTATTTATTTATTGTTTTATTGTTTTTTGACTTGAACATGATCTCATATGATTCCTTATTGAGTCCCGGTCATTTCGGTTATTTACTCATTAGGTTTCAAGTCCAAACTAGGAAGATACGCTACTTTGCGTTCTCATACGTTGTGTTGTCTTCGTCGTCCTGTGCCAAATCAAATTTTCAACCTTTTATCAAAATTTTGTAGTCTTTCTTGTGCATGAGGGAGTCACAGTTTGTAATCCAAAAACAAATTCAAATTCAGAGTTCAGAGGCCCGAATACGACCGAAGAACGTGCGAGGAGGCCAGAATGGCCATAGGCCATTTTTAGATGTGTCCCATGAAGAGGCCTTGGGGCTCACGGGCCAATCACCTCTATGAGGATTATCATTTATTGATTGGCTTATTTCATCGACAAACCACATATTAGGGCTTGATGTAAGGGTAGCTTAGGTATTTGATGGTTGGTGTTTTGCACAACCAAGACCCGCTCAAGACCTCAAGAGAAGAAGCACCAAAGGTATATTCTAGTGCTTTCTTGCTTTGAAGAGATCTAGTTGCACACACACACAACTCATGCATATATCTTATTCTTGTATATTGTGTGTTTTATATGAGTGCATGCATGTTCTTGAACATCTCTTCTTCCATGTTTTAATTGATTGCATATTCTTCATTGAAATGTCATAACATGTTTAAACATTAGGATGCAAAGCCATGAAGTCTCTTCATGCATGTTTAAATGATTGCATCTTGTTCATTGAAATGTCATAACATGCTTAGGCATTAGGATGCAAAGCCATGAATTCTATTCATGTATGTTTTAATTGAATGCATCTTGTTCAATGACAATGCCATGACATGTTAGGCATTAGGATGCATTCACTTCCCACACTTGCACTTCATGTTTGTTAGCTTTAAGTGTTGTGTAATTCGTTTCCGTTTGTGTGATCGGAAACATCCGTGCTTGCACAATAGTGTACATGTCATAACGCGATGGTTGACCACTTGAGAAGGTCTCATTCTTCTCTTGGATAAATGGTAGTTTTGGTTTGGTTGTTTAGAGTGAAGTGTCTAGTTTCAAAAGATTGGATTTCAATGATTTATATGTTTTTCAAAACTGACCTTTGTATGGTCTTGTGACCATAACTTTTTATAAAAAGATTTAAATTGAGTTTTGTAAAATTCTACACAAACTAGACACCCATACCTTTCCAACGATATATTATTCGTAATATTTCATCACCGTTTGGATTGGTTTTGAAATCTCCAAAGTGACCACCAAAATAGGGCAACTATGTTGTTGTCTGTTTCTGACCTTTGGTCACTCAATTGACCATAAATTTTTCTACAAGTATCAAAATGTCATTCCATGAATTGGAGTGGAAATTAGACTTCCATACCTTTCCAACGATATATCATACGAAAGGTTTCAATATCGTTTAGTCATGGTTTGAGGCGCTTGAAGTTGAAGCTGATTCACTGTCGCGGTAAAACCGCTGTTCACCCACCCTACGTACAGTGGGCACCTGATTGATTTTTCAATCCGCCCTACACCCGCCTTACAACCGCCCTATGTAGAGTGGTCCGCGGGAAAAATGTTGGAAAATTTCCAAAAAGACATAGCTTCAATTGGACATCATATATATATGCCTCTTTGACCTTAGGTCATGAATATGACTCAAAAAACCCATATTTTTGATTGAGAGGATTTTCAAAAGAGAGAAATTAACACAAGAACCCATCTTTGATCATCCAAAACCCATTTCCACATGCATAAATCATCATCTAAGCATCATCTAGGATCATCTAGTATGTGCTAATGCATGGGTCTTCTTCAGCACACATGGTATGATATGTTGAACACTATTATCTTACATAATTAGTGTTTTTACTTATCAATTTATCTCATTTATTATTTGTATGTTCTTAGAGTAATTTCTACATACAAGATTGAGATTATGTGTTGATTGGGTTATTTTGTGATAGCTAGAATTTATTGTTTATATGCCATCTAGCTAATTAATCTCATTGCATGATTGAGATTGTTTTTTGATAGCTGAGATTTCATGATTGATAATACATCTAGCTAACTAATCTCATTCGAAATGTTTGAGATTGTTTTTGATAGCCATTGTATCTAGGATTGGTTATCCTCTACATAGCTAAGCTTTATGACATGTCATTTAGCTTTTGATTTCTAGGATTGTGTAAATTGCCATATTATCATCCTAGATAAGCATATAAGGTTCCCTAGATTTGTTTGTTCTTTGAATATCATAATATATTCACATAGGACTTTTTATCTCTTCATTGAGAAGTAAGACTTGGGGCTAAGGTTGCTTAGGCCTCAAGCAAATTGGAATAGAATCACTTTTAAAGGCCCGCGTGGTAGAAGTGGGGGATTATTGACCGGAGTGTTAGACGAGGTCTACATAGGTTGTAAACTTCATTTCAATTAGTGATTTTGAGTTCCGAGTGTGGCTCATTATACAACCCGTGGTTTTTCTAGTGGTTGGGTTTCCACATATATATCAAGTGTTATTTAAATTCCGTACCATATTACACTTGCTATATTTTATTGACTAGTTAGGGGCATTTTCGTAAACTTGACTAATCACAAAAATTGGGTAAAATTGATTAAATCTATTCACACCCCCCCTCTAGATTAATATTGAACACACCGTAATTTGTTTCAACCTCTCTGCCCTGTTAGGCTCATGCACCTCTCACGGGGAGGTTATGTGGCCACTCTTGGCCATTGAATTCCCTCTCTCTCTTCGTTTTAAATATCTCATTTCCCTCTCATTTCATTCTAAGAGGAAAATTTGAAAAAGAGAAGTGCATAATTTTCTCTCCAACTTTCTCAACTTCCAAACACCATAACTTTCTCATTCGGACTCTGAATTGAGTGATTCAAGTTGAAGAATCTTAATAATCAAGTCCCCTACCTTCTCCAAAATATTTTGTAACCATTTGATCAATTTTTGTGGTGATTCTTCACTCAAAACCGAAACCGCACGGGATTCCTAGGTATTGAACTAAACTTTATGATTTCATCTTTTATGATCTTCAATTACCTTGGGTTTTCTTCTTCTATATGTTTGTGTATGTTTAATGAAAGATATTGAGAAGAACAGCTTCAAATCAAAGCTAATCTAGTCTAATTGGAGACTTGAATATGAACTAGGTTTCTAGAATTTTAGGTTTTCACATGTTTGTGAGTTGTATTGTGATTAGCTTGATATCTAGGGTTATTTGTGTTTTGATTGCCTCATTTCATGATTAATAACCTTAGCATGTGCTTGGATCCTTTAATTGAACAAATCTAGAATTAGCACATTTGATTTTATATTTAGAGCGAACTAGGATTTAATTGATTATTAATTATATCCTTGCTCTAAATACTTGCTAGAATATTCATTGATCATATTTTGTGATTCTAGCATTTTTGGTATATGTTTCTAATATCTTGAATATGTGCTTCATGTATATGATTTATTTAAGTGTTAGCTTTATGAATGAAACTAGGAATCACGTGTGTTAGGTGTTTCACATGCTCTAGGTTTCAATTCATATTTTGTAACTAGACAATTTTTGACTTCACATGACTAAGTTTAGTTTCCATAGGATGTAATGATCATATATTTCATGTTGCATGTGTTTGCATCATTTGCATCACTTAGATCATTTGCCTTGCAAAAGGTAGAAGTTCATATTAGAGTGAGTGAAGTTTCAACTTGAGCATTAAGTCTTGGCTAGGAGTGTAAGGCTCCGGATAGTCAAGCAAGGAAGTCTTGGTTAGGACAAGTGGTCCGGATAACCAAGCAAGGAAGTCTTAGTTAAGAGCAATGGGCTCAAATTAACTAAGCAAGGAAGACTTGGCAAGCAGTTAGGCTTCATGTAAGTCCAAGCAGAAAATCTTCCTAGAGATGTGAGTTTAGCATCTTGGAGAGGAAGCTGCTTTCTAGAGACATGAGTGAAGTGTCTTGGATAGAAAGTAGGCAAAGTGATTCATTAGGCCTGAGGGTAGAATAGGAGTTGATAGCTTGGAGAGTGTATCATGGGATTGGTCATGTCTTTGAGTGTGTATCTCATTTTCGTCATAGTGGATTACGATTTGTCGGTGGTTGTGGATTTAACCCGTGGATGTTTCCTCTTTAGAGGTTTTACCAAGTAAAAATAATGTGTCAAATGTCTTTATCTCTATCTCTCTATATTTGTATGTATGATGAATATATCTTATTTAAGATTTTCATGTATTCACATCCTTGTTAACAAGATATTTGTAGAGAAAGAGATGCACACATTATTTGTTGAATCAACATTTGTCTCTTATATTTTGTAAGTGTTTGAACATTGTATCTTGTGATATTCTATATCAAGTTGTAAAGTTTACTTAGTGTACTTACATTGTAATATTCAAATTACAACTTGTAGAATTTGCTCTTCATTGAATATACTTGTATATATGATACATTGTTTCTTGGTATATGTTTTGTAGACTAAGGGTGGTGAATTGAGCACACATGTTCTAATTGTTTTCTCATAACAATCATGTTAAAGGTTAATTTGTATACTTACGACGGTCTTGACATAAGTCACGAAAGAGTTTTAAAATTAGAGTGTCAATCTATTCATCCCCCCTCCCCTTTTGTAGGTTGTTTAGTATCACCTTGTAGGTATTTTCATATATCAATCAAACAAACCTAGAATATGAATCAACATCATTCTTAGCACTTTTTATTGATCAAATAAGAAGATTCAATAAGGTAA
Source organism: Acer negundo (assembly GCA_035582765.1). Lineage (NCBI taxonomy): Eukaryota > Viridiplantae > Streptophyta > Magnoliopsida > Sapindales > Sapindaceae > Acer > Acer negundo. Next base: position 6,367,194 of record CM069232.1, on the reverse strand, counting down.
TCACAAGAGAAAATGAAAAGAAGATGATTCACTTACAAATGATGAACCACGAGTAGAAAATGATTTACTGCACAAAATAATGACATAATTTGGCTCTGAAAATGCTTAGGGTTGGTTCCTCTCTTCAAAACCAACATCTTTGGCTTTCGAATCACTTGATTTGAAGTTCAAATAAGAGAGTTATGATCAAAACAACAAATCAAAAACTTGAAGAAAATTTCTGCTCTCTATCTTTTTCAATTTTTCTTTACACACTATTTGGAGGGAAGAATGAGGATATTTAAAAGAGAGAGGGAAAGAGTTTCGGTGGCCAACCAGATGAGGCCACGTCACCCACCTTGTGGAGGCACATGAGCCTCATGGGGGCAGATGGGTGTCTTTCCTGTGAGGCTCACCAGTCCTCACGGGATGGCACCTAAATGGCCTTTGGTCATTCTTCGCCTCCCTCGCGCTCCTCTCGTGTTCTTCAGTTGTATTTTGGCTTCCGAACTCCGACTTCAAATATGTCTTTGGAATACAAACTATGATTCCCTCACACACAAGGACGACTACGAAACTTTGACAAAAGGTTGTGAATTCGACTCGATACACGACGACAAAGACAACACATTGTATGATAATGTAAAGTAGTGTAGCTTCCTAGTTTGAACTTGAAAACTAATGAATGAGTAACCGAGATGACCAAAACTCAATAAGGAATCATATGAGATCATGTTCAAGTCTAAATCAATAAAAACACAAACAAATAAACATAATTTCACACAAGTATGTCATGTTCTAGATATAGTCCTAGAACATGCAATTTTCCAATGTTTGTAAAACTAAGACTAATGCATATGCATACTTCAACAAGTGTATGAATGTGTTATACAAATTTAACACATCGATGGAAGGACATAAATGTATGCAATGTGTGTGTGTGTGTGCGCGCTTATGCCTTACAAAAGGAAAAAGAATCTTGATACCTTAGTATCCAAGTAAATGTTTTTGCTCTTGAAGACGATATTTGCATGAGAAGTTGCTTTTCTACTTTGAAGCACATATCAACTAAGAAACATCTAAGCAACTAACCATTACAAATAAGAGAGTTTTGCAATGGAATCAAGCCAATACAAATCTAGGACCTTACAATCTCCCCATTTGGATATTCCATGGCAAAATCTTATCCTCACCATATAATGTTCACTTAAATAAACTCATAGTTGATTACATTCTCTCATCCTCACATTACAAAGAGATCCCTAGACTAAAATGTCTTCATGTCTTCAAGAGTCTTCAAGAATCCCTTATTTGATCAACAAAGTACCTATGAGAAAAATAGCAAACAAAACAAGAGATCTTCTCCAAAGAAGAATGGTGAGATATTTTCACATAAACAAATAAAATTCCCCTTATCTCATACAAATGTTCACTTTAAAGCTCTCCCTAAGTTCCTTAACCTCATTAACCAAGAATCTTTTCTCCTTCTTAAGACAAGAAGTCTTCCCCTCAAGACAAAGTCTTAATTATGCACAAAGATATTCTCCCCACACATGGAACATTTCTCTACACATGGTGAGGAGGTATGCATTTCTCCCCCTTTTGGTCAATGAATAGATAAAATGCAGATAAAATATGAGATATTATGCAAACAAGTCGTACAGAAAGTGAAGTTAAATAAACTAAGCTCCCCATTAACATATGCTCCACATTATGATCAACAAGTAGACTTATTCACATGGGAACTACACAATCACACATTCAAGCAAAAAAAGTAAAATATTTCATCACTTTTCAAAGTCCAAGAGTGAATCATAGATTTTCATTAATCTCTCAAAAATATTCTCATATTGCTAATGAATCAAGCACTATAAGCAAAATATGTGAGTGTGTGAGAATGCTTCTAGCATATACAAATGGAGTAATTGTGAAATCAACATGCAAATTATATCAACATCTATCCATCTAAAGCATTTCCAATCTAAGTCAAACCGATTATAAATTTTCGTTTTAAGAAAAAAAGAATAGATTTCAACATATAAGCGTGTGTGTGCATTTGGCTCGTTTACTCATTTCTATTTGACAATCCGGGCATTTCACAATTCTTAACTATACTTCATTAAACCTTTTTATTTTTCACTTCTTTTAGGCTTAGAATCAAAGATTTTTTTTTTAATGATTCTTTTCAACACTTCTTTGATTTTTCTAACATAAACATATACGGTTCATGACGACTTTCACTCATCATAATGGTGTAGCCCTTTCCTACATTGGGCGACTTCACAACCAATATGTGTAGCCTTTTTTATGAAAGTGCTTATTGAGTTCTATGTAATTGCTGAAGCAAAATGGATACTAACCATATGTCATCTATTATGTACTAAGCAATAGGCTTCTAGATGTATCCATAAACTATATATTTTCAAACTCAACTACTTAAAGATGACATACAACATGAAGAGAGAGAAAACTAGTATAGGTAGCTCCCATTGGTCTAGTTTCAGTGAAGGAAAAAGAAGTGAAAAAGGAGAGCAAGGGAGGAGACGATTTCCAGTGGATATGAAAGATTTTAGGGAGAATTTATTCTCTATCTTCATAGACAACTTGAATCCCCAAGTGGATGTGGCTTGTTTATGGGGAGTGTTCAAGGTGTTTGGAAGAGTTAGAGACATTTTCCTCTCCGCGAAGAATAGCTATAGGAAGAGTTGCTTCACTTTTCTTCATTTTTGACACCATGGAGGAGGCTAGTAAGGTGGCTAAAAGGGTGGATGATATGCATGTCTACAGGTGGCCAATCAACACGCGATTAGCAGAACATGGGTGGAAAATAGGAGATTTACAGAGGGACGGAAGCTTGATGAGAACACTAGCTCAGAAGAGACAGGCAGCAGAGGAATATGTAAGGGTTTTTCTGAATATAGTCAGTCGTACCATCAAACCTTTGCTGAGGTAGTTAGGGGAACTCAAAGGATTTTTAAGGAATGGGAATACTTAAGGAAGGAGACTATTAAGACTGTCATTTGGAAAAGGCAAAAGGATGCAACATAATGGTTAGATAGGAATGCCATAGGAGTTTTGAAGGATTTCTCCACAGTTTCCAATGTAGCGAGAAGGCTTACGACTAGGGATTTCCTTTTCTCATCAACCTATTTGGGAGACAAATTCATTTTATAGAGCTTTGACTCAGTTCTAGATAATGAAGGTTTCATTAAAAATCGGTTCTTTTAGGATGATTGCATCACTTCTATGTCAAGCTGGTCAGATATAGAGATTCTAAAGAGTAAGTTAGCTTGGATCTATGCTTATGGAGTGCTAATGTGTTGTTGGGAAGAAGCCTTTTTTCTCAGGCTTGGCAGTCAAATCGGTGAATCGCTATGGATCAATAAGGACACGATTGTAAGAAGAAGGTTGGATAGAGGCAAGTTCTTAGCCTTAATCCCTCAAAACTGGAAAGCTTCGAGCAATGTTAACATCATTATAGGGGAAAAGTTCTTTATGGTTTAGTTGGAAGTTGATCCATCACTGGTTTCACATTATGGTTGGTGTAGTTTTTTGGCTTGACTACTTCTGCTTCCCAGTCAAGTAAGTCCTCCATGCCGTATGCTAATCAAGATTTCCAGTCATCTTATTCTAGAGGCAAGTCCCTAGGTGGTTTGAACAGGACAGAAGGCATTGTCAGGTCTCAACTAACTAGTTTTGGCAGAAGCCACAGACTTACTCCTATACAGTTTCAAAATAGAGGGAATGATAAGGCTGACAAGATGGAAGTATTTTTTTTCAAATCCAAAACTAGTAAGTTTTCAAATTAAGGAAGTAGGTGGGGATAAAGGTGAGGGTGACAGAGGGATAAATGTCTGGGTGCGCAAACCAAAAGTTCAAAAGTTGCCACCTTATTATGCTAATGCCAAGTTGGAAATTGGTATCAAGAAAGGTCAAGGATCTCAACTGTCAGGGCGGAAATGCTATAGCTTGTCCTCTTCTGAATTTGATAGCAGTGATGGGTTATTTTATAATTCCCATTTGTTAAAGGAGGAATGCTCTAATGGCCCAAGAAAGGTGGGATTTTAAGATAAGGCATGTTATTGATAGGGAAGTTGTGAGAAAGGAGTGCTCACCCTTAATGCAAGTGGCGGGTGAACTCATATAATTCAAGTCCAAGGAGAACAGAGTGGGCTTTAACAAAGTGGTCCATCGGTTGATTTCAGGCATCATAGTGGATCTCTCTTCAGATAGGGCTAATGACGATAGAAGGGGTCAGGTTAAATTATTAAGAAGAGGTCAAGTGGAGGCCCAGCAAGAAGACATTTCTTTAGCTTTTTGTGCTGTTAGCAACAGTAGCAAGGATTCTTCTGATGAGTCGGGCAAGCAAAGTGATGAGCTTTTGAGACCGACTTCCTCTATGTTAGCAAATAACTTGGAAAAGGCCAACTCTCTAGAAATCTCCCTTGTTAAGAGCCCAAAGAAGAGTAGAGGCGGGAAGAGGGTCAACTCCTCAAAATGTCATAGTATGACAACAAGAAACTTAAAGGTGGTAACAACCATGCCTGTTCACGAGGAAGTTAGGAATGATAAGGAAGTTGAAATAAGGACTTGGAACTTGGAGGAGGAAATGACTAAGGTAGTCGAGAAATGAGTGGCTTTAGGTGTCATTGGTAACAAAAAAAAAAGGACTCCAGGGATTAGAAAGGGGAGCAGGCGAACATCAATCAAATTGTCAATAGAGAACAATGGAATTTAGATGAAGAAGTGGCTAAAGTTATTGAGACATGGAAAGCTCTTGGCTTTGATTTCAATGGCAGAGAGGAAGAAGTGTTGGTTATTGTGGCTCGAAAGGAATTGGAAGATGAAGAGATAGGTAAAATCAACCAGGTATGATCCTTTTCTGCCGTGTAGTGGTGGGATGGTTTCTTTTTTCTTTATGTTAGCTTTGTCATAGAGGTTGGGAAAATCTAAGAATAGGCGGTTTGTGAGAAGTGCAGTGAGTTTGCACAAACCTTATATTCTGCTTCTTCAAGAAACGAAGTTGGGTTAGGTTGACAGTAGCAGTTTCAGTTCTATTGGTGTTCTTGGTTTAATAGAGGCATGGGTGTAGAGGCGGAAGGGTGGTTTAATCACTCTTTGAAATGATGAACTTTTTGTTGCAAAAACTTGTATCAAGAACAGCCGGTGCATAATCTTAGCAGGAGATTTGGTTAAACTGGCTAAAGAGTTGGTGTTTTGCAATGTTTACGCCCTAATTGTTAAAGTGACAAAGTGGAATTGTGGGATTTCATAATAAGGTCTCAAGCCTCTCTTCCAATGCCTTGGTGCATTGGTGGTGATTTCAATACAATGTTGTGTAAGGCTGAAAGGAAGGGGGCGATAGTAATAGGGTCTCTATGAGGAATTTCAACGCATTCATGCTCCAAGCTAGGGTGGTAGACATCCCCATGCACAGCTCCTCCGTCACTTGGTCAAATAATAGAGAAGTGACTTTTTGGGCTCGTTTGGATAGATTTCTCATTTGACCTTGGATTCTCTCTCGGTTTCCCAAGTTGATTCAAAGGTTTACAAAGAACTGTTTTTGATCACAAACAGTCATAATTGGATAGCTGAAAGAGGATTGAGGCCCTTGCCCTTTCGTTTTTATGACATATGGTTAGAGGACAGTGGACTTATGAAGTTTACTACAGAGGGGTTAATGATGTCGTTTTATACTCTTCAAAACAATATTTATGTGATCATTTGAAAACCATGTTTTAACCACTTATAATCCTCTTGGAATGGTAAGCAAATATTCGTTCCACAGGGAAATTGAGTAAAACGTTAGATTGATTGACTAATCTATAAAGCAATAAAATAAATCATTGTAAACGGATAGTTGTGTGGTTTGATAAACCATAAAAAATGCAAGTAAAATAAACATACAAAAAGTGATAGGACAAATAGAATGCTCAACAATCTTGTTAAGAGAGATGAATGTAGACAATTAAGATATATGCTAAGGAATTGATTGAGTTGCAAATGGGTATGGGCAATGCATTCTAAGCCATTTTAACGGACCAATCTCATATAAGTTAACCATTTGTATTCTTAAGTGTGTTTAGGTCATAACTATGAACTCTAAACATCTTCCCACCAAAATGCCTAACCGATTAAGGAAAGGGGGTCAAGGTGGGATTGATTGGTTATAAATTTAGGTTTAGATTAATGTGGTTGATATACCCTCCACTAATCTATCCAATTCATTAGGTTCCTAACCAATCAAGGGTGTCAATCCAAGATTGGTTTCACAACAATTTATCTCACACAAGAGTATGATCTACTATTGATATACAATGGAAATCATATAATGAATCTAGATATTAAGTGAATATAACACAAATAAAGATTCAAATACAATAGCTTAAGCAAATACCCACAATCAATTGATCCACACATCTATCCCCTAGATTAGGGGTTTAGTTACACATAGTTACAATCAAATAGAAAGAAAGTAATAGATAAGGAAATCACCTTTGGTTCTCATTCTTTAATGGTTGCTCCTTCCTTTCCTAAGATGCTACTAGTGCAAACAATGGTAGAAGAGGATGTGTCTAGATAGGTGGGTGTCTAATGGTGAATGACGAAAGTATTGGGATGTAGAGAATGGGAAGAAAGGAATGGTTGGGTGTAGTAATGAAGATTAAGTGTTTAGGTTTGGATGGAAAAGGCAGTATAAGATTAGAGAATGAAGGAGGTTGAATGTGGAAAAAATGGAAGAGAATGCTATGCTAAAACTCAGTAAATTTCGTGTTTGGAAATATGCTTGGATCCCCATTCAAGTTGGAAGAGAAGAATATATATAATGGTCCTCGGAATTGTACTGATAACTCTTGAAATGCTTATGCGGCAGGGTGTCGCCCTTATTGTCACCATGGCGACATCGTGGCGACATGCGGTTACACATTCTGAGATTTAATTGTTGCAGCCATTCTCATCTTTTTCGTTGTGGTGAAAACCGCGACACTGAGGATTTTGAGAGTGGTCGCTATTTGTTCTTATGATGACACAAAAAGGTGACATAATACCTGATTGATTTCTTTAGAATTAATCTCTCTGTCGCCCTTTATTCTCGGAGCGACATCTTGTGGTGACGCCATACCTAATTGATTTTCAGGAATTAATCTCTCTGTCACTCTTTGTTCTCAGGGTGGCACTTTCAAAGGGCGAAAATGCCATGTTTCTCCACTTTGTGCACATTTTGCACCAACTTCTACTTCTTCTTCACAGATGTCCTTGTGGCATGATAAATCCTGAAACACTTGATCAACGATGTTAAAACATGGGGAATTGCCCGAGAATCAAGCATAAAGAAGAGGAAATGACGGACAAGATCATACCATATTTGGTTCGATCAACGGTGGAAAAACCTAAGGGTGTCTGGTACACATGGTTTTTTGTTATCCACCAAGTTAAAATATTCTAAAAACCTCATTAAGAGAAGTATTGCCCAAAGGAAAAATCTGCCCAACAAGGTCTATGAGGATCGGTTGAAAGAGGTGGACAAAAGAGCAATCATTGAAGGCTGGTCTGAAAGTTTGAGATAAGAGCGGGTGACAATCTTATTAGACTTGTGGAAAGGTTTGAGGAAATAGGAGCAAGAGTGGTGCCAAAAATCAAGGGTTAAGTGGCTGAGGGAGAGGGACAAGAATACAAAATTCTTTCATTGTATGGCAAATGGTAGAAGGAGAAGCAATTTTCTAGGTGACACTTATTGATAGTGCCAGAATTTCTAATCAGAACATGGTCAAAACAGGTATTCGAAATTACTTCAAAAAGCATTTTAAGTCAGTTTTATGGAAACGCCCTAGGATTTGCTGTTTGAATCTTAATCAACTGTCGGAGGGAGATAAGACTCACATTAAATGACATTTTAGTGAAGATGAGGTGTGGGAAGCGATTTATTGTTGTGATGGTAATAAGGCCCCAGGCCCTGATGGCTTCAACCTAAATTTTATCAAAGCTAACTAGATGGTGATAAAGGAGGACTTTATGCGTTTCATTCACAGTTTCCATAATGATAGTTTGATTGTCAAGGAGTTGAATAAAACTTTTATCACTCTTATTCCTAAGTGTGGTAAGCCAGAGTCTTTAAAAGATTATAGACCCATTAGTCTTGTCGGTTCTTTGTATAAGGTGTTAGCAAAGGTTCTAGCCAATCGTTTGAAGTCGGTTATGGATAAAGTTATAAACGATACTCAAATGGCTTTTGTGAAAAACTGGCATATTTTGGACAGTGTCATCATCGTAGAAAAGATTATCCATATGTGGAAAGCAGATAAAGAAGGGGATTTGCTGGTCAAATTGGATTTTGAAAAAGCCTACAATAGTGTGGACCACGATTTCTTGGATGCCATGATGAGAGATATGGGCTTTGATGAAAAATGGAGACATTGGATGAGGAGTTGCATCGCTACCCCAACGTTTTCGGCTTTGGTCAATGGCAGCCCCACCTCGTAATTTCGGGTGGAAAGAGGTCTTCATCAAGGTGACCCTCTTTTGCCGTTTCTCTTTAACATTGTTTCAAAGGGGTTGAGTTGTTAGGATTATGCTCAATAGCAAGAGTGTAATGTTGTAATTAACAATCTTTTTCATATTAATAAAGTGATTTCTGGTTTAACAAATCGTATAGCATTTATAGTTTGTATTATAATTGTCAAAGTAAATAATCATAAGGTCTAAAGACTATGGGAAAAGAAGAATTGTTCGTACATCTGGATATGTATGTGGTAGACACAATTCTTTAGTTAGTCTTGAATATTGTTCACAACTTAAGTTAAAGGTTGGGCACCTTTATCTTGTTAAAGTTGTAGAATTCTTTTGCTAGCATTTGAGTGGGATCAAATGAGATATGATGAGTCTAAAATCATCGGAGTGTCTTCGAGCAAAAGGATCTAGTGCACTGGGTGCATTGAACTGGATCACAATGAAAAGCTTTATCTAGAACCGTCAATAGATAATAGTCTTTTCATTATCAGGACAATCGGAGGGTCTATCTTAATCCTGAGATAAATGATGGACTTATGGTTGCAAGTGATATCATTTGAGTTATCAATGAGTACGATTATATCGCATAGTCTATCCTCGATAGTTTGGTGATATTCATTTGTTAATCGATAGAGGACTTCATTTATAGATATGGACATCGTGGCTCCATTTAATTAAATGAGAGTATAATATCATCATATGGATGTTTTGAGGTAATTGGATATTAAATCTCAACGTTGAGTTTTCAATAGTGTCTATTGAAAACATGGCTTCTGGACAAGTCAAAATATCCAAGTTCAAAACGTGGTCATATGAGTAAATATGGTAACTTGGAGAGTTATAGGCGGTCTATGAACTCTTGGCGATTACTGATATTAATCACGATGATACACTATCTCCAATATGATTGTCTAGGGTATGAATGAGGAGCATCTTCCTTTTCTATCTTTATTTAAGAGTTCAGTTTTAGCTCTTTAGTGGAATGAGTTAAAATTAATGGATCGGACCTAAGTGAATCATTTGTTGATTGTGATTAGGTTATGTCTATTGAAGCTTAAATTTAGATGGCCCGCCAAGATCCCAATCCACACGGACTTGCATGGATCACTTGATATATTCTACCGGACCAATTTAAGGGTCCATCTAGAATTGCATTTAATATATTAAGAATATAATTTGTACATTATTTAAGTATTGGGCTGCTCAATTATATTAATATATTAATGAAAGACATGTGGGCTTGTTTCTTTTAGTAAGAATGGGTCTGGTTCACATGTGGGCTTTTTTATTTAAAGTCCAATGGATTAAATGAAATAGGAAAATAATATTAGGCCCATCTTATATATAAGTGGGGCGGCTAGGTTAAGGTTTTGACCTAAAAATATTATTTTGTTTCATTTGTTTTAATTAAATAAGAATTAATTGATTTATTGATTAATTGTTTAATTAAAGAAACAAATCTTTCCTAAAAGTAAAAGACTTGTTTGATAAGTAAATAAATAAATTAGTATTATTTATTTAATCAAATAAGGAGTCTTTTTTTTATTTAGTCAAATAAAAGAATAAAAATAAAAGAGTTGGATTAGGGTTTGAAGTCTATAAAGTTAAAAAGAATTAGGGTTGAATTTCAGTCACCCTATATAAGTGACATGATGAAATTCGGCCAACCCTAATTAGATACTACATAGAATTCGGCAACCCTAAAGGAAAAAGAAGAAAAATTCGGCCAACCTATATATATGTTCTTATAGGGTTCGGCCACATCAATTAATTGGTGCTTGAGTTTTTATTTTCTTTCTTCTTCTTCTTAATTCTAAGAGAGTTTTTATTCTAGAGAGACAAAAAGGAGTGAAAAATTATTCTTTGATAGTATACAATTGCTTAAACATCAATAAGCTTGTGTATACGATATCGATCTAGGTTCACGCGAGTTTCGATCATAAGATTGTGAACTCAAAAGTGACCAGAATAATTTTGGCATTCTTTTGATTGTTTTGTGACTAACAAAGAAAAGAAAGTATTTGTTTGGTCCATTCACAGGTTTGCAATTCAAAGGAAAGGGAGACCACGCTCCTAGGTGATCCACGTTCGTGCTCGGATTGAAGGTCTTGCGGATTACCATCGACGTAAGTCAATCGGATCACGCGACAAGAGGTAATTTACTTTTGTTGATATATATGCATGTTTATTGATTAAAAGGGCTTAAGGTTCATAAAGGAAAATTTTTAAAAGTCACTAAATCGTCTTTAGTATCGCTTCCGCTGCGTGTAACACTTTTATTTGTTTATTTTTTCCCTACATGAGTTGCTTATTTAGGAAAGCTTTCGATTTGGGTTTAGTGAGGGGTGTAAGTTTTAGGGATGGTTCAGTGCATGTTACTCATCTACAGTTCACGGATGGTACAATCATTTTTCTCAAACCTAGCCTGGATTATCTTCGCAACACCAAGAGGACTCTCATATGTTTTGAATTGGCGACGGGTTTGAAAATTAATTTTCACAAATAATGTATGGTTAAGGTGGGCAAAAGAGGTTTATGATAAGATGATTAGGCTCATGTCTTTAAATGCAATGAGGTTTCCTTATCGATTACTTATATAGGCTTTCCTCTTGGGGCTAAACCTAGTGCTAATGTGTTTTGGACCCCTCTTTTGAATCATATTGAGAAAAGACTAGCCCCATGGAAAAGGAAGTTTTTGAATGAAGATGAAAAGCTTGTTCTCATCAAGTCAGTGGTGTCTAGTATTCCGTCCTATTACTTGTTGGTGTTTAAAATCCCAGTTGGGGTAGCTCAAGCCATCTAAAAGTTACAAAGATCTTTTTTCTAGGGAGTGGTAAAAAGGAAACTCCATGCGGTTAACTAGGCTTCGTTGTGCAAGAGCAAGAAATATGGGGGATTGGGTATTGCCTATATGTTGGACAAGAATAGGAGCTTGTTAGCTAAGTGGATATAGAGGTTTGGGTGGGAAATGAAGGCCATTTGGAGGAGAGTGATATGTGCTAGTTATGGGATTTAGGGAACTATTTTGAAGTGGGATTGGAGTGGCAATTCCTCAACTTACTTTTTTCATTAAGGCTATGGAAAGTCTTTTGGTTGAAAGAACCATCACTAATAAAGTGTTACAAGAGGGCTTGAAGGTTTTATAGGGGATGGCAAAAGAGCTAACTTCTGGGATATTTTAAGTGGGGATTCTGGGTAGCTGAAGGAAGCTTGTCCAAGGGTTTATGCTTTGGCAGTCCAAAAGCAAGGCGTGGTCCAGGATTTTGGAAGTTGGCAAGGTGATAAGTGGGTGTGGGAGATAGCTCTCTGTAGGCCTTTTTTTGATTAGGAAAAGGCGCAATGGGGATTTCTCATGACTTTTCTTCATAACATTATTATTAGGATAGCGATTCCAGACATATTAGTTTGGAAATTTTGCCCTGATGGTAAGTTTAAGGTGAGCTCATTTCGGTTGTGTTTGGAGGAGCCCTCTAAAACTTAAACTCTTGATCACAAGTACATATGGCAAAAGAGTTTCCCCACAAAGATTGAAATCTTTATTTGGCAAGTGTTAAGAGGTAGAGTGATGGTTCGTCAAGTTTTGCACTCTTTTGGCTTAGTTTCAACGATTTCGTTGGTGTGCCCAATGTTTAACAATGAGATGGAGTCAATCGACCATCTTTTTCTACTCTGTTCATGGTCATGGTCTCTATGGGTGGAGTGTATGTATTTGTGGGGGGTGTAAGGTTGTGCTAACAGTTCTTTGGTTGAGTGGTTTCAAGGTTGGCTTGATCTTTGCCCAAAGGCCAATCAATGTAAAGCTTGGAGAACCCTGTTCTTTACTTAGTCCTGGACGATCTGGGAAGCAATAAACCAGATGATTTTCAAAGGCATCTCGACTTCAATTGATCAAGCAGCAAACATGGTCAAATTCAAGGTTGCATGGTGGTTTAAACATCATGGAAAAGGGTCTAAGATGCCTATATCCACATTGGAATTCGGTTGACCGATTCAAGTAACACGTCTAGTCGGGACGTAAAACCAAGCACTTGGTGAGAGGCACCCTACTTAGGTATAATTTATTTGCTTATTTTAATTTGTTTCATTTCTTGCTTTTTAGTTTTCTTTTTTAAAATAAGGGTGCGATTTGATTGTGATAGTGGATTTAGGCTTTGATGATCACATTATTTTATCCACTTGGATGATGGATGAGATATCATTTTTGTTTAGAATAAATGTGTGGTTTGTTTGTGTTGTGTTTAGTGCCTAGGGTATTTATGTTGTTTGTGTTTTGAGTTCTTGCCTTCAATGCTTCGTTTATTCATTGCCCATGTATCTCAATGTCATATAAAAATTGAAGACAATGTTTAGATTATGTTTAGGGGTGTGGATTCATTATGTGAGTCATTTTTCATTTTACTTTTTCAAGTTTTTGTTTGACCTTTGCGAAAGTACCTTGTTTTGAAATTTCTGAGGCTAAATGTTTCATTTAAACTGTACTTCTTGGTGAGGAAATAAATTATTTTTCTCACGAAACATTCTTCGATTCTTCGATATGGTTCCAACGGTATAAAGAACGTAAAATTCTGGGTAGGGGTTGAAAAGTTATGAACGTTTCTTGGACCAAAGGTCATGGGTAATGCCCTGTTTTGAAAATTTGCACGTGAACCATTTTTGATGTCTCTTTACACACTTTTCCAATTTGAATTTTGAAATGTTTTCTTAATTAAAAGTGTGCATTTGCATGTCTATTTTCCTATACCAAAATTTGAAGAAGGTGTATTGAGTATTTATGAAAATATACACTAAAGAGCGAACATAGGTTGATTTCAAAAGTCACCAGTTTTTGGAATTTTATCATCTATGTTGAGAAGGTCTTTCACATTGTGTTTTTTGTGTTTTTTGTCGTATTAGGTGCACGTCGTTAGGTCAGTCTCTCTTGTTTCCAACATTGGGGACAATGTTGAGTTTTGGTTTGGGGGTGTAACCACCTTTGTGAGTCGTCTTTTTGAGTCTTGAATCTTTTTAGTGTCAATTTTTCAAAATTGTCGCATGGCCAAAATTTCAAGCTTTAAATAGCTTGGGTGTGATGCCTTGAGCGTGTGCTTGTGGTGAGTTTTTTTATGCTTGATGAGCTTGTGATGTAGCTTGTTGTCACTCTAGGGTCTCACTTGCACTTTCGTGGGCTAGTCCTATCCTCTTTGTGCTTAAGTTGAGGGGACTCAGTGCTCTTGCACCTTGTTCTAATAGTAGAGATTACTTAGTGAATTCACAAACACAAGCCTTAAAGAACGCACTTGAGTGTTATCATTTTTCCAATCTTAAACACTTTTCTTGTCATGTGCATCACGTGCCATAGGACATTGCATCATACTTTGTGGATTGCTTGATGGACACTAACATTCCATTGATATATGGATTGGTAGAGATGATTTTAGGCAATGTGTGTGCATTAACAACCATATTTAGCCTAAACACTTATCCATGTCCCTAATGTGTGCTCCATAGCCAACTTTGAGGTTAAACACTTACCTTTTATTTGGAATCACAACATAACCATATAACCACAAGCCTAAACACATACCTTACCCTTGTTATCAATCATGTTAGGATGTGTAGTGTGGTCTTGAAATGAAAAGCTCTAATATGTCAAAATAGCATTTACTTAGGCAAAAGAGTGTAATGTGCTAGAAAAGGCTCAAAAATGTAAAAGTGCTATAACCGAGCACTTATGAGCATAAAAATATCAAAAGCAAAAGATTAAAAAAAGAAAAAAGAAAAGAAAGGAAAGCAAAAAGAGTCTTGAAGAATTAAATGTAAATGTAATCAAAGAAATTAAAGTGCAATGTGAAAGCACAAGTGTAATGTAAAGTTATGCCTAGACGCTAGTGTTTAAAGATGGCAAGCAAGTAGAGCTAGATTATGGGTGTTTATTGTATTGAGTCTTAGCATGATTGGTGACATTTGAATTCCATTCCTATTCTTTCTTTCACCATATCTCACCTCATGGCCCTATTACAACCGAGGGAAAGACCATTTTGATCTTCAAGTAAGTCTAAATTGGGAATGTTTGTTAAAGCATGATCTTCCAAGTCCATGGCATTTGATTCTTTCCTAGGCTAGTTCACAAAGATATTAGCAGTCTTTCAATGTTATATTGTATGCAATGCATTAAATTCTTTTGCATAAACCCTATGTTTGCATACCTTGCATGAGTGTGAACTTAGGACTCCAAGCGGAAAGAAAGGAGAGTTTCCATGTAAGGCTTAGAGTTGAAGCGAATTACGCTCGAGGTGTGAGAGTGAATAGTTCCTAATATGAGAGCGTTTTAGGTGTGGGATTCGTGATTGTGCGAGTTCCTTTGGGATGCCTTTGAGTTGCTTTCGAACGTTTTACATATGTCTACTTTTCTCCATCATGCATCTTTGTATCTCACAACCGGTTGGACATACAGCCACTTGAATTTTTTGTTGGTGTCCAGGAAATTTTTATATATAGTCATTTTGTCATGTCTTATGTTTTTGTTTGTTTTGTCTTGAATTTGCTCGAGGACGAGCAAAGGTTTGGTTTGGCGGTATTTGATCGAACCAAAATTGTTATGATTTTTACCCTCAATTTCGTATCCTTTAGTTTGTTTTCAAGATTATTTTGGTGTCTAATGGCTCGTTTCTAGTCAATTACAGACATTCAGTGCATTTCGGACAAGACGTGAGATTTGGTGGTAAAAATGGCTAAAATCGTAAAAAGTGTATGCATATCATCCAACTTCAAAGGGTCATATCTCCCTCCTCGGATCGAACCATGTTTCGATTTACATATATTCGGAAAGCCCTGGAAGTCTACTTTCCAGCAATTTTTACGGATTACAATCCCAATTCTTCTAGAGAAAGTTATGCCCATTTTAGTAATCGCTGTGCAGAAATCGCGAAATACCCACGAGCCACCCACGTACTACGTGCAAATTGCAGTCTCCAACACAGCGAAATGGAGACTGCAATTTAGAGGGGTAATGTTGTCCTTTCATGTCTATTTCTAACCCTAGACTTCACAACATATAAATACACCATTTTTATAGATAACTTACACCTCTTACTCTCTTCTTCTTCAACCATTTCTAATCTCTCCATTTTTTCTCTCAACCCAATCAACAACAAGTCTAGATTACTTCACCCAAATCACTCCTCTCTTTCCATCTTCTCGACACATCTCCTTTGTCACTACCCATTAGACATCCACCTATCTAGACATATCCTCATAACCTAATCTTTGCACTAGGATAAACAAGGAAACTCAAGGAAGGGTCAAGCTTACAAGAGAGACCCAAGGGTGATTTCTCTACATTTTACTTCCATTATTTGCTTGTGATTATGTGTAATTAAACCCCCATTCGAGGGGGATGATTTGAGAAACTATTGGACAATGAGTATTTGTTAAAGCTTTGAATAACATCTTTACACAATTATAGTCTTATTCACTTTTTAATTAGATATTGTCCTTATGTGATTGATTAAGTTATTGACACACTTGTTGATTGCAATATGTTGTAGGATTTACTTGTGATAAAAAATGATTGAGTTATTGACACACTTAATTGATTGTAGCACATAGTGAATAGGATAGGTTGTTGGAGGGTATATCAACCGCAATTGCCTAGGCCTTTGATCGTCACTAACCGATCTCACATTGACCCTCTCTCCTTAATTAGTTAGGCATTTTGGTGGGAAGTTGTTTAGAGTTCGTAGTGACGGTCTAAACACACTTCCGAATGAGATCGGTCCTTGATTGTATGGATCGTACGTTAATGAAGCCATGTATGAATTGCTCAAAGTCCGTTAACTACTCTATCATTTCCCTAGACCTCTCTTAATTGTTTAAACCCATTATCTCATCAATGTTATTGGTATTGGATTCTTATCTCCATTCATTTTCTGTTTATGTTCTTGTTGTTTACTTTTCTAGTTTATTAACTCAAAACCAATCAAAAACCAAAAACATGGATTTATTTTCTTGCACCTAGTTTAGACTAACATAGATTAGATAACAAATCGATTAATCTAACATAATCCCTGTGGAACGAATCTTTAGCTTACCGTTTTATTAGTTTTCAAAACTTAAAGCATATTGCGTAAGAATTTATTTATAAACATCTTTTGATAATTTGTAATTTGGTAACTACACAAAAAGCGAGTCATCAGTGTGGCGCATATAACAACCCATGGTTTTTTCCTGTTAAGAGTTTCCACAAAAAAAAATCAAGCATCTTTTAATTTCTGCACTATTTTGCTTGATTTATTGAATTGACTAGATTGGGTTATTTTCGTAATATTGACTAATCGTGAAAATTGGTAATAACCGTTTAAAATCTATTCACCCCTCTCTAGATAATATTATAACACACCATTAATTTGTTTCAATCACTATCATTTTCATTGTTATGACTAGACTCACTATGTGAATCATCACTAGACACATTGGTAGCCACATCAATAGGTGTATTAGTGTCATTCAAAAGATTTTCTTTAGGTTCATTGACACTACTACTATCACATAAATCAAGCATGCTAAGGTCATTTATCTTCACATTGATAGATTCCATAATAGTCTTAGTAGTCAAGTTGAAAACTCTATACGCACGACTATTAATATCATACTTAAGAAAAAGACCAATATCACTGTTAGCATCAAACTTACCTAAGTGATCTCTATCATTCAAAATAAAACACTTACTTCCAAAAGTGTGAAAGTAACTTATATTGGGCTTCTTGCCTTTCCAAAGTTCATAGGACGTTTGTTTTGTGACGGGCATTCTAAATACTCTATTAAAGACATAGCAACCGGTATTGACCGCTTCGACCCAAAGGTTCCAAGGGACTTTCTTGCTATTGAACATGATCCTAGCCATCTCTTGCAATACATGGTTCTTCCTCTCAACAACACCATTTTGTTGAGAAATTCTAGGTGCCGAGAACTCATGAGATATCCCTAAGTCATCACAAAACACACTAAATTTGGCATTTTCAAATTCCGTCCCATGATCACTCCTAATACGACATATTTTCTTAATACCAAGACCTTTTTCATTTTGAACTTAATTACAAAACTTCTTAAAGTAATCAAAGGCTTTGGTCTTGTTCCTAAGAAAATAAACCCAAGTAAACTTAGAGTAGTCATCAACGTATACAAAAATGTACTTTTTGACATTGATGCTCTTGGTTTGAATTGGCCCCATTAGGTCTATGTGCACAAGTTCTAAAGGCTTCTTCGTAGCTATATAAGTGCTCTTTTTATGAGACACTTTGGTTTGTTTACATAATTGGCAAGATTCACAAACAACGGTATGTTTTTCAAGCTTCTCTAAATCCTTGAAGTTCATGTGGCCTAACCTTTGATGCAACAAATCAAGTTTGTTGCATTCATGTGCCATGTTGCAAGTTAGAGGGTCTATCTCAAGACAATAGCAATTGTCTATAGACCTTTTGACTCTTAGGAGAACCTTTTCCTTTTATCAATTATAGTGCACACATCTTTATTAAAGCTAACTTCTTTAAAGATTTTACACAAGTGAGTAATGCTTATTAAGCTAGCTTGTAGCCCATCAACATACAAAGTATTGCGAAGTTTAGGTAATCTAGGGATACATATTGTTCCCTTGCCTAGAACTTGCTTTTTGGTGCCATCACCAAAAGCGACCCAACCTTCATCCTTCATAACAAGATTCTTAGTGAACTCTTTGTTACCGGTCATGTCCTAGAGCAACCGTTATCTAGGTACCAAGAGTAGGAGGAGTTAGCTCTAAGAGCATATTGTGCAACCAGAAATTTAAGTGTGTCTTTTCTAACCCTCACACTTTTCATAATACGCCTCTCACTTCTACCACTATCATGCTTTGACACATTGTTTGACTTGTTAACATCATTTGTCACATCTTCAAATAAATCAAACAAAGCATTATTAATTTTCTTATGCATAAAAGAGTGAGGCAAAACACAAGACTTAACAAGCAAGTCATCAACAAGCTTTTCTAAGGTCTTCCTAGGTCTAGTTCTAAATCCATACATGGATGATTGTCTAGGACCATTCAAAGACATATCATGTAAAGCATTATCAAATTTGCATTTCAGAATGTATGCAAAGTACCTAGGTCAAATGTGTCGTACCATATTACAATGATGACAAATAGGTATAAATTTAAGAAGTTTACCATTTGCTTGTGTTTCCAAGGCATTTGGTCTTCTCACAATTTTACCTCTTTGAAGTACAACCCTTGATGCTCTACCACTTGCATTTGAGGTTGATGCTCTTTGGCTTTGACTTGTTGAGTCCTTCGATTGGCTTTGAGTCCTTCCATTGGACTCTCCTCTAAAGCTGTTACCTTAGACTCAAATCTTTTGGGGAGAGATCTCATAATTTTTTGCTTAATTCTCCTATCCGAATATGGGTCACTAAGTTGATGACTTTGGTTGACTATGTTCATTAACTTAATCTCAAAGTCGTTGAAGCACTCATTCTCCTCCATCCTAAGCATCTCGAATTGAGTTTGGATGACTTGAAGCTTGGAGTCCTTCACTACTTTAGTTCCCTCATATGCAACTTCTATGATGTCCCACGCCTTCTTAGCGATCCTAGTGTTTTGAATCAATTTATATTGATTCTCTTCCATTACACATACGATGGCATGCATCGCCTTCCTATTCCATTTTGATGCCTCAAACTCTTGCCCGTTCCATTGCGCCTTAGGCTTGAGTACATCCTCTCCTCCACCCGTAGGAGTCATCATCGGTGACGTGTAGCCGTCTTCAACCACCATCCAAGCCCTATCATGGATTAGGCAAATGTACGACTCCATCTTGCCTTTTCAAGAGGCATAATTCAACCCGGTGAGCAATGGAGGCCTTATGGTCGAAGCACCCTCGTTTCCACCACCGTTTTCACTCATAGTGTTTATGAAGGAATGAAATGAATGCAAATGTTTGAATGATAAAAAATCACGCAAAATGAAAAACACACCAAAATGAGCAAGGATCACCTAAGTATATCTAGGAACCCGTTCGGATACCAATTGAAACTATTATGGCGTGCCTAATTATATCTAGAGGGGGTGAATAGATTTTAATCAAGTTAATTACTAATATTTCTTGAATAGTCAATATTCAATAAAAAAAAAAACCCTTTCTATTCAAAACAACAATCAAGTGTAAAGTGCAGAAAATAAATAACACTTGATTTTTACATGGAAACCTTCAACAAGAAAAAACCCCGGGCTAGTATGTGCACCACACACGATCCTCGAATCCACTATTGGTAATGGTGTTTACAACCTAGGTTGACCACGTCAAACCCTACACGGTCACTAACCCACCACTGCTAACCAATGAGCCTTTAATAGCAAACCTAGATCAATTTGCTTGTGGTCTAAGCAACCTTAGCCACAACACTTAATTCACACTAAAGATATCAACAACCTAAGTGAATATCATGATATTCAATTATGCAATTAATACTAGGTTACATTAAAAGCTTATCTAGGATGAAAGATGACAATAGTCACAATCCTAGATATTAATATTGCTATATGACATAACATACAACATAGCTATCAAAGATAAAATAATCCTAGATGTTATAGCTATCAAAATACAACTCACAATCAAACGACATAATAATCTCAATCTTGTATTTAGAATATGATCTACAAACATACAAGTTATAAAAGAGATTAATTGCTAAGTAAAAAACACTAAAATGAATGAAGATAGTGTTCAACTCACCAAACTATGTGTGTTGAAGAAGACCCATACTTAGATGCATCCTAGATGATCCTAGATGATGCTAAGATGAAGTTTCATGCACATGGAAATGAGTTTAGAGAACTAAAGGAGCAATCTTTGTGCCTTTTTCTCTCAAGTCTCTCTATGTTTCTCTTTAGGGTTCTTAAAATGCAAGAGCTAAGTTCAGAGAATGAGATAATGATATATTTATAGAGAGCAAGAAAATGCTAGTTAAAAAGACAAGTTTGCCCTTAAAACGCGCCGATCGGCGGTTTCAAAACCACCGATCCAACTGCCAAATTGATCCCGAGAGCATTAGGTATCAACGGTGGTTTCATGGCCGCCGTTCCAACCGCCGTTTGTGAGATCAAGATATTTAAATCGATTAGGTCTAAATGGCTTCAATCGGAGGTCAAGGCCGCCAATCATAACCGCAGAAATTGGTCCAAAACCTTCTAGAACCAAACGACGGTTTAATTCGGCGGCCTAATTCGGCAGTCATGGCCGCCGATCAAACCGTTGTTTCATCAAATGTGGTGAAACCAAAGGAGAGGCTAAAAATACCTACAAGGTTATAATAAACAACCTATAGGGGGTGAATAGGTTGACACTCTAATTTTAAAACTCTTTCGTGACTTATGTCAAAACCTTTGTGAGCATACAAATTGACCTTTTAACATGATTGCTATGAGAAAACAATTAACACGTGTTAACCACCAAAAATGGCAGGGATCCAAAAAGATTTTACCATCCATATTAGAGGTAGAATGAGGCCGTAGAAAATATTCCGCTACCCCGATTAGAAGACTAGTCCAATATTCTAGGATACAAATCTATCGGGATCCGCATCAGGATCACCTAGATTTCCCCTGGTATCAAGGTACAGGGGGTCAAGATCCAAAGGATCCCGTTACATCAAGATCCTAAGGACCTCGCTACTACGTTAAAACTAGTATCCCGATACCCCACTTCTAGCTGTGTACATGGTCTAATAGGAGGCTGGATATCTAAACACTCCGACCCCTCCTAAAACTAGCCTACTAAGCATAAAGAGCATCAAACTAATAGACTGTCAAAAAAAGACCGAATACTCGAAGATCAAGCTATAGAGAGAGAGAGAGACAGAATACGATGACATTTAAATGAGTAAGGAAATAGACTCATTCCCGCCACTTAAAGAGTTCTACTTGAAGGCAAAGACAACTCTATCAAGATCCTCCCAAGAAGGAATCACTTGATTCTAGGGATTATGTTTCCCACGACATTCTCACCTATCACCAAGAAAAGTCTCATAATTGCTAAAACCCTAGACCGAATTTGTAGGAATGCATGGCAAGAAACGGGACCTATATATACAACATTATACTAAAACAAAAAAGGGAGGTAACCTTACTATTTTGTTTTCCTCTTATCGACTTACACAAGAGTTCCATCGCCAATTTGTTTTTAACCCCTCTTACTATGATAACTAAAATCCTCCATTGTATTTCTGATATATGATTATTATCAATAAAAATAAGTTCTGTTTTAATCTTTATGGTGAGTGGATGTTGATTCCTTGATGTTATATTTAATCTCCTTTCACTGAACATACATAGGTATCGAACTACGTGATACCCCTCCAACCGTAATCTACCCTGACCACGGTCACACGAGTTGTTAATTGGAAATTCATCCAGTGACAATTTTCCGTTAACACTTTTGGCACTGTCTTTGGGAAACTACTCCCATCCCATTTGCAAAAGCAACCTAGCTCTACCCCGCTAGAAGAAAGATAGGACTCACATCATTCTAGGGACAACCCGAACCCTCGGGACCCCACTGCATTGCTTCTACCCAAAGAATTCTGAAACAGGGGAGGGGAGCAAGAAATAACAACCCGGCACCGATTCCCCAGCTAGAAGCGGGCTACACGCCCCCAAATCCAGCTATCCAAAAAGCCAATCAGGATATCCTAGAACAACAGGCTGCCACCTATGTAGAGAGTATCGACCTCCCGATGATCACCCAGGGGATACCTTTCGAAGCTACCAAGGCCACAGGAAAAGTTGGACCGCATACCCGGGCACCGGTCTTCGATAGGCTTGGACCACCACTTCC